>CAOLHI010003434.1:0-445287 GCA_948474755.1 Ctenosaura bakeri
GGACACACTCATCAGAGGCAAAATTTTTCCAAGATTCACAGAACAATTTTGGAACATTTGAAAAAGGAAGCAATATCCCTGCAAAACATGCAGAACTCTTTCAGATGTGCTCTCTAGGCCAGCGGTTCTTAACCTTTTCTTTTCCATGGATTCCCTTTGAGTATCTTTTGTTGCCATGGACGACCAAGACCTAATTCAAGATTTAAAACCCTAAAGAGCATCAATTATTTATTTTAAGTTGCTCATTGAGGAGAGCAGTTCTGAATACTTTTTTTTTTGCTATCAGTTATTTTCATAACTTTTGAATGATTTGTAATATTGTAATTAAACAAATGATGTCTGTCACCAGCAAAAGACTCCTTCTCTTTGAGCTGAATGTATGACCATCAGTCTATCTGTCTGTCTTTCATTCTATTTTAATGGTAAAAGCTCATAACACTTCTTCAACCCTCTGTGGACCCCATGTGAGGAGATCACAGCCCCCTGGGGGTCCACAGACCACAGCTCAAGAACCACTGCTCCAGGCCACCTAGAAATTGTATTGGAAGGTGGAGGAAGAATTTCAGAAAGTCTATAAATTGCTACCCCATTCTCTATGGCAGAGTTTCCAAACTTTTCATGTTGGTGACTAAGACACTTTTTTAGACATGCATCATTTCATGACACAGTAATTCAGTGTTACTAGCAAACTGGAGGTTGAACTAACCCCTTATAAGACAAATGGACAGATACATAAATTGTAATAACATAATGTATGGGGTCACGACATATCTCATGAAAACCTTTCATATTTTTTAAATATATAATTTATAAATAATAACATACATTTACAAGATTGTAGGCAATACACCTACACACGTGAGGTGACCGTTTGGAAAGCCCTGGTCTATGGAATAAGGAAACCACTAGATCTTATATTCTTAAATTACAACTTAAATTCTGTCACCGTAACCTGGGAGTAGATCTCATTCAACTTCTTTTTGTGTAAATATGCCCATGGCTGAATGAAAGAGAGCACTTTGAGATAATCTTATCTGGGGTCTGACAGTTCCCAGATTGTTTGGCACTACTTTGCCAACTGAGAGCATCTCTTCAATTTGTGCTATCTGTCCATTGAATCTGTTTGAAAACCTTGCAGAGAGAGATGGTCCTAACCTCTTTAATGTATTAATATGTACTATTCTTAGAGTTTATTGCTCCTGTCTGTGGCTTTTGGGGTTTTAATATATTATAGTTTATTGTGAGCCTTCTGGATATCATGTGATAAATAGTGGTTCCCAGTTTCTCCTGAATCCCCTTTTGTGGGCCTGTTGGGCAGAGAGTTGGAGGAGAGGTATGGCAATTGCTATCTTCTTACTGGTTTCTATCCACTTGGCATCCTAGATGACAGAAAACAGAAAGGAGAAGTGCGGTTAAAGGCTCTCTTTGTGCCCTTCAGGATACTTGGCCAATCAGAGGCTTAAATGCTGGGCTTTCAGGGCCAGAACTACCTAGGAGGACCTGACTACAGGAAGTTTTTCCACTCTAATCTGTCTGGGAAGTATTTAAAATAGCTGCAGCTGTGCAACCACTTTTAGTTAGTTCTGGCTTTCCCCATCATCCCCTCCTCAGCCGTGAAATCAATTGGCACTTTAATTATTTGGAGATGGTGAGGCCATAAAATATAATTTCTGAGGTTTATAATTTTGTTATTTCTTCTTACAACTTTGGGGAACTGGGGTGAAGCCAGGCATGGATCAGGCCAGTCTGCTTCACTTGAAGCTGGTAAGGTGAGCCACAGATGGGCCACTCCTGTCATGATGAGGTTCTCTTCTCTCTCCAAGGTGGTCACATAAGATGTCAGGCAGGTTGTCCAGTGTCAGAATCCACTGCATGTGCTATTTCAAGGCTCTGACCATTGTTATTGATAAAACCATGGCCATGTTTTAATCCATAATTGGGTTACTGGCCCTACTCCTTCTCTTCTCCACAAATCAAAAAACAAAATACCCCCCCACACACACACTTGTCTGAGCATTGTTATTTATGCCTTCAAGTCAACTCCAAGTTATGGAAAGCCCTTCAAAGGGCTTTCTTAGCAAGATTTAGAAGAGGTTTGTCATTGCTTTCATTTGAGTCTGAGAGAGTATGATTTGCCCAAAGGCACCCAGTGGACTTTCACAGTTGAGCAGAGATTCAAATACTTGTCTCCCAGAGTCACACCCTCTCAGAGTCACCCTCCCACATGCTCCGTTGCCCCATTATATTCTGATGTTGATCCCAGCGGTGGCTCTGCCGAGAAGGGAGCATGGCAGGAGCGCTCCCTTTCGCACAGGACCGGCTCCCTTGGAAGGGAGCACAATGGACATGCTGCTTCCTTCCGCAGTGCAGCCAGATACTTTCCCAGGTTGCACTGGGGCAAGAAGTGACACCATCGCGCTGCCTGCCCTTCCACAGGACAGGTAAGTGAGGGATAGTGGTGCGATCCTATGTCATTGACGGGGGATTTAATCCATGATCATGCAGCCTGGGGACAGGAGAGGAGCAGGAGCACAACAACATAATGCAGAAATGTCATTGTGGTCCTGCTTCTCTCCCGTTCCCATGCCAGGATATGAGGACACTGCGAAAAGGGCCCTAATTCAACACTCGAACCACTACACCACACACTAGTTGGCTCCTCATCTGAAAATATAAATACATAAAATAAAAACTTTTAAAATTACTTTCTCAGCTTTCTTTTATTCCATGGTTGCATCTACTTCATCCTCAGTGCCTGACAATAGACCCACAATGAAAAATAATATGAAGTATAATAATAAACCATTGAAGAAATGAAATGGTGGCAAGAGATAAATGCATATATAGAAAATATGTATATATTTGTAATATGATGTACAAATTAATGTGTTACCTAATGATTCGTGGTTATTATTTGAGGGGTCCTACTGTTACAAACTTATTTATCATTACTTGTAATAACATGATAATGAATTCATTTGTATTAATGTGTGTGCCATGTAGACTTTCATTGAAATTCTACATTAATTAATGTACCATTAAAGTAATGTGTCACCCAATTAATATTGAATGGAGGTGATGTGGCCAGTGGCCTATCATTAGAATTGCACTTGTAATTCATTGTATTAACACATAGTTAATGAAAGCCATTTGTACTCCAAAGCACCTACCCCATCAGCCTTGCAAGGGAACACTAGCAGTAAATATTAGCTATTGAACTTATGGGGGGGAAATCTACTTCTGAAATAAAGCATATTCAGAATTTGTGATTTACACCACTACTTCTTAGGCCTGGTTTAATGTCACGTCTGGGGGAATTTCAACATTAGTTCTCTCAAGCACATTTCACAATCTATTCTAGATAGTAATAGAAATCAGTTTCTCTTTCTCTCTCTTTTTTAAATATTTATTTATTTATTTATACTTGCAATAGACTGCATTATACCAAATAACTTATAATTGTTTTTAGACTTTAATACAGAAAAAACAAAAACAAAAAACAAGGCATCTCATATTCTGGATGTACCAGCTGAGAATTTGCTGTAGCTTTTGGGTCTTACAAGTATCACAAGTGGGTCATCTGCTAACCTGGAGTGGGTTGATTTGTGCAAGACTGCATGAATGAAATAAATCAGTGGTGACAGTACTGGAGGCAGAAATTAAAGAGTGATCCTCCGTCACATTTATGTTGGGCATTTCTTAGAATAAGATGGTGGCATTATTTCCATCTGGGGAGTCTGAAAACTATTTTCTACTTCCAGTAGCATACTTGCCATTTTGGATGAGTGTCCCTAAACAGGAAGCTGGGTTGAGAATATTATCATCAGGTCAGTGGCAGAAAAAAGTAGTGACAAGATGTATAAACTGTTGCATAATTAAACCAATTATGAAGGCAGCTATTACCCAAATCTGAATAATACTGCTCTGGAGAGACACAGGGCAGATGATTTCCAGGTAATGATACATTCCAGGTAATGTGATACATTTGCAGGTTCTGGTGTCCATTTTGAAAATTGCATATCCACTGTAGATAAGTGTGTGAATATTCCATGATAGTGTGCAGCAGAGATACCCAAGAAAGGCACACAGAAATATAGTTAAAACTTGAAAAAATACATTTATCATTATACTTTTAAAAATACAATCCTGTTCTGCTGCAGAAGAACCATTTGTTCAAAGAGGTTGTCAGACAAGATCCCCCCCCAGTCATGAGATTGCCACACATACTGAATAGGTATTTCACTGTGGTCCATAACAAAGTGCCAAGTCTTTTACTGAAGGAAACGGGTGGAAAGGGAAAGGAAAGGTGAAAAGAAAAGCAATGATAAAACCTCTCTACTGGACTACTTTGGGTAGTTCAAGACATCTTCATCAGCGTCGTTCACTTCTTCCTGCCCTCGATCTGGATGAAGTCATTTTAGAAACTATCTCCTTTCTAGTCTTTCTCTGAAGATTTTTCAGTGTCCTCATCAACTGTATTCCTTGTTTCAGCATTCAGCAAGGTTTCCATCATGTTGCTCTTTTATTTCTACCCTACTTTAATAATCTCTGAAATGTGAAGAAGGATTCCCAGCTATGACCAAATATATTGTTTTTAAAGGGTAAATTAACAATGCAATCTTAAACATATCTGCAATGAAGTAACTCATATTATTAAGTTCAATAGGGCTTATTCACGAGTAAGTGAATATATGATGGTTGAAGCCTGAAAGAAAAGCCATTTCTGCACTAGACTGTTATAGCGCTATTATTCCACTTTCAACATCTTATGGAATCCTTGGGTTTGCAGTTTAGGGAGGGGCCAGTGTGGCCCCTCCTGAAACTGCAAACCCCAGGATTCCATAAGATGTTGAAAGTGGAATAATAGCGCTATAACATTCTAGTGCAGAAATGGCCAAAGTGATGTGGGAGTCTCTGAAAAACTAAGTGATCTTTATCCCATTTTTCTCTCTCCTCCCTCCTCTCTCTCACATACATCCAGGGTCTCTGATGATGTGAATACATAGTCACAAACTCATTGAAAATATAGGAACAGCTTGTGATCAGTTCCTTCTACATTCCTTCCAAAAGCACTATGATTGGAAGTAAAGAAATAGAGTCTTGGTAAAATCATTCCTAGCTTAGAAACTGAAACTGTCAGTCAGAAAACTATCTACTCTCCCCTTCCTCCTTTTCTATTCTTGTAAGGCATTTTCCTTTTGTATTGAGCTTGGGGGCAGATCAAAAATTTATT
This sequence comes from Ctenosaura bakeri, assembly GCA_948474755.1. NCBI lineage: Eukaryota > Metazoa > Chordata > Lepidosauria > Squamata > Iguanidae > Ctenosaura > Ctenosaura bakeri. Next base: position 5,234 of record CAOLHI010003434.1, read on the forward strand.
GATTAATGAACAGAACTATAAATGCCTTTCAAAAGTAAGGAGCTGCCCCCTTCACTTTGGAGAAAAATCTCCATTGGTTCACAGCAGATCTGCTTATTTCTGAAGCAGCCAACATATGTGGGGTAGCCATTTTGGCCGTGTAGCAAAATACAACAACATCCAAATTCCACAAAACAGCAATATCTTTATTGGGCTAACCAAAAATGAATAAAATACATCATACAGTTCTTTGAAAGCTCCATTGTTTTCATCAGGCAGAAGTGTTAAAAATCATTCAGAAGAAGAAAGAGAAAAGATGATGTTACATTTCTCAAGATGTTTTTGTTGTTCTCATTTAAGTTGGTCTGGAGGGATATCTGTACAGGCAAAGGCCACACCTCTCTTTAGCCATATGGACTGTGAGAAACAGTTGTAAAATCCAGGCAATAAAATTTCAGTTCTGTTAGAAACAGGGGGGAAAAAACTTACCTTGAGATCCAAGCTGCTTTTGTCCTGAATAATGCTACCCGTCCCTTTCTTGGGCAAAGAACATTGAATTTCTCAAGAAGCAGTCAGATTTGGTTCTGTCTTCAGGCCTTGTTTGAAGTGGATGCATGCCTCCTGGAATTTATGATGCTTATTCCAAACTAACTTGAAAGTTCATGTAGAAATCACTTGTATGACTTCCAAGTGTAACTTATTTTGTCACCTGCAAACAACCTCTGCCCCAAATGTGCATAGGATTGTGACCATAGATGTAAAAACAGCATGGAATGCTACCTTTTAAAGAGCGGTTAGTTACAATTATAGTTCAGCACCTACAAAGTAAATAATTATCATTGCAGCAGCATTTAAAAAAAGAAATTCTTTAACTTTCTGCATTTTTCAAGTTACTGAAATAATTACTAAATCACATTTTAAAAGCTCTGGATGCTATACAATGATAGTCACTTGCACAAAATACATTATCTTCCCTTCTGCCTTGTCAGCATATCAGCACCACAAGAGAGCATGAGGCAGCAGCACAAAATATGAGATGTTCCTTTTTCTACCATTTAGTAAGGCACTACGCATATAGTTACAGAAGTAACTAAAATGTTATAGTTACATTGCAAAACCTGAATAAGATATCTCTCAGTAAGTCACAGTCATGATGCAATTTAATTGTGTGTGTGTGTGTGCGCGTGCATGTATGTGACTTCAAGTCACGTGTTGACTTATGGTGACCCCATGAATATCACAGGGATTTCTTAGGCAAGGAATACTCAGAGGTGGTTTTGCCAGTTCCTCCCTCTGAAATATAGCCTACAGGCATCTGGTATTTGTTGGTAGTTTCCCATCCAAGTACTAACTGGGGTTGATCCTGTTTGGCTTCCAAGATCACACAGGATCTGATGCCTTTAGGGAATTTATGTAATTACAGCATTATTAGTGGGGGAAAACCTTGATTATAATTAATTGGACTGAGGATGGTGTTCTAAATCATTGTCATAGCCTCTGTTGTGCCATTTTGACCAATATGCACCATGCAGGAGCAAAATAGAAAAACCTGCATAGAGAATCAACAATGTTTATTGCTATAGCAGTTCGATGATGTAGACTTATTTTTATAAAGGGTAATAGCTACTGCTATCATGGATCCCAAGAAAGATTTCTACAGAGATAGATCATACACACATTTGAGCTTTCTTTGTCAGCCTTTATTTGCCAAGCTCTCAGCAAAGTCAGAAGCAACCAGTGAATGAAATGTGAAAAGGTTTAGAAGAAGCTCTATGGTAGATAATAATTCTTTACCTAAGGACATACTATTCATATGGAACTCATATTGATATGGGACACTTAAAATAGCAGAAAACATGAAGAAATGATCTGGTATCAGACTTTTCATGCACATACTAGCAATATAAAGAATACTTGCATTTTTTCTCATCCTTAATGAGAAAGGGTATCTTAAGATAAGAAGATATACCATTGAGAAAATGGGCAACTGCCATGACATTAATCACATTTCAGGGTTTTTTTTAAAATGAACAATTTCTTTGTACAAAACAACTTGTTTTTGTGCAAAACCCCCCACTTTTTCACAGAAAATAGTGTACTTTTTCCCCAAAATTCACCATTCTGCACAAATATCTTCTTTTTCTGGAAAAAAAAAGTTGGTGAATGAAAAACAAAGTGTTGCACAAATACCAGCTCTTTTCTTTTTCTTTTCTTTTCTTTTTTTTGCAGAAAATAGTCCTGAAGCCCCACCCCAAAGAAATAATCCAAAATGTGTAAAAACCCTTGCAATATCACTCAGCAGAGGGAAAACTTTGTAAATTATTAATTCTTACACATGGGTGTAAAATAAGAATAAATTCCCTCCTTATCACATACACACAAACTATTGAAAGAGACAGCTGAAAGGTGTCCTTGCTTATCTAAAGTGTAAACCCCAGTCAAACTGATGTTCCCAATCCATAAGGATGAAGGTGAACCTCTGGAGACACAGAGGCATTCCTTCTCTTTTTAGAAAAAGTTATCGCATAAGATTTATAATGGCAGATCATTGTATCTATCAATCAATCAATAATTTTATTGTGCTCAATGACCATATTCGAAAATTCATCTACATACGTGATATCCATAAATCGTATAAAATATGTAATATAAAACATAAAATATAGGTACATATTCCTATAATAAAACCTAAGCATTTACTATATTGTATCTATATATATCTATCACATAGCAGTAACCAATTAAGAAATAAATAAGTGGATGAAAATTTCACTATGAGCATACCTTTCCATCCTAGTATTTAATTAAAAAAAACTTATAATGTAAGCCCTGTACATCCATCTTGAACAGGCAGTGCATTAATGCAGGAATAGGACCATGCTTGTAGCTTCATCTCTGATGTTGTATCTTCTCTTGAATGTGGTTATTTACCAAAGAACTCCCATTTGCAAGTAGCTAGTCCCTTACAAGGTATCAGCACTATCAAAATACTGCAATCTAGATTCCTGGTTTTGCAGAGCCCCTGAACATAAAACACAGTTTATTCATCTGAAGGTGGTTTTAGGTTATGTTTTTGTTTTGGCAAACAATCACATTCAGGGCATACATTCTGGAGGAAGAAGACGTGAAAGTGATGATGGTACAGCCTTCTTCCAACTTCAGCATGGTAATGTCTTACATGCGAGTAACATGCACAGGGCTGTACTTTCACACTTCTCATTGCCTTCTTGAACTCTGCAGGGTCATAGTAATGTGAAGAATTTTTCCATTCCTCTCCTGCCATTGTTTTCTTCATTCACCTATGTGAGCAGATCAGTGTGGCCAAGTTGCTAGAACACTGGAGGTATACTGAATAAGCCCAGCTTCAAATTCTTTCTCAGTTACTCGGACAGTTACTGTTTTTCATCCTAATCTAATTGATAGGGAGGTTGTGAAGAAGACAGAGAAAGCTGGAAAGTTGGAAATCTTGCATTAAGTCCCAAACAATTTTTAAATCTATGTTCTTTTTTTACCCCCTCTGCTTACAATTGTAAACCAAATATCCTGATCACTTTTATTTGTCTGTGGGCCAATGTTCATTCCTAAATGCTATGTTAATACAACGTCCTTGCTAAAACAAATTGATGGCAAGCAGATCATGTAGTAATGTATGACAAGGAAATAATCTTAAAGGCAGAAAATAAAGGAACAAAACCAAATATTAACAAAATAATATATGACTACAGACCAACTCTGCAGTCCACTGCTGACATCAATTGCTCCAGACCTTTTGGGCTGCTGCTGTGGAGATGGTGACCTTGATTGTAATAGATTTAGTGTGATCTGTAAATAGCTCACAAACGACATCAGGCAACACCCACCCAGTTCTTTCTCTCAAAGGATCTCCAAGGAAATAATTCCTGGGGTCAGTGTGTTATGGCAGCGTAGTAAATAACAAACTAGGTTTTCCACCTTCCCAGAGCCAAAATACATAACCACTGCATATAGGGAAATCTACAGTGAAATCTTTTCTGAGAGCAACAAAGATTAAATCATAAATGTATTGTTGAAAATATGGTTCTCTTTAAAAGGCTGAACTAAGGGGAGAACACTTAAAATCAACTAGCAAGCATAATTTTTTAGGAGTCTGTATTATATTCTGTCTCTTTAAAAAAACATCTTTCTGAGTTAAAAAAGTCTGGGCATCCACAAAATAAGCTTGTAACAGCTTGTAACAATAATGAGGCCATCCACCCTGAGCACACTGTTGGATGAAACATATTTTTGCTTCATTCCTTTCCTCTGTGTTCACCAGTCTTTTACCATAAAGTATAGATGTTTTATGAATTCTTGCCATGATTGAAGAAAGATCAACTTCCAACTTTCACAGTGAGCTATCCTAGAGAAGGTGCCAACAGTTCGTTCAAAAACTTGTTCTGAATGGTCTCAGCTGCTGCAACATTGCCTATAACAAGATGTCCATCCAATGTTGTTTTAACAAATCTATGCACTTCCTTCTTTTATTGAAGAAGTCAGTATATCTGTCTGCCTGAATATCCAGTAGTAGATTTTCTCCTCAAGTTTTGGGGTGCTGTCTTCTGCCCCTGCAAATAGTTCCAAGAAGAGACTTGCTGCATTAGTTTTCTCTTTCTCAAATCACACGGAGGGAGTTTGGCAACTTCTGCATTTGTTTAGCAGTGGAAAGATGAGACAAGAGCACTTGAATGTAGTCAGTGCTATGCTTTTCTTGAGTATGCTGTATGGATGTGGAGGAGAAACAGAAATATGGATTTAAATGTCTGAATCTGAGGGGAGGGAGTTAAGCCCTAAATAGGGTGGAGTCTGAGCCTGGAAAGAATTACAAAAAGGACTTTGTTTTGACCTGCATGTTGTTCTAGCTTTAGCCTGTCAATGCACTCCTGTCAGTACATTTCTATTACCTCCTCTCATTTCATTGACCTTCAGACAGCTGTTCAGCCAGATTGCCTGCCATTTACACATTATTTGCATTTGGTACAATGCATGTGCCTTTGCATCCTAATCATTTTTACCAGCTTCTGATTGTCCATTGTGGGTGACTTTCACTTGGAAGGGCCATATGGAGGTCCTGTGTATACATGTACAGTTACTGACCTACAAAGTTGTTACTAGAGTAGCCCTGGGGCTTTATTAGGGGAATAAAAGGGAATACCATCAACAAAATTCAGACTTCCCACAGTCTGTTAACAACTTACAGGTGTGCTGAAAGTGGCTTTTAAAAAAGATTTTGTTGTTGCTCTTGTTGCTTAGAACAAGACTGATATGACTGTGGGAGAACAGTGAAAAAAGTTTTGATAATGCTACCCATTCCAACCTTATTGAGACAGGGTGGTAGAGTGGTTTCAGTGCTGGACAATGACTCTGGAGACCAATCCCTTGGGTCAGTGGGTGACCTTGGGCAAGTCACATTATCTCAGCCTCAGAGGAAGGCAAAGGCAAACTCGCACTGAACAAATCTTGCCAAGAAAACCCTTAGGGTTGCCTTAAGTCAGAAATGACTTAAAGGCACACAACAACAACAATACATCCTTATTGGTATAAGAAAGTAGGAACTATGATGGTACTTTCCTATTCCTTTCCTCCACTATGAGTACTGCAGAATTTAACCTGGAAGAAAGTATTTACAGTAGACCCTCAGCATTTGTGGGTTTCATTTTCAGGGATTTGATTATCTGTGAGTTTCTCCAACCCATTCCCCCCCCCACCTCAAGTACATCTTTTCCAGAAGAAACTTTCCACCTGGCAGCTCTGATGAGGCCAGACAAGCCTTTAAAAACCCATCTCTGACCTTCCTCCTCCTCTACCAGCTGCTGCCTGGCAAGTAAGAAGGGCTTCCAGCCTGATTTCTCAGCACCACAAACCCTCTCCCAGTGCCCCACACACACTCAAAGAGGAGGTGGGTAAGAGAGAGGAAGCACAGGGCCACCATGCCAACTCATCCCTTTTTCCTTTCCTTTCCCTCACCTGGTTTGGACTTTGGGTGCCCTCTCTCCCCACCATACCTTGGCCCTTCACAGGAACACTCTGTTATGATCTAATTGTCAACGTAAGATGATATCAAGAGATTTCATCCAAATATTGTACAAAAGCATTGTTTAATTGTTCTTTGCTTCAGGAACAATGGGCTAACTAAGGCAGCAGTCCTGTCCGTAGTATAATGGAAGTATCCTCAGTGATTTGAGAGAATATGCAAAGCATCACGGTGATGGTAGATAATATCTCCAATACGAATGATGGAGGGTGGACAGGTATTGCCTTGGACTTAATCTAGATAGAATTTGGATTAATGTGAAACAAGTTTGGTTGTCCCAAAAGTACTGTAAGTGTTTTCACAAATTTTAGCTGCCTTTAAATTCCTGAATGTATTTGCATGGGAATAAAGTGCTTTTGCTAAGACATGATAGTGTGGAAATACACAAGCAACAATTACCTATTTATGATTGTCACACTAGTAGGAGGCTTATGGGTCCTGGAGAATGGAAAAATTACCTTTTTGGATTACAGTTTGCAGACTCCCATGCCAGCTAGGGGAAAGTAAAAGTTGGGGCACTAGATGATACCAAAGAAACACAGATTCTGGAAAAAGCTGCTAACAGATTCTGCTTGTCAGTTTTAAATTGGAAACATTTTTTAAAAACATTAATCTGTGTGGATTTGGGTTGTTTTCTGGTAAAACAGTGATCTGATTTACCTTTCAAAATATGTTCTGTTAAGGTTCTATATTAGTTCTGAACTTTTGTACCTACAGCAGTGCATTTAAATGCGTGGCCAAAATTTAGATAAAAATTAAAACCAACCCCATATTATGTTATTTTTAATAAAATGGGCAGCTGGAAAAAAAGCATTTTTTAAAAAAACCCCTCTCCTTGTGCCCTCAACTTTATTACCATCTAATGTTTATCCTGTTACAGAAGAGTCAACTTGCATGATATAAGCTATCTCTCCTTCACACAGATGGGCATTTGGCACTAGGCCAGTTGGATGAGCCTGTTGGAGCTAGTCACGTTCTAGGTGTTCTGCAGCTCGTGGCCCGTGAAATGATTTTGATACGGTGGAGAGCTCTTAAAGGCACAGTGCAGATCCATTCTGCTCACAGGTTTATTCTTTAAGCAGAGTCTTTATTGTGCCTGCCTGCCTGCCCACTGTTTTCATACACTGAGCAAGCTTCAGAGCAATAGCTGTCTTGTTGTGCTCTTGATGTTCAATTTATTTGTGATGGTAGCATGCTGGATTTAACCCTCACTAGTAAATCCCTGATATATTTCACATCAGTTATTGGTGGGCTCCCTCCTTCAGATGGCAAAATCAACACTCAGAGATCTGTGGCCTCTGTATGACCTGTCCTGACCAAAGCCCTTTGGTTAATTCTCTCTACCCAGGTGGGACTAAAGTCCCCATCACTTAAAATCCTGCCCCAGTGTAATCCTCTGTGGGACAAAATATATGTGCATAGCAATACATTTTGTTCTACATGAACGCTGATCAAAGAATATGAAAATTATCATGGAGTAGGTAGGATAAGGCATATCAACACAGTTCTCTCCTGTTGGTGGGAATTTTATAAAAATTGATTAGGGGTTCCCTTCCAAATAAGAAATATACTTCTGTATACTTTGGCTTCTGAATATACCGAAAACCTACTTTCCTTTGCGCGTGACCTGTTTCTTCCCAGAATGGGGCCATCTTTGTTCAGTATTAGAGAGAATGTTAGAAGCCTCCTCATTAAGATTTGGGTAGTTTAAAAAAAATTAAACATTTCAAATTATCCCTTAGAAAATAAGTACTAAGAAGATTATAAGGTACTTAATTATCTCTCTGATTATCTACAACATTTAAAGTATATTTGGACACTTAATTTTCAATAGAGAAGTGTGTACATTTGCATGTTTCAGGTATTGACTCATCCATCCTGGCAAGATTACATTGAATTTTCCACTGTTAAGTGCAAACATTGCCCATCTAAAGGCATTTACAATGATAAATACTGTGCAAAAATGTAAATGGCAGTACAGATGCTGCCTATGTTAACATGGTGCCTGCTGTAGGATTTTTGCTGCTGTCAGATATGTAAAATAGACTAAGAACTGGGTTAAAAAGCATTAAGTATGTTTTTGCTATACTGACAAACTTTTTTGTTGTTGTTCTTTAGGAAATAGATACTGCATAGATACATACATGCTTGTTATAGACTATTAAGAACATCATTTGCCAAGATAATAATTTAAACAAAACAAAGTTCTTATGAAAAGAATCTTCCCCACTGACTCTGTGCAGATCTTGGAAAAGTTAGGGTTTTTTTGCACCCTAACTTCCACAATCCTCATATTGGGGATTCTGGGAGTTGTGGTCAAAAATAATTTTCCTAAGTTCTGATACTGTGGTCAGGGCTGCTCAGTGGCAAATATCCTCATTTGGATTTGTGTCCTGGTTTGTGGCTTCCAAGTGCCCAACACAGCTGAAGAGTTCACTAAGGGCGCAACCAGTTCAGGGGAGTAGCATAATAAGAGTCAGAGTAAGACCTGAATTAGTACAGGGAGGTTTGACAAAGGAAATCACCAGGAAAGAGACCACGTTCATATAAAAGGAAAAGCATCCTCTTGATTCATAATGCAAAGCAAGGAGCAGGCAAAAGCTGCCAAGGTCAGAGAAGACAAGGAAGTCTGGTAACAGATTAGAAAGGAATAATGAAAGCAATACTAAAAGCAAAGCAAAAGCAGGCGTTGATTCCACAACTAGGCATCTAGAAGCATGTATTTTTATAAAGCTGGCCAAGAGACTCTTGATTCTGATAGCTTCTGTTGAGTCCAACCCTGCTGAACTCTTGGGCTTCACCACAAGTGAGTCGCCTCATAGTGCCTCTTCCAGTGCACTCTCTCCTGAATGCTTGTGACAGAGAGTGTCTCTGCCTTGGCATCTGCATTTGTGGAGGCAATAGATTAACTTCAGAGAGCCCAGGTGCAGCCTTAGCCTCTGATGGCCCCAGGGAGTGATGCCAGCTTGAGCCGCAATTCTGATACCTCTTGCTGGAGTCTGTCCTCCAGGCAACTAGAGTTGACTCATTACACCAATGAGAAGATCCCCTTCTACTCCAATGAGATTACCTAAGTGTTGACTTAGTATTCAGTAGCTGATTCAAAGTTGTCCTAATCTGATTGGGACTAGCAAATGTCTTTAGGCCAGGTGGAAAATTTTTGCAGCCCTCTGGTTGTTTCTGGATTACAGCTTCCAGTATTCTTCACCATTGGCAATTCTGGTTAGAGCTACTGAAGAGTTGTATTCCAACAACATTGGAAGGACCACATAATTCTCACTCCTGGTTTAGGTAACAATCTTTCACTTTAGTGTTTTCTGTAAGGCTGTTAGCAGTATGTTTAAGAAATTATTTGTTTTCAAATCCTGAACTTTCAAATGAAGTATTCACCTTTAAGACAACTTTTTTGGAAGCGCACAGAGACTCCAGTGAAAGAAGACTGGTTATTTAAAGTGTTGGAATTGGCTGAAATGGACAGATTGATGATATTGTTAAGAGAGAAATTGGTGGTGACTTTTATGAAAGATTGGGAACCATTAACAAGTTTTTTTGCAAGAAAAATATTGTAATATTATGGTAGAAATTGATAATTAGTATTTTTGAAAAGGCAGCAGTAGAAGCACATGGATATTTATAGTTAAAAAGTTATTTCAGTACAGAACTAATAATAGTCTTTGTTACAAAAGGGAGAAATTACCTTTGTATTAATTACTTTTTTAGTAGATAGTGTTAGTATCAGTATTTAATGTTAGTGTTTAGTGTAGTATTATTATCTAGCAATTAGAATTTGTTCTTATTGTATTTTCTTTCTCTTTCTTTCTTGTTTGTGGTTGTAGTTTTTTGTGTTTTTTTTATATACTGTGTATTTTTAACCATAAAAAATAATGAAAAAGACAACTTGTTGATGTCGGCAGTTTCATAATTATTTAAATATTGCTTAATTTAAATGCATTTAGCAAATATGTAAAGACCTACTTTCTGCATGCTACCTCCTGCCATTTGAGCAGGGCAGACTTACATATTTCTGGACAACTGGTAGTGTCACCAGCAGCCCCTTTTCCCTTCTGACTGTCCTCCATCTCCTTCTCTCTTTTGACATTGCATTCCTTGCTGCCTATCAATCCTCTGATCTTCAGGCATCCCATAATAGTCTTCCATCTCCACATCCCTCAAGAAAACCGCCAAGCCAGGAAACTGTTCCCCTTTCAGTTACCTCTCATCCCCCCACAAAGGCACCCTCCTTACAAAGCACAATAGAGATGTTCCCCTGTCATGACACCAAAGAAGAGGATTTTCTTCCCCCTCCTTCTCTCCCCACAATGAAGGGTCTCCCTTTTCCCCCTGTTTGCTCCACCCACCCAGCTTCCATGCCCCACCAAGGAAATTCAAAATGGCCCTTTTTCCCTCCTGGAAGTGAGAAGGGAGGTGCCCCACTCATATCCTTCTCTCTCATCAACATTTCCTGCCTCTCTGGAAAGCTGAACTCTCTGTTTGATGGATGGAAATAGTAAAAGGTGGCTGGATCTCTCTGTTCTTTCTTCCTGCTAAGCTTTAATTTGCACTTTAAACTTCAAGATAACAAAACTCGGATATTATAAAAATCACAACTAGACAAACATTTTCAGCTCTAAAAAAAAGGGAGTATGTCTGGGAAAAGGGGGCCGTACAGTAATCCTATCTAAGTCATGTTGGTGTAGGACATTCTTTCTGGTCAACAATACAGTTGGGAAACTCAACACACCAAAATGTAGTATTCTTTTGATTGGTTTTGAAATAGAGCTCCATATGAAGACTGAGCTTGTGTTCTACCCCAGGTTGCTGCAGTATATCTCTTATCAATGAAGAACTTCAAGCAGCCTGAAACAGGCACCTAATATTTATTCAGGTCTCAGAGAAAGAGGGAATTTCAGGAGTCGAAATCACTGTCTATTGGTGGTTTTAGTGTCAATGAAATGGTGAATCCACTCCAGATTTTGGTCTGAACTTTTAAGGGTAGAGAGATCGGAACCTTGAATAACTCCTTTGAAGTCCAGACTAAAATACAGAGCAGATTTACCATAGCATATGAACAGTTCCTTGTACAGTTCCTGTCTCAGCTGCTCTCAACAGCAGAACAGTGTGCCTGAGTTCTGGTTTCTTTAGACATTTCTCTTTCTCTTTCTAAAGTCCAGCTGAGAAAAAGCATTGCATAAACTCACAGATTTCATCTTAGTCTGCTTTGATTAGGTCTCCTGTTAGGGAAGTGGTTTTCCTTTTCGTTATCAAATGTCTTAATTTTTGTGTACTAAGTGAATCCCCCAAGAATAAGGTAGTGTAGAAACCACTGTCTTATTTTTGAATGGATCCATTTTGCTTTCACACGTATTGAACTCAACCACTTGAATTTACTAATATGTGGAAGAAGGGGGACCTGTAACCATAACAACAAAAATTGCAAGGTAGTGTGACTACTGTGGTCTCTGAGGGAAAGAACAGCAGCCAAGCACAGTTCCATCATACTTTAGTCCCAGAAGCTGGTGAGAAGCCTTCTCTCCATCCAGCTGCCATTGTTGAGGCCCCTAAGGGAGAGAACAGCATCCATGGGATTTAATCCCTTCCCCAACTGCCACCCTCTTTTCCTTGCGTGCCATGCCTTACTAGACTGTAAAGCTGGGGGCAGGGAATGTCAAATTGACAATTCGCAAGCCACTCTGTGAGCCTTTTTGGTTGAAGAGTAGGGTATAAATACTCTAAATAAATCAATGAAGTCTTCTTGTTCTGTGGATGCTACTCATGCTCAGTCTTCATTGGCTGGTGTGTGTGTGTGTGTGAGTGAGTGAATTGCTCCAGCATGTTTTAGAAAAATACTTCTACAAATCTCAGTATTCCATTCTGACACCTTTTTCTTTGTTTCTTGTTGGTCCTGTATGGGCTGTAGTCTTTTTGGCGCTTATAACCTGAGCTTGCTATTAAAAGCAATGAAGATAAGGGGAAGGTTTACAAGAGTAGGCTGACCTTGTGTCAGTGATCAGAACTCTATTGTATACGGAAGAGAAAGATAATCTCATACATGGCTTAAATGAAATAGCATGTTTCAAGCCTTGTTTTTATATCTTTTCTCCCTAAGGCCAAGTGCAAAAGGGAAATCAGTCAGATAGGAGATAATCAATTGACCTTTATCCGTAGCTACAGTCGAGAAATCAGAATCATCTTGGCTGTAAGATACTCTCTCATCTGCTGGTGTGACAAAACAAGGACAGAAGGCTTTATGACATCTGTGACCCCAGCTCCTTAGTCTGAACTGCCTAGAGGCTAGAGAACAAATTCTCTTCAAAGCCTGACATTAGAGTCTTTGTGTAAAACACAATGGCACTGAAATCCAGCTCTTCATCCCCCCCTTTTTTTTTTCCTTTTTGGCCAGGCTGATAATCACTGGTGACCAGAGCAGATTTGCATATTTAAATGATTGAGTGGGGGGACACCTATTAATCAAGAGCAGCTTTATCCTTCTGAATATCATTGTTATTGGCATGCACAATACACTGAAGGCCCCATCTTAATTGTGCAGTATTTATATGCCTCCTCCTCTCCATTTTAATAGTTAATTTGTGATGGTGTGAGTCTTAACTCTCTGAAAGGGTAATGTCTGAAAAAGTAATTAAGGTCTTCTCAGAGACTGAGTAGTATTAATATATTTTGGTACAAAGTAACTGGGTTAGTTAATATTATTGAGCAAAAGAGTATGTTTGCAGAAGCACTGACATAAGAAGGCAGGAAATTCTAGATTTTCAGATGGTGATGTTGTGGAGTAGCCGAGGAGCAAAGTTTCTGAATAGAGCCCTTGTATGACTGAATTTGAGATTTGGAGATGAAAATTTAGTGCAGCGCTTATCTAAAGTAGGACTCATATATCTCACACTGCTTTTTTTTGTAATATGTGAAGCAAACACATAGATCACAACTTGCCATCTATTCACCTCTGGCAAGTAAATGAGGTGCGGTTAGAATTTTCATTTGTCTTTGGAGAAAGAGTGTTTCATGGCAGGGCTCAAAATGCACCTTTCATTATCTGAGAAACTGACAGATAGACTTAAATGATGTGTGGACAGATTATAGAAGACATGTTTGAAGGGGTGCCTTTTTTTTATTTTATTTGCATGCATAGGTTTGTCCATTCATTGTCCACCAATAACTTAAATATAGTTTGGATGTTACAGTCCATTTGTAACCCTTATTGATTGTCTAGTCTGAAATCTAGTATAGCTAGGAATTAGCCAGTGTGTAACTTCATAAAGGTTTATTTTCCTTTTCTTTTTCTATTGATGAGGTGGGGAGAAAAAGTTTGTTTGTTTACCTCACTGTTTTATAGTTGAACTTTGTAAAAAAAAAAGAAGAAGAAGAAAAAGCTATAAAAATATTTTTTTAAAAAATGTGCACACAGTCATAAGGGAAGCCTATTGAAAAGGAACAGTAACATGGCTGAAACACAGAATGGATTTCCATCCCTACAGGGACACTTTTCCCTTACCAGCTAGCTTGAACATTTGAAAGATGAGTATGAGCAGGAAATTTGGCAAGTGACAGAAGGTCCTTTGGAATCATTCCTGTCTCACTAGCAATGAGGCTGCCTTTCCTAATACCATATTACATGGCTGTGGACTTTCCCTGTTCAAAGTGCTAATTTTTCAAGAGAAAGAACTGCAGAGCAAGCAGAGGTGAACTTGTGCTAATAAGAATATAGACACTTACAAGATAGCATTCTTTTCTCTTCCTCTTGGTTTGCTGTGAGACCTGCTTTTTAATAAAAATGAGAGTTGAGTAATCCATTACTAAAATACCACAAAAACTGTGAACTTTCAGATTCTTAAGAACTCTTCATGTGCTCTTCACCTTGAAACTTGGGAAGGGAGGGAAACAGAAAAGTAAAATGTCTAGTTAGATTTTGATCTGTTAGACCTAAATTCCAATATGGAGTCTGATGACTACAAGAATCAGCTTAAGTTGTGATGACATCAGGTTGAACCTCAAGGAGCTGGAATGGGTGGTCATTTTTCATATCTGTAGACAAAAAGCAGTTTCTAGGCATTCAGTTATCTAGTCATCATTTTAATGTCAAGTATAGTGGCTGATTTGGGTTTTAATACAATTTGAATTTGATTTGGGTTTTAATACTACTTGTATCCCAATATGCTACATTTAATGCAGCTCTGGTGTGTATGACATCAATTTTAATTGTGTTATATATTTATTTTGTTTTATATCTATCTATAAAAACACGTGTGTGTGTGTGTGTGTATGTGTGTATGCATGCATATATGTGTGCATGTGTGTTTGTATTTAAAATCCTGCTTCTCTAGTTGCACACAACTTACAGGGCCAAGCCTGCTTAGCTTCAGCAGAAGAATTGCATCATGTACCAGATTTGATGGAGTTGGGATTTTTGTAGGTTTTGAGGAATTTGCAGTGCCTAACTACCTCTTGAGCCTGAGTGTTTTTGCTACCTTAGATTGCAGATTTTTTTCCCCCTACAACACCCTGGAAATAATTTCTAGCATTAATTATGATATGCTTTTGTACTATTATTGTAGATGGGAAAAGATTAACAAATTAACAGTTTTTACTTCATGCATATGTACATAAGAGTTGCAGGGAAGCTATAGTTCATCACATAAATATTTTGTTTGCAAATATTTCTCTCCGTTTTGCAGACTACACAAACAAATTGCACAGTTGTGCTCTTCTTTGGTGAGAAAACCATAAGAAATATCAATGGATTTGCTTACTTGTATACCTGTGATGTACTTTTGGTACATGTGGACTAAGCCCAGTTTGCTAATGGAATTCAAACTTTGCCTTTTACCATCATCTGTAGAAATGTACCATTGCTAACTCTGGATCTTCTTGAAATGTTTATTGTGTATTGGTAAATGAAAAATCTGATGGATTCCATGAAGGCACCTTACTTACAGCATATTATTTTTAACTATTGTTATTTTTAGAATACACCAGTGGGAACTCCTATTTTCATAGTGAATGCCACAGATCCAGACCAGGGTGCTGGCGGAAGTGTGCTTTATTCTTTCCAGCCTCCATCAAACTTCTTTGCCATTGACAGTGGCCGTGGCATTGTGTCAGTCATTCGAGCACTGGATTATGAAGTCACCCAAGCTTACCAGCTTCAGGTCAATGCTACAGTGAGTATGGACCTACTATTTCTCTTGTCTCTGTCCATCTAGAAGAGCCTTCTACAACCTGGAATCTTCCCATAAATTGAACTCTTAACTCCTGTCGTCCTAGTGTAGTCCAGCCATGCAGAGGACACCAGGTTGGGAAAGCCTGGTCTAGAAAAATATAAGCTCCTGTGGAAAGGAAGGTATATGTTATGTAAACCTTACAGTTATCCTTCTGTAGGTTTCCTATTGATGATAGTATTCATAGTACTGATTTTGCCAGAGTTCCTGCCACATAAGATTGAAGACAAAAGGATTTGTTTTGGTATTTGTGATAAAAGCACCAAAGTTGAAGAACCAGTGGCAGCACTGAAAATAATATAATAATGAGAATAATATGTATGTTTTAAAAAAGCCTAGAAAACAGGTGCTGTACAAAATAATCAAAACCGAGCCAAATGTGAGCTTAGGAAGTAAAGAATATTTGCAAATTTTCTTACCTTTGTTGAGAAAGGTATCTTAACACTTCAAAATATGTTACAAGAGATTTTGTGCAATTTTTATGTGTGACTTGGTGGGCTTCCTGCAAAAAGATGTATTTACACAAAAACAGATTGTTTTTGAACAAAATGTTACTCTTTTCACAAAATATATTTTTTTGTGCAAACAGGTTTTTTTTATGTAGAATGAAAAAAAATCATCAGAATGCACGAAAGTTCTTGCTGAGTACATTTTGCCTGGCAAAATGCAAGGGAATGGGAGGAGGAGGATGGGGAAGGAAGGAATGCATGCTCATAAATAATCAAATTTGCAAAGGTCAAACCCACAAATGTGCAGGGAAAACTGTACAATAGGACCACCGTATCTTTGGGGGATTGGTTCCCCCCCCCAAGATACTGAAATCCATGGATAGTACCAATGCCCTGTCCCACTGCCTGCCTGGGCTGATCGCATTGGGGGCCAGTGGGAAAACAGTGGGGAGCGCGGGATCCTGCACTCCTCGCTGTTTTCTCACCAGCTGCCGCCATGATAAGCTCGGGGCCAGAAGCAGGAGGTGAGAAAACAATGAGGAGCGAGATCCTGAGATCCCCGCTGTTCTCTCGCCAGCCACCGCTGCGATCAGCCCCGGGGCCGGAGACGGGAGGTGCAAAAACAGCGAGGAGCACGATCCTGTAATCCCCACTGTTTTTCTGCCGGCCACTGCTGCAGTCAGCCCTGAGTGAGGGGCAGGAGGCGACGATGAGCGAAATCCCGTGCTCCTCACTTCTCTCCCACCTGCTGGCACCGCGATTGGGCCTGAGGTGAGGGGCAGGAGATGGCGATGAGCACGATCCTGCTCCCCGCAGTTCTCTTCTGCTCACCACCCAACCATGGATAACTGAATCAGCAGATAATGAATCCATGGATACGGGGGTCCTACTATATATTTTTCCTGCAAAATTACCAACTAAGTATATTGTCTTAAGGAGTTGCTTGGTAGAAACTAGGTATTTTATAGTACCTGGAAATCTGGCTTCAGTTCAAGCTAAAACTTGTGCAAAGATTGGCTGCAAACTTGGCCACATCATCTCCTTCCCTCTCCTTTCTGTCTTCTACCTGCAGGCAGGGGAGGCCAAAGTACATGTGCCTGGTGGCCAGGGCTCACTGCTGCCTCCACTACTTTCCTACATCCTTTTATATACAGGTGCCTGTACTGTATTCCAAAAAAAATAAAAATAAAAAAAAATCCAACATATCGAATACTTTTGGTCCCAAGCATTTCAGAAAAGGAATATCCAACCTGTAATATTTATTTCTTAGCTACCTCTCCCTGTGAATCAAAGTGGGGAACAACAGCAAATAATACACAACATAAATGGTTTTATCAATATGAAATATATAAAAAACATATAAAATTAGTACATATTTAAATCCATCATTAAATACTTTAAAACCATAATTTAAAAAAAAAATCTGGATAGGACTGCTAGATGAGACTGGTGTTTACTGCTGATCTAAACTCAGACAGCATCTTGAGCTGATCAATTTCTTCTGGGGGATCATTCTGCAGTCTAGATGTGAGCTGATGAAAATGTCCTCTGGGTAACAATCAGCCTTGTTTTGGCTGACTAGATGTCTTCCAGAAGACCTGAGTATATAGGGTGGATTATACAGGAGCAGTTGACAGTTTAGATGAGCTGGCCCCAAACTATGTAGAGCTTTAAAGGTAATAACCAACACTTTGTACATTGCCTGGAAACTAATTGGTAGCCAGTGGAGTGATTTCTGTAAAATGGTTACTCCTAGACGTACCAATAGCCAACACAGCTGTCATGTTTTGAACTTATTAAAATGTCTGTGGTTGGTACACAGGTAACCTAATGCACAATGCATTGCAGATTAATATAATGATATTCTGAAGCCACCCAAAATTGAGCAGTAGTAAGATGATGTTCTGGGCCCAGAGCATCAGCCTGTGACCAGTGAGTAATGGGTAGTTTCAAGATGCCCCTATAAAAAGTCTTCTTAACTGTAACTTTCCAAGCTTTGCTTAGATGAATGCAAAATGGCTTTCACTCTTTGCTGAATATGGATAATAAACCCATATTTCAGGAAGTGGCAAATGGTCATCATGTGAGAAAGTATGGCTTCCAAGCTGTTTGAGCCAGTAGTGTAGTGTATGTGTACAGCAGTATGTCCCTACATTCTGTGTTTCTGGTTCAAAGTATTTCATTAATTTTTTTGGTGTTGAATATTGTCTACTACAAATATTGCATCATGTTCAACAGCACATTAGTAATGATGTGACTTTCTGGATCTGTTAGAAGTTTGCTTTCAGGCACTGTGGTAAATACCTCTGCTCCCATGGCCATTAGTGATCTCATCCTGTCATTAACTGGCATTTTGACAAGTTATGAAGCTGCTCTGCCATATGTCTACATTTACTCGTGACACATGAAGGTTGTGGTTGCACAACTGGTAAAGATCACCATAACTGTATCTTAGCACTGTCGAATGTCACTAAACCTAAACCCTGAGACCTGCCAAGGTTTGTAAGAGCACCTGCCATTCAAAGTTTGTGGCTAGATTATCAAATGGCATACATTTGTTATTACAGTTGTATCTTATATTTAATTCTAAATCTTGATCATTGCTCAGAGAAGCAATCTGTTTATGTGGCATATTGAATAGTTTGTTGCTACTGTTGCTTTTGCTTGTTTTATAAGGAATTTTCTTTCAATATTTTCCTTCTATACATTTTTAAGGACCAAGATAAAACCAAGCCCCTTTCCACTCTCGCCAATCTTGCAATCACAATCACCGACGTGCAAGATATGGACCCGGTCTTTATCAACCTACCCTACAGTACAAATATCTATGAAAATTCACCACCGGTAAGAGTTTTTAATTGATGATCTTTAAAGTATTGACGTAACTATTGGGAAGGTCTCTCATATCTAATTCCCATTGAAGCATTTTTGCCCACAGATTTCTTTTGTTGCCCACAGGTTTGTTTTGTTGAAAAGTGGAGGTAGATACTGAAACAAAGAGGGAGAAAGCATTCTAAGGCATACCACATGTTGTGGTTATGAAGACGGAAAAAGGTCCTGTCTTCTATAGACTTTTGCAAGAAAGAAAAGAAAGAAAAATCTGGCTTCAGAACAATGCCACAGACCACTGGACCACAATACTAGAATAATAGCTATATTTATTTATTTATTTGATTTCTGTCCCATATTACTCCTACAGTGGGACTCAAAGTGACATTTGAAAATGGACCTTAAAACAAAAAAAGCATCCTGTTACTAAGGCTCAGAAATAGGACACTGTAAATGGGATATTAATTGCATTTGCAATTGGATGTCACACATCAATGAAACACAACTCCCACCTCCTTCTGGCATATTTTAAAAAGATAGTTATTTTCTGTAATAGTGACTGGAAAACAATGCAGATCTTGATGTTTGTCCTATACCTCCAGAGAACATGAAATATATTTTAGTTGGATCATTGTGGCCAGATTGCTTTGGACAGCCAGAACAGCCATAATAACTACTCTTGCTATTTGGTTTCATCCAGACTCTGAATTCAATGTTTGCCATATTATACATTATGCACTGTAATGTATGGTTTATATATTTATAACTTTTGATTATAAAATAGTAACCTCAAATAATACACACTTACTACTAAAGAATAGTTTTGGAGCGGGTGCTGCTACCGTCCTATAGGTGTGGATCTAACCAATGCCTAGAGGTTGACTGTTGGACTTAGCATTTTTCGAGGAAAAGTTGAGGCAGAATTAAGGGTGTGCAAAAATTTTTTGCCTTGTTTCTATAGTTTTCCACACATTCTATCCTGCAGTGTTGGAGGGCCACACAAATTCACTCTGTCATTTTGCATGATGCAGCTTTGCATCAAGGTCTGAGCAGTGCAAATAGCTCTGTGTGAACTCTGAAAAGAAGAGATTGTGTGGTGTAGTGGTCTGATTGTTTAGTAGGACTCTGGGAAATCAGGGTCCCTGCTCAGCCAGAAAAAAAATAGCAAAAAACCTTGAATGATCTTGGGCAAGATCTACTCTTTCAGTCTTGGAGAAGACAGTGGTAAACCCCCTTTGATAATGGGGCAACTGCCACCATGGTCATGAAACTGGGGCTCCTTCTCCCACTCAATGCTGACTTCTGCCTTTGAATAGGAGATGGAAACTCCCCTGGATTCCCTTAATTAAATACTGCCATCACCCACTAAATTAAAAATCTCTGTCTTAGTAGCACAGTGGGATGCCACAAGGGAGCCACCAATCTCTAAGCTTAGCGATTCCTTTCTTCCTCCCACCTCTCTGGGAGAGAGGAATCCTATCTATGCATGCTGTTGACAAGCACCTGGGAATAGAGAGAGCAGGAAGTTCTTTAAAGGAAAGCATTTATTCTAAGAACAGGCAATGTAAATAACAGAAGATATCACCGCATATGGGAGCTCCTTCCTCCAGATTTGCTTAGTAGTCACAGAGTTACAGATAGTTACATCATATCAGCCAGAGCTTTCAAAAGAACAGAAATCCTAACGTGACTAAGAAACATCCTAGCTACTGACATCGTTGGTCTGGTGCTGAGATGGTGTGTAGAAACAGAGCTGAAAGGTGAGGCCTAGCTGGGCCTACCTGCAACTGGCAATATGCCTCCTCTGGTTGATGTCCTTTTCTTTTTTTGCCTCATGGTCCCCTGAGGCTTTCCCCCTGACTGGGCAACTATCTCTTGTGACCTGTGATGTTTTCTGTGATGCTGACCCCCAATAATATATAACCTAACCCAGCACTCATTAACTCTTTGTATGCCTGTAGGGAGAACTATCTCTCTTCAACTCTGTTATCTGAATAATGGGAATCCCATTATCACACTCCTTCTGAACAAATCTTGCTGAGAAAACAATATGATAGATTCCATATTTGCCATATTTAGAAATTACTGGAAGGCACACAACAACAGCAACAACAACAACAGCAATAACAACAACTCTGAGAACTGTGTGCAGAGATTTCAAAAAACAATAACTGCTCTATCTACAGAAACTACAGAAAGTAAAAAGAAGCTCCAGAATCGTATGGATGAAACTAAGGAACTGACAAGCACACACACACATATTAGCACTACCATTCTCTCTGCTGCAAAAAGAGGGACTATAAGCAAAGCTTGCCAGTTTTCCTGCTGTTCTTTACAGCTTTTGCACACAAATTTCATGCTAGAGGTTCATACTTAACAGCATCTCAGTTTTATTTTTCTCTGAGCATAATGTGAAAGAAATTGCACATTCAACCATTAATGATTTTCTCCTTCATGGAAGTTAAGTCTCATAGAATCAGACAATATGGAGGGTTTTGGATATTCATCTACACCAATGAAACTACAATGCCCACATTTTAGGAAATCAGATTTAGCACATCATCATGGCATTTGCCATGGATAACAAATAGACATAAGGACAACAAATAAATACACAGCTCTGGGAAGAGATTAGACTTGAGAGAGGTTTTCTTGGGTTACACACATTGCCCTATGGCTATTTGTAAGAAGCAGATCGTGTGAGAAAGCAGCTGAATCAGGGCCAAGCGCCTTGAGTCTTGTCTTGTTGGGAGGTTTAGCCAGGCAATATGACTACAGTATGTGGAGAGTCTGCCTTTGGCTATGTGTATCATTGCATTCTTCAGAAGGGGGAATTCAGTAGAGAAAGATAGGGACGGTGAGAAAGAGAGTACTCTCTTCATTTGGGTATATTCAAGTAGGTACTGTTTATTGGATTCAATTTGACAACTGAAAACCACTCTGAGAAGAATGGCCCTGTAGTCCACATGTGAAAAATGATTTTCTTTGGTAGTATTCACATCTCATTAATGCAGAAATACCTACATATGCGAACCAAATGCAGTCACAGATATAAATGATATCTGACATACATCATGCTAAGATTGTTTTTGGTTGTAACAGTAAGAGATTGAAGACTACTCCAAGAAGAGGATTTGTTTCCCTCCTTAATGCGAGATATTAAACCAAGAAGGCCCTTGATTGGAGCTTAAAAGGCTGATAAGTAGCTGGAGGAGAGGATAGTCACTGATGAATACAAATGGCTGCAGGAAGGAAATGCACATCACTCCAGACTATATTAAAGCTTTCCTTCATACAAGACACTATAAGGAGTGGAGAAGTGCAAAAATCCTGCTTACTGCATTAATAACAAGTAGAGAAAAGAGGAATGATATGGTATTAGAGAAATGGAAGTCCCCACTGGCATCCAGGATTGTGGACTGGCTTACCTTCATTGAGTGACCTTGTGCCCATAGAAGGAATATTTCTGAAATTAAATGACAATATAGCAGTGTCTGGAACTAAGTGATCCTTTTTCTTTTGATACTTTTAATTACACAGATAACAATTCATGTCAGATGGCAGACTACTTATATTAGGTACAGAAAGGGGAGAGGGGAAGGCCCTAGAAAGGGTTTCTGTCTTGTACAAAATAGGATATTTCCCATCAATACTTTGTCTATAGCCAACAGTTTCTCAATCTGTTTATAGAAGACCTTAATTTCTTTTCCCCTCTCCCCTTCTAACTTGACCTGAAGAATAGTCTAAAATAACTTATGTGAGAAGCTGAATTCTGACCCAGTGAATCACCTTGTTCCTTTTTAGTTTGTGCAGCTTTTACACTGATTGATTTGTACATCATGTTCTGTGTTGTCATTTGGGGTGTGTTATACAGGTAAATGTTCAGGGAAAGTCCTCTGTCTGACTGATAGATTGAGAATGAACAGCGACATGCATTTTTTCCTCCAGGGAACTGCTTGAGAAGTCAATAGAGATCATACAGGAACATAAAAATTGTTTGTGTATGCTGACATTTGCCTCTGTTGTTCTCAGCTTTCCTCCCCCAAAAATGTCTCATCAAAACATCAGTCATGAATTATTATTTTTATCTGGCTTTTCTTTCAATATGCTTTGAATGCTTTCATATCTACAAGGGATTTGCTCAGATCTCTTGCCAGGACATTTGGCAATCTAACTGGCATGGTGCTTCTGAGAATTATAGACAGTTGTAAAATGCAACCAGAAACACTGGTATATACATTTCAACTTCAACTATGCAGGTTTATTGGCTTCCTTTGTTTGAATAGTTATACAGAAATGACACACACACCCCTTTAAGCATCAACAAAACAGTTTGGAGAGGGAAAATATTTTGCATCTTGTAGGATCTGAGTTTGTTATGTTAAGATTACATGACTAGGAGAAATTTGTAAAGCACTTCTGTTACCCTGTATTTAGGGGTGCTGGAAAGGACACCCAAATATCCAAATATTAACACAGATGGGAAATTAACTGGAGCTCACTTGCTGGTTAGCCAAGAGGTAGGGTAACTATAGCGGGGGTCTTCTGCCCTATGTTTACAGAGTCAGGTCAATGAGCCATGCAATTTACAAAATAAACCAGTTAATGTTTTATTGAAAAGCAACATATAAGACAAACAAACACACCACTAACTAAATAATAAGTAGGAGAGGGAAATGACTTTTAGGAATAAATATACGACACCTGATCAGTAGTCCTGGACAGCTGAAGGAAATGAGGCTTAGTAGATTCCTTGGAAGCTCGCTATACAGAATGTCAGCAAGGCGGGATGAAATTCAAAATGCGGCTCACTCAACTATCAGAACTAGGGGTTTTTATAACAGAAATTGTGCCTGAGGTTTATGTCATAAACTTTAAGAACAAAGTTAGCTTTGAAATGCACCAAAAGGCTTAGAAGTGGATCAACATCCGTGGTAGATCAATCGATGGGCACTTTATTTATGGTCTTGTTATTCATGGATGCAAATCTTCACCTTGTGAGGTGAAGAAAGTAGATCCTCAGAACAGCAATCAAGGCTTTTAAGTGCCTGCCTGAAATCCTGTCATAAAACGGCTGCAGCCCTGTCTTGTGTCCTGGAGACCATTTCTACAAATGCATGTGCCAGGGTGCCATGGAAAGGTCAAATTATTTGATATCACAAAGGGATATCCAGTACCATCAAAGTTTATGCTTAAATCACAGTTACAATTCCCCCCCGAAAATGTACAGTATTGGGACAATATTGGACATTTTCCAATTAAATATTTAAAATCAATTTTAGAGCCGAATAGAGGTCTACTGATCCGGTGTCGTATTGCCTTTTGGGAGAGGTATGTCAGTGTTTCTAGCTAATAAAAACATTCCCTAACTAGCAATATCCTATGCCTAACTATAACATCAGCAAAACATTTATTTAGAGTAGCAAATGAAAGAGTGAAACAATTTCACAAATGAAAACAATGAACAAATGCATTGGCGATGAATGATGGTAAATGGATGAATCTTCCCAATGAAGAAAAGGCAATGAAATACTGTAATTCAAATGTAGGCTATAGTGAATGAAAACAATCCAAAAAGCAAAACAATTCCATAAAAATGTGGGCACTGAGTTCCGGGTTTGGGGAGAGATGAGGTGCAAGCTGGAAAGTCCTCTGCACCCCCCCCCCAGATACAAAAAGAGCTAGGGTAGTGTTTACATTCATAGTACAGACAGCAATATGCAAACAATTCAGAAAAATAACAATGATCAGTGGAAAAGCAATACAAGTATAAAAAAAAACAACAACACTCAGATTAGGCAGGTTAACAAATCCTGAGTTCAAACCCTACCATATTTGGTCTATATATATATATATATTGTAAAGTCACACTAAAAATACATGAAAAGGAAATAAAGAAAAGCACAAAACATAACATCAAGGAAAATGGTGTAGCAATCAAAAAAATTGAATGAAGGCAAGAGTTCAATTGAATGGCAGTATTACAAACTTAGATCAAAAGTTCCTGGAATATTAAAAAAAAAAATGAAGTAAAAATACATTCAAAATGTTGTTGTTGTTGTTGTTTGGCAGGTTTGTATAGATGGAGTGAGGAACTAACCCTCTTCAAGTGTCCAAAAATAAAGTCTATGTGGTGGATTAAAAAAAAAAGAAAAATCTTCTGTAATAAAAACAGGAGGAAAGAGGAAAAATGTTCACTTGATGAAATGTATTGCACAGCTGGGCTAATCTGATGGGCTATGCAGTACAGAGTTCAATTTCCTTGAGTAGAAAGTATATCTTCTTCTTCTGACACCTTGAGAGGAAATCCGTGCAAGAGAGTGGCTCAAAGTTTTCCACCACCCCCTTGTATCAAAGTGTAATCAAGATACTTTAGGATACAAAAAGAGGTGTCCTTGTTCAATGAATCAGTTGGCTGTCTGCATTAAAAAGGAAATCTCAAGAAATCAAGGCAAAGAGTTCAGGTTATGTGGGCAAATTGAGTCAAATGGCTCTGCAATAGTGTCCAGTTAATGGTTGAGCTAGCCAGAGCATGTTAGTTCTTGACAGAATTGGGCTTTGGAAACAAGGACAGCTCAAGAAATCAGGCGAATGATTGTGTGCGATTGTTGGGGAGCAGCTGACTGCGACAACAGGAACATGAAGTCATCCCGGGTTGGACCTCTTGACAGGAACAGCGGAATTTTAGCAGACACCCCCCCTTGACGTCTGCAAAGGTGGACGCATCAGGGGGCAGTCTCGATCTATGGGACTGAATGATCTATGGCTTTTGAGAGAAAAGACTGACACCAATTATTACCAATACAGTTGATTAATATATAAATGCGAGGGTTTCATAACAAAAGACAGAGACTAGATGGGGCTTAAACAACTACCTCTTCAGGGGGGTTGCCATTCCATGAAGGGAAGCAAGGACCATTCCTTCCTAGACTGAGCTGATGAAAGAGCACTCACATTGAATCGTTCCTTCAATTGGGTCTGTCTGTGGATTCCCAAAATTATTTGCAAGAGCAGCAGCACCCGCTCCTTGCTGGAAACTCTATTGAGTAAATTCTGAATCTGTCATTTTAGGCAGGACAGTGATTAAAATGAAGCCAAGAGCAGTCATGCCTCTCTTCAAAATTACCATAGTAACAAAGCATTGGATGCCTCTGACTGTGAAAGCAAACTGACACCAGAGCAGTTTTGCTGTGGGGAGGGCAACCAAGTCTGCCTCCCTGGTTGGACTGCAGCAAAGGCGAGCTTGTGGTGTCAAATCCGGGGGTACCAAGGCGAGTGTCATTGCTAACTTGAGCTCTGGTTGAGCATGAGCTTCTTGCTGTTTAACTCTGCAATCCCACCAGGAATTCCCCTGAAACGAGGCACAGAGAGGGTGGATCCTCTCCATCAAAGCCTCAAGAAAGCCTTGGGGAAAACTGCAAATCTCTAATGAGGGTCTCAGAGAGGGAACAATGGAGAGCAGGGGAAGCTTTGGGCTGGCTTCTGTTAGTAATGTGCTCTCCTTTTCCTGATCCTTGCACCCACTGGCAATGTCCTGTCTCTCATTAGGCTGGCAAGGGGCTTCCTCCTGAATTCTAGCTTGGTGCAATCCTTCTTGGTGCTCTGAAAGCACAGCTGTCTCAAAAGTGGCTGAACTCGCACTCGGGGCCAAGTTAGAAGGAACTGCAATCTGCTTTCTTTTTGTGCGCCCTGAGAGTTTGTGTCCTCTAAAGGACTTAAGTTGGGTCCCCCCCACCATATCCAGGCAAACGGATCGTGTCTGGGGCAGACTCACCCTGTCTCTTCTGAGTAGGGGGCAGCACTTTTGGTGCTGCTCCTGAGTTTCCAAAAGAAGCGGCAGGATTCTTTTCCCTCTGGGTCCCAGTGCCTGCCTTCACCCAGAATCTTCCCCATTTGTCTGGCCGCAACTTGGCCACAACATTGTGAGGAAGCTTCTTAGACCGAGGGCATCCCTAGTCTAAATCTACATCCAAAGTAGGGTAGTGTCCAGCCGATGGTGGGCTGTTTTTGATAGTCTGGACTGGCTGTTTACTGCTTGCTGCAAGCTGCTTGTCAAGTGCTGCTATAAGCTCTGAGGTGGGCCGTTTGTCAAACTGGCTCATGTCCAATCCAAGTCTGCGAAGCATGCCCCAAATCTTGACTCAATCTGACTGGGCTGTGGGACCATGTCCTCCAGACCTTGCTTGGGGAGCGCTGAATTCAAAGGGCTGGTTGGGAGCAGTGGGCTGCTGTGGTGGACTCTCTGCCTTGCCAGGCTGGCTACGGGAATCTTTGTCTGACCACTGCCTGTCTTGTCTGGGATTTTGGCGCGAGTTCCAATTCCCTCTAGGAACAGAATTCGGAGCAGATTTCCGGTGTTGGGAATGGGGCCCATAGTTGGAGTAAGTGACCTCAGCTATGGGTTCCAAGTTCCCTGTATCTCGCTTCTGGGACTTAGTGGGAGGTCTAAGGGAGCCAGCCTCTCGCAGCAAGTCAGCAACCCTGCGGAGGTTGTTTCCAAATACTTCCCAAGAAGTTGTGGCTGGATCCACCAAACCTAGGGCCATTTTTGTTTCATGGTTTAAGCCTCCATAAAGGAGAGTTTTGAATTCCTCAGTGTCAAAGTTGTGCCCATGGGCGGTCAGGGGGACCTTCTCTGCAAGAGTAGCCAGTAGCTGCTTCCGTGCCACGTAAGCCTCAGGGTTTTCTCGAGGTCCCTGTTGCTCCATGACATAGAGTACCCCAGCACTCTGTCCTGGCCAAAGGATCTTTACTATCTCTCTCATCCAGTCATGCGCCTCAAGCCTAACTAGGCTACGAGCTGCCACAGCTGACTCAAGAGTAGGAAGTTCCGAGGGAGACATACAAAGGCGAGCTAACTGAGTTAAGTCCTGACCGTTAGCAGTGGGGTGTGAATGAATGACTGCATTCAGCCACATGATCCCAGTGGACTTGTTTAGGGGACCTAGTTGGTCTGCGATGGCTTTTGCCTCAGTGGCACGCCAGGGGACCCTAGTTTCAGTGATCTGTGTCTCCTGTTCTTCTGCCTGTCTGGAACTGCCTTCTCCAGTGGGGATGGTCCTGCGGGTCATAGACCTGGTCTCTACCGGACGGACTGGGACGTTAGAGCCACTCCAGTCCGGGTTAACAGGAGGAGGGGCCAAAGCTTCCTCCAGCAAGGGCTCATCATTATTTTCCTGCACAAATGATGAGAGCAACTCCGGGCACACAGCTGATATTAAAGCCTTCTTAGTTTGGAGCTGACTCTCCAGTGTAGCAATTTGCTTCAGACATGCAGAGTGGCTGACTGCATCCTTTTGTTCCTTAACTTGCCCAATCATGAATTTTGTAGCAACACGGGCATGATCCAGCTCAGCCTCTAAGGCATGTGCTTTCTCTTCCCATGTCTGAGCTACCAATGTTAGATCACTCAATTTCTGGGCTGAGGCTTGTGCAACAGACGCAAAAGTTACCTTGTCTGCCCTCAATGCCTCAATCTCGGCTTGAAGCCGGGCAATCTCCTTTTCTTGTTCTGCTATCTTCCCTCGGGTCTCCACTAGGGCATTACTAGCATCTCTGGCCACAAGCCATAAACCCCAAGCTGCCAACGCATCCTTTGCTGGCCCAAATGGGTTTCTGGACTTCCTTGCCAGGGCATACGCTTCACGAACTGCTTCAAAGGGATTTGCCGTCTGGAAAACTGAGTCTTTCCAGGGGCACTTGCCTTTGCTCAACACCCATCTTTCTAGCTTTCCTCGGATCTCTTCCTCACACATGAGATCCTTTACAGTAACAGGGCTCCCTTTAGCCATCTCAACACTTCTAAATTCACAAATCCACAAACCACAACTAAAGCTCACAAGCTCAACAACAAGGGACCAGGAATCTGGAGGGATGGGGAGGACCACCTAGGTCCCTGGGGGGAATTTGGAAAACGAACTCACTGGAACTTCAGAAGGAGAGAGGGAGGGGAACCAATTCTCCAGCCTGCCCAAACAAAGTCTCTCTTATACAAGAGGACAAGGAAACGGTTGGCGAATGGGATAGGAAGGTCACTAAGACCCAGGAGACACCTTTCAGGAGTACTCGCCTGCCTGAAAGGGGGGTGACGAACCCAACGGAACTTACTAAGCTGCTTTGCCGAGCAGCTGGGAAAAAGGATGAAGGATTCAAAAGCCAAACCGTTCCTAACTGGTTTTCTGGGTGAGGGGCGCCTTCCTCTACCTCGGGATAAAACCTCTGAACCCTAAGACTAGTTTGAGATTCACCACCCAAACCTAGTCAGCTAGCCAAATTTTTAAGAAGCCAGGATGAACCTGCACCTCGTCAACAAACAAAACCCAAGCCAAATCTCAAAGAAGGGGGGCGAAGGGGGAAGACAGAAAGAGCAGAAGGGAGTTCTGCTTTTTCCTCTAAAGTGCTTTGCGTGTGCCTTGCTGGTTGCTAAAATGTTGAATGTGTGTAGACTGTTCCTTAACGCTATCCACTAACGCCAAGAGCCCAGCCCACGATAGACCCAAGATGGGGAGGTGATTCCCAGGACAAGAGAAAGGAGGGAGAGAGATTCCCACCCGAAAGAATGCTAAGCACACAGAGAACACACACACACAACGTTCCTGCCTAGCTGTGCTCTACCATTGCTCACTGACCGTTCCCTAAGTCAGCACCACCTAATTTGAGGAGGTTCGCGATCCCTTCTCAAAAGAGGGGTACTGGGGCTGCCCGCGTTACTCCACCAATCTGTTACCCTGTATTTAGGGGTGCTGGAAAGGACACCCAAATATCCAAATATTAACACAGATGGGAAATTAACTGGAGCTCACTTGCTGGTTAGCCAAGAGGTAGGGTAACTATAGCGGGGGTCTTCTGCCCTATGTTTACAGAGTCAGGTCAATGAGCCATGCAATTTACAAAATAAACCAGTTAATGTTTTATTGAAAAGCAACATATAAGACAAACAAACACACCACTAACTAAATAATAAGTAGGAGAGGGAAATGACTTTTAGGAATAAATATACGACACCTGATCAGTAGTCCTGGACAGCTGAAGGAAATGAGGCTTAGTAGATTCCTTGGAAGCTCGCTATACAGAATGTCAGCAAGGCGGGATGAAATTCAAAATGCGGCTCACTCAACTATCAGAACTAGGGGTTTTTATAACAGAAATTGTGCCTGAGGTTTATGTCATAAACTTTAAGAACAAAGTTAGCTTTGAAATGCACCAAAAGGCTTAGAAGTGGATCAAC
Source organism: Ctenosaura bakeri (assembly GCA_948474755.1). NCBI lineage: Eukaryota > Metazoa > Chordata > Lepidosauria > Squamata > Iguanidae > Ctenosaura > Ctenosaura bakeri. The sequence goes on from CAOLHI010003434.1 coordinate 34,997, forward strand.
ATCCGTGGTAGATCAATCGATGGGCACTTTATTTATGGTCTTGTTATTCATGGATGCAAATCTTCACCTTGTGAGGTGAAGAAAGTAGATCCTCAGAACAGCAATCAAGGCTTTTAAGTGCCTGCCTGAAATCCTGTCATAAAATGGCTGCAGCCCTGTCTTGTGTCCTGGAGACCATTTCTACAAATGCATGTGCCAGGGTGCCATGGAAAGGTCAAATTATTTGATATCACAAAGGGATATCCAGTACCATCAAAGTTTATGCTTAAATCACAGTTACACTTCTATTCTAATTACACTTCTGTTCTGACTTGTTAAGTGGTTATATATGTGCTGTATAGTGATTGTTTCATAGTGAATCCTATTATATTTTGTATAGAAACAAGGCACAACTGCACACTTGAACTGGGATAACACAAGTGAACAGGGTGTCATTGATTTCCCAGGCTAAATGCTGAAGGGTTATGTGGCATCTTCCCTCTCTTAATGGTTATCTGCTTGTGTTGCACACATTGTCCTCATATGTATGGGAGATAATGCTGCTTATGTTAATTTAATAAGTTGGGCAGAGGTTAAGAAAGGATTCCAATTATTGTTCTTGGCCTGTCTACTTACAACTGTCTCTGTGTTTATCTGTAGTGCACAGGAGTCTGAATTGTTAAATCTTTGTGTTAAGCAGGAGCAGCTAATCTAAAACTGTGTATGTTACCTAATAAAATCCTCCTTTTTGAGATTATGGCATCAAATTTTAATTTCCTTGCTCAAGTAACAGCATGTCATCTAGCTCGTCAGTGAAGGGCCAACAGAAGGAAAAGAACTGGATAAACTGCAGCAAATTACTGCAAGGAGATCTTATCGGATTGGAATTAAGGAGTGCGAAATAGGATTTCTTGCCTCTAGAATCTGCTGTAGCAGCTTTCCAAACCACCCTTCTATTCTCTATCTCCCAGCTCCTCCTCCTGTGATACAGAGCTCCAGTTTGCCTTTTAAGTCTATAATCCTATGAAAGAAAGAAAAAAGAAAGAAAGAATAGCTGCTATAATTTCATTTTTATGAAACTAGGATATTGTGGCATAACACAACAGCACTGTTCAACTGTCCTTGTAGACCTTTTTCCTAACTCCTAAGCATGTTATATGAGTTGTGAAAATGGGTGAGAAAGATTGGAGACTATTGCATACTGTTTCTTGAAATTGTACATAACTTTGATTAGCTCCATAAAACTCCTAGTATAGTTGGACCATTCAAGGCATGCACATACATGCTCAGTGCCCATCTGACAACTGGAAGAACTTGGCATTTGCCCTGAAAATCAGAATGAAGCTGGAGAGAAGGGAATAGATTTCAGTGGTCATGGGAGGAAATATAGGAGAGTTCTTGTTGCCCATTGTACGAGTATTTATTTTTCCTTGATACTTTTCTGGTAAAAAAGATTTTGTTGGCTTTTAAGGCATTGCTAAAAATCAGGATTTAGTGAGAGGGAGAAAAGGAGACTGTACAACATGATACCAGTAGTTCTGTCATAATATTTTCCACTGTAATATGTCTCCAGTTTGATTAATCCTTCCACCATACAAAGGAGAGGTGAGGAATTTGTAGTCTTCCAGAAATGCTTTGACTGCTAGTCCCATTAGTCTAGTGGTTCTCAAACTGTGGGGCAGGACCCTAAGGGGGTATGATAGTTGCTCAGGGAGGGCTCAAGAAAAGTCAGCCTCCAAATACAGCAAATGTCAAAAAGAACAAAGCATGTGTGTGTGTGTCTGTCTGTCTGTCTGTCTGTGCGCACTTACGTATTGCTGAGGATTAACTGGTCTCTGCAAAAGAGCAATGCAAAGCATCTTCCCCCATTATGCCTTCCTCCAACTTCAGACATAGCAAAAATTGGCTTCCTCTTTTTATGTGTTCTGTTGTTGGTGCAGCAGGCACATGCCCCTCAGTGACCATTGGGACAGTTTCTCATGTGTGAGAGGGAGAGGGAAGTGGAGGAAGAAGATGCAAGGGTTCAGTGTTAAGATGGAGGTTGTGTGTGGCACAAGGGACCTGTGAGAGAGGGGGAGAGAGATGGAGGATAAGACATATAGGGGCAGGATCTTGAGTGGGGTGTGTGCAGTGTCTGCATGTAGATGTAAAGGGGGGTCATGGGGTGAAAAGTTTGAGAACCACTGCATTAGCCCTAGCCAGTGGTGAGGGATAATGGGAAATGGCAGTTCAACAATATTTAGGTGTCCTTTCATTACTTATCCCTGCTAGAGAGACAGGACAGTTTCATTCCAGAGATGGAAGAGTAAAGAATCAGAAATGTGATTTGTCAATAATGGAATCTGGTCAAGTCATCATTTTAACTAAGTAGATTCTTTAGAAGATCTATGATACTGTGCTTCTTATGCATGCAAGCCACTGAATATCATGAATGCCATCTATACCTGCACCTCATATTCCTTTGAGTTTTGCCATAAAAGGGGCTTATCCCAGGCACTGGTGCTTGATACCTTAAATCAAGAGAGGGGGACCTCTTTTAGTACAATTTCCAAATTCAGTTTCCGAGAGAGTATGGGACCCTCATTCCAATGGAAGGGCCAAACACAAAAGGACAAGACCAAACCTGTCAGTATATTTTTAACTAAAAGCTCTTATTTAGGAGAGTCATTTATTTTTTAGAATGGGATGAAAAAACAGCACAAAAGCTAGGAAACCATTTAGCTGTAGTGTCTTGGGAAAGGGATGTGTGGCCACTTAAACAACCACAGAGGACTGGATTCAGTACCCAGGGTCTGAAGTTTACTATCCCTACATTAAAGTACATCTAACTTTTAAAGGATCATTTATCTCATTAGAGTGCATACTTACAGTTTTTTTGCTCTCTTACAGATGAATGATTCCATATTCTCTCACCCTTCCTTGACAACATTGTGTTACTTCATAATCGAGTTCATCACCCTTTTGAGGGTGATGTTTTGGAAGGAAGTTAGGGCTTAAGCTGAGGCAAACTTCAACAATAGGGCCCAGAAGCACATTGTTTCTTGTTTTTGTTTCTTCCCCAGAATAGCAGTACCTACCTGAAGGGAAGCAAATCTCTCCAGCTTTATTCCAGCACTGCAGCACTGTTTGTACCATCCTTATTGCAAGGAGCTCAGCTCTGCATTTTAGCAAAAAAGAATGAGGGTAGGAGGGGCTATGACCCTGTTAGAAAGACACTGGTACCTTCAACAACTTGGTGCTTTAAAAGAAAAATAAACAGCTTAACAAAATGTTTTCTTGTAAACCTACAAGCCCACAATACCAGAGATATGCTATCTCTACCACTTCAGACTGCAAGGAACAAAGCACTGAGGTCCAGTTCATATACCATCTCTCGCTGGCTTTGTGATTGGAGTGGGCATTTAAAAAAAACAACAACTTTAACACAGCAGCTATTCCTGTAACAAATTGTACACTTGTTCTTCTAGCTCTTCCTTTAGCAAAATTACCATGTTAAAGAAACAGTTGACTCATGCTATCTTTGCCCCAGAGCCTCAATATCTCTCATTAATTCCTCCTTATAATATTTTAGTCAACCTGCGAATGCTTTATTAGAAGCTCAAGATTTTATTAAAAAGGATCTATGTACATCCTCCCCGTTTCCCCAAAAAGTATAATGGTAAAGTTTCTTCTTTTTATTTTTCTTCTTAAAGTAGGTGTGCATTATTTTCTTTACCTTTCCTTTCTTTTGTTTGTTTCTTGAGGGGGAGAGTTCCTTCTGTGTTCTCATTTAACACTCTTGTATCTGCAGTATGACTGGTGAGCTATTAGCTTTTCAGAATGACAGGTAAAAGGCTCATGATAAAAAGATACACAACATTATCTGAAGAACTGCTGTGACTTTTCCCCCCTAAAAGCAAACTGAAGGCACAACATGGAGTCCTACAGTTGCTCTGTTGTTTTTGTTGTTGTGTGCCTTCAAGTCATTTCCAACCTATGGCAACCCTAAGGTGAACCTATCACAAGGTTTTCTGTAGCTGAGAGTGTGTGGGTTTCCATGGCTGAGCAGGGAATTGAACCCTGATCTTTAGGTCCTAGTCCAATGCTCAAACCACTGCATCATGCTGCTGCAGTTGCTGTATTTCCATCATACATATGAGGGGAAATTTGTGGGGTTTCACTTGGTGGGAGCTTCATGAACTCGTAAGTGTCATGGGGAACACACTGCCTTAGCACAGGAAAAATATCACTGAATTTCCCTATTGTGTTATATCTGGAAATATGGAAGAAGGATGTATGAATCCAGGACGCATCCTCTTTTGCCACACATAGTCATTGCTCCTGTTAGAAATATTTATTTCTGGTTAAAGACTGAGAACATCTTACCTTCTCCTATATTTTATGATCCTCTCATAAAATTGTTTAAAGTAACCAAAAAAAAGTGTGTCGGGGGAACTCTTCCACACCAGAGGGATGAACTTTGTGATCACCTTCAGAGGGTCTGCTTTGAGGGTCTTTGTCAAATTAATCTTGGGAGGTGATTACTTGGGAGAGGACCTTTGTGGTGAGGGCACCTCCAGCTGTGAAACAGCTTCCTTAGAAACACCTACCTAGTGCCATCTCGTGATAGTTGAAAGACATTGTGTGCACTTGGGTCTTTTTAATATCCAGCAGGTTTTTTAGGTTTGGATTTAATGTTTTTTTTTTACTTTGTTTTTGATTCTAATATTTGTTCTGTTTTATTCTGCATTTTAATGTTTGATTTATTTGTGAGACACTCAGATAACTTTGATTGTGAGGCATGTATATGTATACAATAATAACACACACTGCAAGAATGAAACCAAATAAAACCAAGTTTTGTGCTGTCAAAGTTTATTTTGTACCCCCTTCCCAAGCAGCTAGTTGCAAATAGTCTTTTACTGAGACACATAGTGTGCCTTGGGTGCTCATATTCAGTGGATAACATAGATTTCTTTAAGGATAAATGGCTAATATTCCTCATTAAGCTGCATGAGAAAATAATTTTAGGCTTTGCTCTATGTTGCAAAACCGTGGAAATCACTTGCCCTTCTATGATTAGTATAAGGAAGGAAAACTAAATTCAGTTCAATTCTTTCCTTGCCTTTCCTTTTATGTAGAATTTTACTTTGAAATAAAGTTAAATATGCTGCCACAAAAAGGAAAGATATATGCAATGATGGAGCAAGATCACTCAGGAAAAAGAGGAAGCCACTGATTTTAATCCTTACTGTTTTCAAGGATGAGCCTTTGGGGCAATTTAAATAAAACTGAATAAGCAACAGCTCAGTAACTGTTAGGAACATGTGGATTTCTGAATTATGTGTTCAGATCACAGAAAATAAATAAAAATCCCTATCATTTTGAAGAGGGAAATTGGCCAGTAAAGAGGAGGGGGGAAATGAGCTGATGTCTAGAAGACCACAGTTTGTTTTTAGAAAAGCGGATTACAATTTTGAAAAAATAAAATGAGAATTTTGTAGAAGCCAATGCATATAGTCTGTCCAATAATTTCTTGCTAAGTTTCTGACAATTTGATGTGTATCACCATATGTAGATAGCCTTCAATTCAACAAAAGATGATCTTTCAATGGAGAAAAACCTTTCCCTTTAACAGTGGCATCAGTATTCCTAAGTGATCGTAAGAGACTATGATTGTAAGTCCAGAAAAGGTTTGGCTTGTTAGGGTAACACTTGCCCATAAGTGTTCCTATTCCCACACCATCACCAACCCCACGCTGGTCAGCAGCTGCCTTTGTTTTGAAACTTGCTGCATGGTTTGTGACGCGTCATTCTATGCAAATCCTTTTTTTGACAAGTGAGGACTGAGCTGTCAGATAGGCTGTACTTTTACCCAAGATCTTGGAATATAGAAGGACCATAGTTTACAAGTGAGATGCCTGGATTTCATACTTTTTCTATAGGAATGTTAAAGTGCTCCATATTTGTGATGAATTCTCTAAATCTTTTCTATGGGAAAATGTTCTTTTCTCTGCTCATTCTTCACAAAGTTCTTACAATCTGATTATATATATGGCCCCACAAATTATTTCTAGCCCAGAATTTAACTGAGCAGTATATGTGTATGGTAATTACTGGCTTCTGCACCTTAATCTTTCCAATCACTACCTCTTCCTTAGATTTTGAGGGGTGGAGGTGGAGGGAAAGACTGTGGATTTTTGACAGATGTTAGATCCATTAAGAGTTTTCACTGAATTTTCCCCTAACGTAATATCTTAAAGCAAATTAAAAGGCTTCCATTGTTCTGATGAAAGCAATAACTTGGCATGAACTTAGTTAGATCTTGGACAGTATAGGAGAAATAAAGATGTCTGTATATTTCTCATAAGTATCTCACCATGGAGGGACAAAAAGAAATCCACTGGGCACCCTTGGGCAAGTTATACTTTCTCAGGTTAGGAGGAAAGCAGTGGTAAACTCCCTCTGAATAAATCTTGCAGGGAGAACCCTAGAATATGGTCGCCATGAGTTGAAGTTGACTTGAAGATGGATAATAACTCTACAGTTGTACACATTTCTGTCCCTTTGAGTTCAGTAGGGCCTATTTCCAGGTGTAAAAGGCTGTAGTCTTAATACGTGAGAGGTCTTATACTTTCTCAAGTATTTCATCTTACACAATAAACAAGCCATTGCAAGCTCTTTCTCTTCCTCTCTCTCTCTCCCTTGTAAAGAAGGAAATGGGTTCATTGCAAGACTCTATTTTGAAAAAGAAATTGTTTTTAAGAAGCTGAACAACATTGTGGTAATGGTTTGTATGTGAATGTTTGAGGAGCTGTCTTCTGCTGGTGTCTTTAATCTTTGGTCTATCTCTACCAGTGCTCTTTACTTACAACTGGCAGTCCACTTGGAGGGCATTAAAGAACACTGTTTCTCGAAACTGCTAGATGCTGGAGACGGCAAGAATTGAATATTGCACTGTAGAGTTTTAAAAGTTTAAAACTGTTAACTTTGGAATAAACTTGTTTGCCAGGTTAAGGAACGATAGTAAATGTGATGACTTGTTTTGTTTCTTTAGCTGTATTTACTGGCTTGGAAAACATAATCACTGATGATGATTTAGAAACTCTCTTTTCTCTTAGTAGCATGGTTGTCCTCACTGTATTTTATTCAAAGGTCAGTTACCAAGGATTTATAGTTAATGTCTGCAGGATAATGTGAACAAATTCATAAAATGTTTCTTGAAATGCCTTGAATACAAGAGGAACAATTGCGTACTCTCAGATATTTCGTATACTATGACACATATATTGCTTGCATTCATGTCATTGAAGGAGACATATGAAACTGCAGGTTTAGTTAACAATTATGAAATCAGTGCTAGGTGTATATGAGAAAGAGGAATAACTATTTAGATATTTTTCCTAAAAAAAAAAAATCAATAATGGAAGGTAAAAGGCAAAAGATAAGCATTTAAAATCACGGGTTTAGTCAAAGTCCTAAACTGTGGTCCTCGAGATGTCTTGGACTTCAGCTCCCAGAATTCCAGTTAGCCAACCTGGCTGGGCCTTCTGGAAGTTGAAGTTCCAAACACCTGGAGGACCAAAGGTTGGGAATCACTGCTATACTTGATGTAGGGTTTTTCGTTTGTTTCATTTTTGCTAGAGACCCAAATAATGCAAAGAGCCTTTTAAGTATTATCAATGCTATTTGATCAAATATAGATAAAAGGAGGTGGAAGCTTTTTCCTCCCTCAGTTACAATCTGAGGTCTTGAGAATCCTCTGGTCTTAAAGAGACACTGTTTTGCCAGTACTACTGACACATAGAGAAAGGCAGACAAAAGTCCATTCCTACAGAGGTATAAAGGGGATTAGAGGAGGATTCTTGTTACTTCTTCTGGATATTACATCACAGTGTCCATGCCCTTGATTATTTCAGTGTTTATGGAAAGCACAGTTACAGGCACTGGATAGGTACCCTTCCAATGCTAAGGAACTATCAGAGAATTCAATCACAGTGAGGGTGATATTGGGGCCAAACTCTTGGGATGGACGTCACATTTTTTTTTGTTCATATCGGACACATTCTTAAATAAAGCATGTAGTGGTGGGAAGTTAATCTTGCAGAAACAGAATCTGTTGATGAAGAGAACTAACCCTGCCCCTATGCTGTCTTAGACTGCCTAGATTCAAGATATTTTTTACCCCCATCCCAGTTCAAAGCTGGCTTGGGAGAAAGTGGTTTGAAGCAACATAACACGGCAAGGTGCAGCAAGAGAGCAGAAGTGATTTTACTGTCCTCTCCCATGCACTATATGTTATGTGAAAGATATGAATTTCTCACCACTCCCTTGCTTTATACACTGTTACCCTATCTTCTGGGGGGTCCTGTGGGGGACACCTTGACTCACTCCAAATTATAAAGGTTAAGGAAATTAGTGGAGCACTGGCATTAGCAAAATGAGGGGCAGAGTAACTCAGCAGGATCTTTTACCCAACTTTACTGGGTCTGGCCAAGCCAAAAAGCCAGACAAATGTGTTAAATAAATGAATTTTATTAAATGGATATATTATCACACACCAATGCACTCACTCACGTATGCACACAAGGCCTATTGAGAAAGAAAAGAGGTGAAAAATGGATAGGGGATATAGCAAAAGGAACATAGAGGTGGTGATACTGCGCCTATCCTGAAATCTTCGGTCTGGGAAGCGACGAGAAGAACGGAGCTCAGCAAAGAGACAGCTGAAGGGATCACTCAACTAACAGAGTGGCAGTCTGCTAGCGTGGTGGGGAGTTCTCCAAAGAGACCCTCAAAAACTAGGACTACTTATAGGGCAGAACATACCTCGAGGGCAGGACCTCTCCTGGCCACAACAAAGGAAGGAATGCCAAACAATGGCAACTTGGTCATTTGCATGATTGGTTTATGCTGGATTGCAAGTGTTCAGGGTTGTGGTTGCAAAGGGTTGCAGTGTAAGTTTATGTAGATGGACCTCACCTTGTAGGATTTCCAAAGCCAAGGTTGCTCAACCTGGGGAAAACACGCTAATCCCCTCAAGTTGGCTACTCTTGGCTGAGGACCCTTTGTTTATGTGGATTTGCATAGCCTGAGATCTCCTTGGGCTACGTGACTGGGGATTTTTCTGGTCTTCACCTGTTTTCAGTTGTTCGACCTCTTTGCCTACGTGCCCATCTGGGCAATCTCTCTGGCATGGTGGACATATTTGATATCAGATTTATAGTCCCCGGGATAGGGTATGCCAGTGAGATAACAACACGACCATAGCAGATGTATGAATAAATGCACATGGTTGCCTTACCATATCTGAGTTTGACTCCTTACAGTGCAAGGCATACTGTTCAGTCCAGTTTCTGCTAGTCAGTAATGGTGGCCTTTGGTGTTAGATTTATTAATGGAAATGTACACATAAGAATAGGCGTTTACACATGTGAAGTATAATCCTTTTAACATCTTTTGTATACATGCATGGATGTGTATTTACAGAAATACAGTGTGCAGAAATGCATACATACACACACAACTACAAAGAGGAAGAAAAGGTGGTGGCAGTTGTAAAAGCTGCATATCCAGTTATATAAAGGTGGAAGTTTTGCAGATTTCTACTATTAAAAACACACAGTGCAAATTATAGTAAAATCTTTTGAATATCAGTTTCTCCTGTTCTGCAGATTATGCCTCCCAGTTGTTGAAATTCCATAGTTTTCCTCAAGGCTGTCATTCACAGAAGCTGAAGCTTCACTGATAAGATGAAAATCTATTACATAAAAATGGTGCTCTTGAATTTGGGGCAATAGATAAATGTCCATTTAAAATGTAAAGCTAAGTGAAGTTATATTTGCCTAGTTTGTTTGGAAACTGTTTGGAATATTTTATCCTTAGGAAACAGCTATATCTATATTGCTGTAGGCTTATATTTCAGAGGAAGGAACTGGCAAAACCCTATGAAATTCATAGGGTCACCATAAGTCAACACGCGACTGGAAGGCACATACATACACAGATATTATGCACTTGCCTATGAACAGTTGTTGTTCGAACATTTTTTAAAAAATCCAACAGACAGCTCATTGCTATTACATTAAAAGTAGTTATAAAGAAAAGTCAGGCTAATAAGACATTTGGATAAAAGAGAAAAGTGAAATGACTCTTTCTGACCTTCGGCCTCCAGCTGATAAATGACAATGCAGGTTTGCTGCTTTCAAGGCAGATGTGTGTTCTTGCTGTCTCATTAGACTGCAAATGCCACTGTTGACACATTTTTTTTCTGAGGGCAGAATGGACACTTATTTTCCCAGGGTCTCAATAAACAAAGGAAAGCAGAGCAGCCGAAAGTCATAAATGTGTTCACACTACATTAATTATTATTATGTGTATAAATATGGGCATTTGTTGAGTAACCATGACCCCAAGGGAAAATTCATAGCTTTTATGCTGAAAGATATGGAGGGTAAGGAGAGGAAAAAAGATTCCAGTTCAGCAACTCTTATCTGTTTAGGAGTGATCTTTTCGGCCCGGCAGGCAGGCAGGCAGGCAGGCAGGCAGGCATTAATTTGAGTGCTTTGAACAACATTCCCATTATATGCTTATAGGTATTTTTGATGTAAGTAAGGCAAATCCTGCTTGCACTGAGTAGTGTGTGTGTGGATATGGTTGTGTAGCTCTGGGTAGGCAGATTGAGGGCATTGCCTCTGCAAATGAGAATTCTGCCCCCGAAAGGAAATTTATCTTCAGTCTCCAAATCTCCAGCTTTGTCATAATTTAAAATGAACATTTAAAAATACAGGTTAAGCATCCAAAGAAAAGAAGCAGGCAGTGTTACAAAGGGCAAACGTTGTTGTTGTTGTTGATAATGATAAGGATGATGTTGTGTACCTGCAAGTAATTTCTGACTTATGGTTACTCTAAAGTGAACTTATCACAGGGTCTTCTGGGGCAGCAAGAGCGTGATGCATGCAAGGTCACCCAGTGGATTTCCATGGTCATCCAGTGGGTTTCCATGGCCAAGTGAACAATTGAACCCTGGACTTCAGGGTTGTAGTCCAATGCTCAAACCACTATAGCTCGCTGGCTCTCTCAAGCCCTGGTTTTGCTTCCCCTCGCAGCCATGGAAGCCCACTGGGCGACCTTGGGTGCATCATACCCTCTCAGCCCCAGAAAATTCTGTAATAGGTTCTCCTGGGGGTCACCATAAGTCAGAAACATCTTGAAGGCACACAACAACAGTAACAACAACAATAATAATCTGCAAATAATTTTCATTGTCTCCCTCTCTGCAATGCTAGAAATTTGGGCCCTGAAGGAAAAAGTAATTTTGGGACAGAATTCATATTGGGGGAGGCAATACCTTCATTTTGCTCCCCCATACCTACACCCCTGCATATTTGTGTTCTGCAGATTCTAGCACCATCGGCATGGCTCCTTAAAATTCTTTCTTCATTGGTTTAGAAGCTTAAAAAAACAGCCTGACTCAACCAATAAATCAGATGCTTGAAGCTCCATATGCCTAATTGAATCCTGTACAATGTTTTGTTCTTATCCCAATCATGTGGTAGAAGAACCAGCATAGCTAGTAATATGCATTGTATTCCACAAAATTCCTGAAATCTTAAATACAGAAGTTCTGTGTTGGAATCATAATTTTCCAGTTTTACCCATCTTCTGTTTGACCTGCTAAACAATAGCTTGCTCCTTAGCAAGGAATTAAGAGCAGCTGTGAGGAGCTTCTGCTGTGGACAGATAATTTTTTGTTATCCAAGGAGCATGAGAATGACCTTTCAGTGGAAATATGAGGTTGCAAAAAGCAAAATGACGGGGGGAGGAGGAGGAGGAGTTTATTTATTTGTGATTGTTTAGTTGGAGGGTGATGAGTAAAAAATGTTTGTTTCACAAAGTATATAGTTATTATAATTGAATCATCACTGAGTTTACAGTGTAAAACTACATAGTAAAATAAAACAACTACAAAAAAAAAAAAAGAAGAAGAAGGAGAAGATAAAGACCATATGTTACTTGGGCATTTCAAGTCTCTACCTACCTGCTTTCCAACATCTCTGTTTGATATTTCTTTGATTCCACTCCCCAAAGAAAGTGACCCATGTCAGAAGCAGAGCTCCAGCACTAATAGCCACATTCACCTTGGTGACCTAGTTTCAGCTTTAGCTCACTGACTTTATAATAAGTGACAGAGAATGCAGTATTGGTATTGTCTTCCCTGTCCTGCTGAACATCCACCCACTTTAAAAAAACAAAAAAACAAAAAAAACTGTCTAGTTCTTCTTGTATCTACCTTTAATAACATGGATGCCATGTGGGTCAGTTCTGGTAGGATTCAAATCCCTGCTTAGTCATGGAGAAAACACTATGTGACTTTGGTAAAGTCACAAGCTCTCAGTCTAAGACAAAGGCAATCACAAACTTCCTCTGAATAAATCTTTCAAGAAAAATCCTAGGATAAGGTAGCCATAAATCACATTTGATTTGACAGCACATAACAACAGCAACAAAATTGAATAATTTGGATACCTACCGGTATGTTGGCAAGAATGCCATAGACTGGAAAGCATAAGCAAAATAGGAGGTGTTATCATTTGATGAATGAAATTTTCATTTGGCAAATGGAATGATCAATAAAATCAAAAATTCTGAGCAACCTGTGAAGATGAGCAACTCTACTCACTCAATTCTGTCAAGTTCCTTGGCTTGCAGGTAGTTCAGTTCATATAAATTTTGAATACTTAAGAAGTATGAAAGTAAGCATTATGATTTACCAACTAAAATCTACAGCAATTAAGTTTGCAACTGTGCAAGAAACATTATAAACAGTATGAAAGAGCTACAGTGGAAATTCAGCAGTGGATCGGACACTCAAATCCTCTCTTTTCCTTTATTTGTGGTTCCCAGGGTACAACTGTGCGTATGATAACTGCAATTGACCAGGATAAAGGACGCCCCAGAGGTATTGGATACACAATTGTGTCAGGTGAGTTATGAAGTCCTCATAGAGCAAGTGTGATTGATGTCAATTTGAAGTGAAGTGAGGAAAACTGATCTGGTAAAAAGCTTTCAGGGACTTTGTCCATGCTGGCACATGTTACTATTTCACAGTAAAACCCTATGGGTGGATCCTCTTTTTTAGTATCTGTTGATAAATCACATCATTTTTTCTGGTTTCATAGGCCCTTTCCACACGCGGGCGGGGAAACGGGGAAAGCCACGCCAAAACGGGGCTTACCTTGTTCCGTCGCTGCGCGGAGCAGCGCATTTCGCCATTCTACACGCAGCAGCGTCCCGCGGCGTCCTTGGCGCCCGGCAGCGCCCAAAATGGCGGATTTTGACTGGCGGAGCCTCTCCACCAATCGGAGAAGCCCGCCAGCCGGAAATCCCGCCCCCTGCCTGATCTGCAGGGACGCCCTTTCGCGCGTCCGTAAATCCACACGGGCGCTGCGACGGGGCTGGACGGGGCTGGACGCCCCATGCCTTTGAAAAACCACATAAAATGTGGTTTTTCAAAGCACGCGGCGCCACCACTTGCAGGCGCCCGAACGCGGATTGCGGTGTGGAATTACTCGAGCGTAATCCACCCCAATTCGCATAATGGTGTAGACGACCTCCGTGGAGGTCGATCTACTCCGCTTTTTTAAGTCCGTGTGGAAAGGGCCATATTCTCTTTTCCTCTAGTGCAAAACAGGATCCTTTCTGTAATGCCTATGTGGCTTGAAACATTCAAGTAAGCAGACAAAAACAGGAACATCCAAGCAAATATTTGCATAAATCATTAAAAAAAAGAATATTGGCCAAGATTCTAGATCAGATACTTAGTTAAGTATATTTAACTAAGTACAGTCCCCTGCCCCAGCCTCCCTTCAAATTCTGACTTAGGCTAGCAACAGGGGCCTGTTTTCCTGAAGATCAAGGTGCAGCGGACTGATGTTTTCACCCACAAGCAATCGAGTACGAGGAAGAATTGCAACAAGGATCCTGCTTTTGACTCTTACACTGAAGGTTGCTAGTTTGAGGGAGGCAGACGGGTCCATCTGCTGCAGCCCAATTGACAGGAAAAGACTCTTATTATTCACAGAGGCTGCTGCCTGATAAATCAGGATTGGGGAACTTTTTTGATCTCTACCTATTCCCTACACTGTTGAATACACAAGGATCATGAATATGAAGCAATTATGAATATAAACTCTAGATAATGCATTTTTAACTATGATTCTGAATTCCAGACATTATTTTAAGATTCATGACATCTTGAAACAAAGTTTCAGGTTCAAAAATATAAACTCCACAATATTAATGAATCCAGAAAAGTTACTAATAAATTAATCACATGATGCATATTGTTCTAATATCTTTCTTAACAATATGAATAAATCCTGTGAATTTCAAATTGAAATAGGTTTTGACAAATGTAATGTTAAAACATCTGTGGCTTGGTAGATTTTCTTTCCTACAAAACTAGCAGTGTTCAATTTTTTTAAAAAAATGCTTGCACATTTCTATTTTTTTTTTTAAAAAAAAATACATGATATATTTTAGTGTTTTCATGTTTTAGGTGTAACGACAAATTCAATCTGACCATTCTTAACTGTGAATGTGAAAATAGATTCTCTTTCATAAATTAGCTCATTTTACAATTGATGCTCATCCAGAATACATCTTTGTATGTCGTGAAAAATGTGAATTGGGATAAGCTGTGGGTGGTTGGTTGGTTGGTTGGTTGGTTGGTTGGTTGGTTTTCTGGCTGTGGGTCAGACCACACATAAGGCCATTCCAAATATGGCAAATTCTCTTGGAAAAGTTGGTTTCAGTCCCATGTATGGTGTGAACCTCGGTATAAGCTTTCCATTGTTGGGAACATTTCTACGCACATTTTGCAGATTCCTCTAATATACAGATTTGTCTTTGGCAATAAAGTTATAATGGAAGACTCTCTGCAGTGTGTGTGTGTGCGTGTGTGTGCACACATACACATGCGTATATGTGTGTGTCCGTGCACACACATATATACGTGTTAAGATTCTTGCCGCCCAGATAAGCCACTGCATCAGAGCTCTGTATTTTTAAGTACCACCGCAACCACTATTTGATTTCTCATTTGATTTTTGTTTTTATTATTAAACTAAATAAAGCCAAAATTTGCAATTATTAAACTCTGATTGAAATTCAGCATAAAGTCAGGGAAAAAAACATGTTGAACCATACTTCTTTGTGGTCTCTCTGACTCATACAAATGGGTTTCATGCCTGCACAGAGACCTTGTTCAGAATATTCTAGAGTTCATCAGCTTTGCGGAAAGCCCTCTTTAAAACAAAGCAGGAGGGTGCGCAATTCCTCTTCACCTATCCTCCTCCTAATTATATAGTAGTTGAAGCTTCATAGTCCAAGGGAAGAAAAAGATCTCATTCTATGCCTCTGGATCATGAGGGCAAAAGATTGGACATTTTGGCGGAGGAGGTTCTACTATCTGTAGCCCTTGCCATTTGAGTGGCTAACATGCAAATATGTACATCTACTTATCAGTGATTTTTATGGCAGAATATGTTGGTGTTCACCCCATATGAGCAGAGAAAAGTGGTACTTCAATTCCAGCAAGAGGTACATGCCTTAGCAGTCAGCAGATCCAGTCTGTCCAACACTCAATAGACTGTGCTACCAGGGTCATGTCAGAGACTGTGACTCTCAGGAGATAACGTGTGGCTGCAAGTATCAAGAATCTGCCCTTTGATGGGGAGAGCCTGTTTAATTCTAAGATGGATCAGTGTATGGATCAGTATATTTATACAGCACAGCTGAGAACCAAGAAAATGGGGTTTCACCATCAACAAGAACATGCAATCATGGCCTTTCTGAACTTCCTGGTGATGCAGTCATGGCCTTTTTGAACTTCCTGGTGATGTACCTCCTCCTCATCCTTCATGAGGTCCGTCTCCACTGAAGCACACTACTATAGAACTTCTTCCCAGACATCGTCATCACTTTGAAGCTTCTTTTGTCAAGTTCCAAGCCTCATCTAAGAAGTCCACTGGTACCTCAAGATTTTGACTTCTTTTGTGAGATGTCATCACAGCCAGTATTCCATCTGTCTGATCCCTTTTCATCTTAGCTCCCAAAACTCTACCACCATTTCAACACTAGGACATCACCACAGACTCTTGGGTTTTAACCATCATTCATCTGGGTTACACCATAGAATTCTCAAGTATTCCTCCAACTAGCATTTTTCAGGCTACCTCTTCCTCAAGAGTTCTGAGAGATGAAATTACTACTCTGCTACAAAATGGTGGCATGGAAAAGATTCCAGCTCACTGTAGCTTCTTTTCCTGTTACTTCACAGTGCCCAAGAGGGATAGATACAACCCATCCTTGAACTTCACAGTGACAGCAAGTACATTTGGCTGAAGAAGTTCAAGATGGTGACTCTGCATTCCATCTTGCAGTTTCTCCACAAAGGAGATTGGTGTGCTTCTGTGGGTCTCCATGATGCATACTTCCACATTGGAATTAGGCCATACCACTGCAAGTTTCTTTGCTTCACCATAGGGTTGGATCTTTACCAATACAAGGTTCTTCCTGTTGGTCTCTCCACAACATCAAGAGTCTTCTCCAACTGCATGGCTGTAGTTGTCTCCTTTCTCAGAACTTGAAGGGTTCACATCTATTTGTACCTGAACAACTGGTTACTGGTGGCATCTTGTAGGACCAAACTGTATCAAGATGTTCATAGGACATTTTTGTTGTTCAGGACTGAGGCAGTCAAGAAATCTGTTTTGGAACCAACAAGGACCATAGATTTCATAAGAGCCACTCTGGACTCTACCAAAGAGAAAGCTTATCTCCCATATGACAGCTCTCTTACCTTGAGGGACAAAGTATGTGATATGCTCAGTCATGCAGATCACCCAGCTTACACGATACAGAAACTCTTAAGACTATAGTGGCATTGGCTTACCTCTCTTGTTTATGATTCCAGCCTCTTTAACACTGTTTCCTGAGGTACTTCAGTCCTTTGCAGGATCAGCAGTGCAAGCAGTTGTATGTACCTTGCAACATGTGACATTCACTCATGTGGTGGATGCCCTGGCCAACCTGCAGTCCAGCATGCCATTTTGTCTCCCAGATCCATCTCACTCAGATGCAGTGCACACTGTGCAGGCATGACCATACAAGGTGATTGGACACAATGAGATTCTCACCCCCCCCACGCACACCCTAGAGCTCTTGGCTGTAATTAAGGCATCCTGCTCATTTGGAGGTCATCCTTGGCACAAAGTGATGCAAGTCACTTTGAACAACACTATTGCAGTGTGTTATATAAACAGACAAGGCAGCACTCGTTCTCATTCTTCTGTTCTTCTGGAGCTTGCAACCATATTCTGGAATCATGTGCCAAGAGATACATCCTTCCCATTGCTGTTCATCTGGCGGGGCCAGACAATATGTAGGCCAATGTACTCAGCCCAGCTCATATTCTCTGACACAAATGGTCCCAGCCCAGTCAAGCCTTCAAACTCATAACCTCAACTTGGGATGTTCTTCTTTTAGACTTGTGTGTAACCCCCACAAACAAGAAGTGCCTCGCCATTGTTCAAGAAATGTTTGTCAGGAAACACATGTCTTTAGAGTTGGTCCTGGTGTCTCATGTTCTTGTTCCCACCTTTTCCTGTGTCAGGGAAGCTGGTGACAAAATGCAGCATGGAAAGGATGAATGGGATTCTTTAATGCTATATTGGTAGAGGGAACCATGATTCTTCATCTCTCTTGAGGCTGCTGCATCAAGCTTCATCCTTCCCTGGATCTGCTCTCACACTCTGAAGGCCAGTATGCCACTCAGACCTCAGACAGATGTCGAAGCTAACAGCATGATGGATAACCCTGTGACCTCATCATGATTAGTAGTGGTCCTTGCAGCCTGTAGAAAGCTCTAGATGGTCATATGGCTACAAGTGGAAAAAGTTTTGTTCTTTCTCAACTTTGAGGTCTGAACAGCATCTACCTATCTTGGTGTCCACTGTCTTACATTATCCGTTGCACTTGTGTGAGCAAGGGCTACAATTTTCATCATGTAAAGTGCACTTGACTATCATTGTAGTGCAACAACTGGACTTCCAGTCATCTGCCACTTTCTTCACTAAGATTCTTGAAGGTATAAGCAACACTTATACCTTGCAGTAAAAGTTTCCATGCCATGTTTGTCATTTTTTTCTAGTACTATGACAACTGATGTCAAGACTTTCCAAGCCTTTTGCCAAAGTAGATGACAGACTCCTCACCTTTAAGGTGGTGGTTCTTGGGGCAGTTATTTCAGCTAGGCAGTTGAGTGAATTTGCTGTATTAAGATGTGATGAACCTTACCTTTCCCTCTACCCCAATAGAGTGGTACTACAACCAGACGTAGCTATCATAACTCACCCTCTGGAGTTGGAAGATTCAGACACAGAGTTGGGGTTCCAGGAATCTCAGGAATTTACAACTCCCAATATCAGCAATTTCTCTGTGTCAGAGGTGCTGGGGGCTGAGGTGGAGGAGGGCCTTATTCCCCGGCAGAAGATTGAAGATGCAGTGCAGCCATTTGCTGAGCACAGGAAGAATAAGAAGTTATGTTGGTCCCAGATGCTCTTAAGTATGAGATGCTGACTAACCAAGCACCTGGTGTCTTGAGACACGTGGTATAAATATCCCAGCAATTCCCTGGCAGCTTTGTTGCTTACAACCATCTATCTTGGTGACTGACAATACTGTTTAGCATTTTGTGTTCTCTGGACCTTGGACTGGCTACTATTTACTACTGTTTTACTCCTTGCTATCTTTGTTTATTTGGACTACTGACTTGCTGTACAACTTCTGGACCACCTGATGACCACCCTCTTGATTCTCCCTTCATCCTGCTGGATAACCTATGACTGACCTGGACTGACTTAACTACTCAATAGCTCTTGCATTCTACCACCTGCTTCCTGGGACACTTGCTGACTGGAGCATAGGACAGTATTATTATTGCCCAAGGTAGCATCTCGATTCGATATGAGTCAGGATATCATACTACCTACCTTCTATCTGCAATCTCATCATCATTAGAAAGATTTCTTCACACTCTGGGTGTGCATTGGGCCTTGGCATACTGTGTCAAGCTGAGAGCACCCTTCACATGAACTAACAGACTGTTTGCTTGTTATTACAAAAAGTGCCTGCACAAAGACTATCCAAGGGTCATAGAAGTTTTAAGACTCTTATGAGCTTGCTAAGTGGCCTGTACATATGGGATCTTTTGCTGTATCTCTGTAAAGCTCCCACCTGGTCACAGCTGTCTGTTTTCTTACAGCACTACAGACTAGACACAAGGGCTAGAGCCAATGCTAGATTTGGATGAGTTGTTTTTTCCTCATTCCTTCAGTGAACTGATCCTCCACCCTTTGGTAAGCTTTCCAGTTACCCATTTGTGTGAGGCACAGAGACCACAGAGCAGAATGACAAGTTGCTTACCTGTAACTGTGGTTCTTCAAGTGGTCATCTGTGCCCTCACACAAACCTGCCCTGTTTCCCTTCTTTCAGCTCCCTGCAAATGTTACAGCAGACTTGGGACGTTAGTTTGGTGGTGTAGGACATGCACGGTAGGCAGAGAGGGAGTAGGATTCCTGCCAAGCTAGTCAGTTCTAGAAGATTTCATACAAGGTCTTTGTGCAGATGCAAAACCCATTTGTGTGAGGGTACAGATGACCCCTTGAAGAATCATAGTTACAAGTAAGCAACCTGTCCTTTTTGAAACAAATACAGAAACCTGGAATCTAATACTTATACATTTTCAATTTCATTTGCTGCATTCTAAAATATTTATGAGAGATCTGTTTATCAGTCCTATCTTTGATTATCAAATATAATAGTCCATCTGTTATCCAATACAGCTATTGTTGAAGTAACCTGGACATGTTCAGGGAGAGGGAGACTTATGTGCTTGAAGAATAAGACAGCCTCATACTCATAAGAAACATGATTGCATTTGCTCATATACATCAATAACTTAATCACTGCCCCTGGGTCTCTCACACCGGGGAGTCTACCTATCATCAGAGAAAATCATGCAACAGACATCAAAGCCACAAGTTATTAAACTGTTTTGCATTTTCTTCAGGGTTTATGTCTGTAAACTGGAATTACAGTGTTAAAATCTGCTTGAAACTGATATTGGTGAAACAGTTTTCAATAGTGTTAACATCATTGCAAGAAGCTACAGTTGCATGCTTTACACTGTACAGTTTGGGCATCACTGTTTGTTTAGCATGTTGTGAATTTGTTTCTATACTACTCATCATTTAATGGTAATAAGGTAGTTTATGAAATGTAATAAAAATATTAAAATCCTACAGTTGTAGGACAAATTACAGCAAAAAGAGAAGACAGTACATGAGAATGCTACTCCTTCGGACTTCTTAAACCAATTTAGATTGCTTGGGTAAACCAATCATTTTTACCCAGGATTGAAGAGTTCCACAGTTAGGATACCAGAACAGAGGAGGGTTTTCCCCCCTGTTATTTTCAGGTAATGTATCATGGATACTTAGAGAAGACCCTCCTCTGAAGATCTTATATAATGGGCAGTTTAATACAGGGAAATACAGGATTCATATATTTTGGTTGTGAACCATTTAGGGCTTTAAAGACAAGCATTAGCACCCCGATTGCATGAACAGAAGTAAATGAACAACTGAAAACTGAAGCAAATGGACACAACAAAGAATTTCAGAAGAAAATTGGTCTGTGCTTTGTAGAGCAAAGCCTTTGACTGTGTAAATGATGAGAAACTAAAAATCACTCTTAAAGAATTGAGTGTGCTACAACATTTGATTGTCCTGACGCATAACCTGTAGGTAGGACAAGAGGCTACTGTTAGGACAGAATACGAGAAACAGAGTGGTTTCCAATTGACAAGGGTGTCAGGCAAGGCTGCATTTTATCATCCTATCTGCTTAACTAGTATGCTGAACATATCATGCATAAAGCAGGATTAGACTTAGAGGAAAGAGGTGTGAAAATCGGAGGAAGAAACATCAGCAATTTAAGATATGTAGATGGCACCATACTATTAGCAGAGAACAGGAAAGACTTGGAACGATTTCTGAAGAAAGTCAAGGCAGAAAGTACAAAGTCAGGTTTACAGTTTACAGTTGAACATTAAGAAAACGAAAATAATGACCACAGATGATTTACGTAACCTTAAAGCAGACGATGAAGACATTGAAATAGTTCAAGATTTTCCATACCTTGGCTCAGTCATTAATCAGAATTGAGACTGCAGTCAAGAAATCAGAAGACTAAGACTTGAGAGGATAGCTATGAAGGAACTAGACAAGATGCTGAGTGTAATACATAATTGAATATTAAAATTAGGATTGTCCATGCCATCATTTTCCTAATTTCTGTGTATGGCTGTGAAAGCTGGACAGTGAAGAAAGGTAATAGGAAGAAAATCAACTCATTTGTAATGTGGTGGTGGAGAGAAGTTTTACGAATACCCTGGACTGCTAAAGAGACAAATAAATGGGTCCAAGAGCAAATCATGCCTGAACTCTCCCTAGAAATCAAGATGACTAAACTGAGGCTGTTGTACTTTGGACATATAAAAATACATGACTCGTTAGAAAAGACAATAATGATTGGTAAGCTAGAAGGCAGTAGGAAAAGAGGAAGAACCCGTTACAGATGGAGAGACTCAATCAAGGAAGACACAGCCCTGAATCTGCAAAACCTGAGCAGGGCCATTGAGAATAAAGTGACTTGGAGTTTTCTTATTCATAGGGTTGCCATAAGTTAAAATCCACTCAGCAGAAGTTAACAAAAACTAGGGGCACAGTAAAGTGAAATCAGAATACACAGGGGTTTGTCACTAGTATAATACATAATAATTGCAGTATGTGTATATTTTAAAAGATATTTTTTACTCAATAAAATGTCAGTAATCCATATGCCAAAGGTAAATTTCACTTTTGTAGTCATAATACCTTGGGTAATATATAATTAGTATATATTAATATGTATGATTACTTTATAATTAGGTTGTTGTGATCCTCTATTACTGTGGTAAAGGTCAGTAAGTTTTATGCTTGGGCTGGAAAATTTGCAAAATGTGAATGAATGCTGTCTAATACATGGGAGCTAAAAAGTAAATTCAATTAAGAATTAACTGAACAAGACTGAAATTGATTATGGTAGCCTTTCCTTCCATTCTTAGTGCAGAGTTAAGGATTTAAAAAGTATATGGAATGTTCAATGAAAAGTAAAGGGTTTTGATGGATTTTTGAACTTAATTTATTCTATTTTTATTGTTTCAATGGTAAGGAGAAAAATAATTTTAGGACAACACTGTGCTTTTTAAGATACAAATTGTTGATGAAAAGAAGCATATATTGTTGCTTCAGAACCTTTTGCAAACACACAGAGAGTCTCATACAGATACAAGGTTTTCATCTGGCAGAAGAACAATAAACTAGAAGATGAAGCATAACCACTTCAAGAAAAGACTAAGGTCAAGCTCAAGTGATTCAGTTACAAAGATATCAGGTGTGCAATCACATTGTCTTATCATCTCACATATATTTTCCTTTCTTGGCTTGACATGGCTGAAGGTCTCCTTTTCTACGAAAAAAAGAAAAAGATTCCCAGCTTGCCTGATGAGTAGAATTGACACTGAAATTTTATCTAAAGAGAAGGCAAAATAAAATCTAGAGGGTCCACTCAGGCTAAACATCTGTGGAATTTTAAGCGAAGTTATAAATTAAAGCCAGAAACATTTCTCGGGAAGGGTTTTACATTTTCCTACGTTGTCATTGGATTTCACACGTGGAAACTTTCATGAGAATCAGGAGATTATTTTCCTTTTCATATAGGGAAATCTTAATGACTTAATGACTAATATATAGATACAGTGCACTCTCAATATATATATAAAATTAAAAACATGAGTGTCATGTCCTTTTGCAGTCAATGGACAAAAAGTACATGTGCCTGCGTGGGCACATGCCCCTCACATCTGTTGACTAGAATGGGAGCAAAGCTTTGCATGACCTCATATTTGTGTATGCAGAAGTTGTGCCAGAAGGGGGCACATCATATGTATAAATGGTAAGAGAAAGCCAGTGTGGTGTAGTGGTCTGAGTGTTGGACAACAATCCTGGAGACCAGGGTTCAGTTCCCCACTTGGCCATGGCAACTCCCTGGGTGATCTTGGGCATGTCACACACTCTCAGCTCCAGAAAACCCTGTAATAGGCCCACCTTGGGGTTGCCATAAGTTGGAAATATATGATAAGACTACTAACATTACTCAAAAGACATTGGGCAGGGTGGTGGTGAATAGGGCATAGGTGGCGAAATATGTTTCAAAATGAGTTTTGAAAATTAAGTATGTCTTTATATTCTTGCTTCATTCAAATCATTGGCAAGAATTCTACATTCTGTATTCTAGCCCTTCAGCTAGAATCTCATGAATTCGTTGCTTAATCTAAATTAACACATTCTGCAGTGTCTATGACCCAACCTGGGACCCAAAATGGAAACAAACGAGATGTTATCAGGTACATAAGAACTGAAGAAAAATAATAAGCAGGGTGTATCACTGAATAATGCTGAAGATTTGAGGACCACTTGTTAAGTGTACCTGACCCCCTCCTGGTATGCTGGAGTTCAACCAGCAAGTAGCCTCCTTTCAGCTCACTTTTATAGGAAACAATCCTTTGTTTGTGTTCACTACCTGGGTTGGAAAGTTGATGATGTTCAGCCATTGAGGTCAGGGCTCTGTTTGAAGGACAGGTAATTAATCCAGTAAAGTAATCCACAGCTCCTTTTTTGGCAGATTTATGGAGATAGCCTCTGTCCCCGGGACTCTACCTCATCATCTTTCATTTCCCAGGCCAAGCTAGTGACTTGTTATATAACATGACCTGTTCTAGATAAGATTTTTTCATTTAAGGGAGCTCTTCACACTAAGAGAGATTGATGTCCTGACAGCTTCCAAGGTGCAACAAGTGATGGAAAGACATCAGAAGGAGGAGTGGACGGTCAGGCTGTTATTAATAACCATGAAAGGAAGGGTTTAGAAATTTAGATGGCCATTGTCATGCCACTGGAGTGTAGAAACCATAAAACATGAGATGTGTAATACAACAATTGTCTCTGTCTACTAAACTTGAATAGAGCTGACTTTAGGACCTTGTAGCAAAGACAGCAGTGGGAGGAAGAGATCAGCCATATAAATATAGAGGAGTTAGTTTTTCCCTGGCCTCCCATCTCTAACATACACAAGGGGAATATGTGACTTAGAATAGTGTTTAGCAATATAGTGGTAGACTCTGGCATACCTTTGAGAAGTATGATTTTTGATAATGTCGCAGCTTATTGTAGTGGGGCTGGTGGCGAATCTGCATATTTGCATAAAGTATAATCAAGGTGGGAAGGCAACATAAAAACAAAAATCATAGCATCAGTTCTGTCCATGACTGTTAAAGAGAGACATAAAAGCTGTTATGCCCAATTTCTTGGTCTAACAAATCTTAGATGTACACATTTTTTAAAAAAAGTAATGGATGAATAAGAGCAAAAAAAAAGTGAGGCAGCGCAATTGCAATTTTGTTTTTCAGTGGCCAGCCTAGTTTACAACAACTTACCTGCAGTCTATGAAACTGGGTTATCCAAGTCTTCATTCACTAAAGGAATTCCATGTTTTACAACTTACAACTGCTACCTGATCCTTGATCCACCTGATCCTCTGCCATCATTTTTCACCTGGAATCATAGTGTTGGGGATCATCTGATAGACCATATGTAGGTGAGATGGACAGATTGTGGCCTCTGGGCTGCATGTGGCCCTGGACTCAATTTTTTTGGCCTTGAATTAGCAGATTTCTGCATGAATTGCTAGTCCTGTCAGCAGTCCCTTTTCTCATCTAAATCTTGGGCAAGAAGCAGTCCAAAACTACAAGACAGCTGGTTACTATCCAGATGCAGAGAAGCTCATTGAGTTGGAATGGACCACAAAGATCATCTACTCCAAGTCCCTGCCAGCACAGGAATCCATAGATAAAGCATCCCTAAGTGGTGGCCCTCTCCAGTGAAGGAGTCTTTACAAGAGATAGCACACCATACCTGCAGAGGTCATGGCACTGAAGGAGAATGAATCCCAAGTAATTGTTATGAGTATGTAGATCATTTCTGTGTCCTATCAGTGGTACATACACCACTTTTGTACAGGACTATGTGGGTGTGTGTTCATGAATACATAGAAATCTCATTGTACTAAGATGAAGTTTTCATGTTTTTGCAACAAAAGCCAGGTCTACAGGAACATATGTCTGACCTTCCCAAAATGGTGTGCCGATGTCACGTGGGCTCCAAATTGTAAGAAGTAGCTGCAAGATGACCTCTGGTTTCTATAAGTAGATTTTCTTTCACTTACATGCGAGAAGCCACAACACCAACCAACATAGTAGTATAACTTAGTAGAAAGCAAATGGGGAGGGGAGAAGATTCTGCCTTGAATTGGATGGAAAACCAATACGAAAAATTCCAGGCCCAGTTAAAAGAACAGGTTCATAAAAGTGTATGGATGAAAGGCAAGAAGAGGAAACATGTTAGATACGTAAAGAAAACTACCAAAGCAATACAACTTCTAAATTATGCTAACTCTTAAGTACTCACAAGTAGGGGTATAATTAACTTTTATGCTTGGGCTTGTTGCATTTCTTTGATTCTTACACTAATCCCCTCCTATGTACTATTATTAGTATTGTTGTTTGTTATCCCTCCTGTTCCCAGAATCAGGGCTCAACATGTGTTACATCTTACAAATTGAAACAAATACAATACAGTTGAAATGTACAAAATATAGAAAAGGTCAACATTGAAATGGAATTAAACTATTAATAACATTAAAAATGATTTAAAACATAAACTTAAGATTAATTTAAAAATCACTTAAAAAATACCTTTAAAACAGTATAGTTAAAAACAATACACCACCCGTTCAAAGCCCCTTTCTTTAAAATATTAATTTCTTCAAAGGCTGTTGAAATTTTTTTTTAAGAAAAAGGCTTTGCCACCTGATGGAAGGCCATTCCACTTCCCTAGGAGAGGATTTCCAGATTGTGGGGCAGCCACTGAGAAGGTTCACTTTTGAATTCCAACCGGACTAGCCTATGAACATGAAAGCACAGCTCTATCGTAATGATCTGATTGATCAGAGAAGCTCCTCATGTTCCTTCAGATAGCTGGGGTGCAGGCTGCATAAAGCTTCATAGATCATAACTAGCACTTGAATTGTGCTTTGAACTCTTAGCGGCCAGTGGAGCTGTTGCAAAGAGGCATGGTTGTCATGGTTCCCTGTAACCAGCCCCAGTTAACAACTTAGCTACAGCTGTTTGCACTAATGAAGTTCCCTAACATTTTTCAAAGACAGCCTCTCATGGAGTATGTTCCAGTAATTCACATGGAATGTAACTAAGGCATATTTCACCATGCATCAGGCATCTTCAGGAACAAACATAGTTAGCACACTAGGTTTAAGCAGGCAACAGCATTCCTGGACACAACAGAAACCTGAACCTCCAGGCTCAAGGCTTAACTTAGGTTTATGCCCATGTTCCAAACTCATGTCCTTAGGGGGAGTGCAGCCCTATTCAGGGTAGCTGAATACCTATTCCCCTGAATCTCTATCCCACCATTTCACTTTCTAGTCTCATCTCACAGTCTCCAGCAACCGATTCATAGGAGATACTGCCTCTGATACCAGAACTGACATATACAGCGCTCTGCAGAAGTATTTTCACATGCACTTTTCAAAGTGCATTTTGTTCTGTTCCAACTTGGATTTAGTTGGCATTGTTACCAGTCACCGTACTCAAGACACTCAAAGCTGTGAAGGTACAAAATATATTTACTGCAGCACAGAAGTAAAGTTGTTTAGTTGCACAAGTATTCACCTCCTCCAGTCTTCTGATAAAGGAATCCCTGGACAGTTGCTAGGCAATCCTAGGGTCCTAGGAATGTAATTTGAAAATCTGAGCATCAGTCATTCCCTAACTTGGTGTCCTCCAGATCTCTGATGGAAGTAACAACTTCAACCATGCCTGATTATTGGCTATTGAGCTGATGAAAAATCTAGTCAAAAAATGTCTGAAGAGTACTAGCTTGGGGAGGGCTGTCATTGATCCAGAGTGCTTCTTAAGTGAGAAATAAAAACATTTCTACACAAAGAATAAACTAGCACAGTGAGAAGCAACCTATCGTTTCTCATGTGCTAGTTAACTCTTTACTTATAGGAGGTTCTTCAAGATTAAAATAGGGTCCTCCCTCCGTATTTGTGGGTTTGACCTTAGCAAATTTCATTATTCGTGAGGCACGTGCTTGCCTACCCACTGCCACCATTTTCCTCCTCCCATCCCTTGCATTCCTCACCTCAGGCTTGCGAGGCTTGTGTTTAAAATGAACATTTTTTTCCTTTTGGGTGAGCAAAGCCCTCACCCACAGCTGGAGGCATATTCTCTGTGCCATGTGGGTGCACATTCTGCTGTGTATGGGCTGCTGATTGGTCAGGCTCTCTTTTCTCAAGGTGGCTGCCATAAGTAAATATAACTCCTCTCTTCTACATCTGAGGGGAAAGTACCAGTAAGCCTTTTAGGTTTTCTTTTTTTCCTCCCCACCTGAATGCCAGAGCCAAGGGATAGCATTTATTTCTGTACCGCTTATCAACTGAGTGTTATCTAAGTGGTTTACAATGGGAGGGAGGAGGCTCCAGAGGGGAATGGAGGGAATTGCACAGAGGAGTTATTTGTGGTTAATAATAATAATGTTATTGTTGTAGTCCTGGACATGAAATCTGAAGTGGAACAATCCTTTCTACCAGCACAGGATTCTCATTTCTACAAACTCATTCTGCTGTTTGTACAGTGAATAAGAGATGAAACTACAAGGTGAAATGGCAGCTGTCTGCTGTAACCTAAGCTTCTCACACATTTATGTGGTGCAGAAAATTAGTAGTGTGAGCTATTGTTTTGGCACATTGTTTTGGCCCAGTGTCAGGCTGGGAACAGTCTTAGCAGATACAGCCTTTATAATGGCTCCTTTCCCTTCAGAAAGCTTCTCCAACAAACGGCCTAAGTAATTAAAACAGTAAGTCAACATCAGTTGGAAAGAATATGAAAGGGATAGCAGGGAAGGAGTTAGCAAGCTGAGGGAATGGCAACTGCCTCTGGAATGTTGCCCTAGTTTGTACGTACACATGTGTGCATATAGTGAGTGGAACCTGTTTTATAAGAGTGGATCCAAATAATCTCATTACTGTTTCCATTTGCTGAAGCATGAAAATGTCCTGTTAATCAATTTAACAAAATTATTGAGATATATGGAAAATGTACAGAAAATATACTTCTTTGGAAACATAGCCTCAGAATAGGGAGTTGATAATAGTTTGTAGTGAGTTTTGACCAGTGATCACACAATGATCTGGTGATTTGAAACTTTTGGAACTGATATGCCTAAAATTACCAAGGGGCCTCTGAAAGATCTACTTTCATTGCTGGGAAAGGGGGAGTGCATCACACACTCCAAAAAGCTGTTCCTGATACCAGTTTTGGGATAGGGAGGGGAACAAAGTTCTGTTATGCTAGCACTACATTGCTAATGCAACATTGGATGAAGATCATTGTGTTTTCTATTGTGTACAAGTTAAATTGTCATTGGAAAAGAAATTTGTTTTGGTTAACCATGTAATGACAATGTGAACTAATTGCATGAAATTGTCCACAAATACCTATGGCCTTAATCATACATGTAAGACAGTGGCATGACTGCTACTGTTAATAGAGCTTGCTCGTAGCACATAAGGAAAATTAAGTGTGCATAACTCAAGTGAAATTGAAATCAATGGAATATAGGTAAATATAACAAGTCCTGTAGATAAATTAAGTGCATTTAACTATGTCTTGGTTATTAGCAGTAATGCATTTTCTGGATGGATGGATGGATGGATGGATGGATGGATGGATGGATGGATGGATCCCCCAATAGGAGTTGAAACTGTTATGATAATCTGCAATTTTGTTTTCCTTGGATACATTAGGAGTCCATTGATATGGACATGCACACATACATCTGTGATCATTGTCCAACAGAGTGAATGGAGAATTTGTTAAGAATAGGCTTTCTTTGTGAAATGCAAATTATCAAAATGTTGGACTTTTTACTATGAATCTATTTAATTGGAAGAGGTTAAAATATTACAGTGAAGGGAGAAATACCAGCTAACAATCCTAAGTGAATTAATTACATGTATAATTTACTATCTTATCAGGAAAGCGTTTAATGGATTTGTATGAGACATAAAGAAATAACTGATTCTTATCTCTATTTTTCATGAGCGTTACTGTGGAGAGAAGCTAAAGTTTATAAGTTCTATCACAAGCTAACTTTGTACATGGATTCTGTGTATTCTGGAGAATCCTGGCTTACCATTCCCAAACTCCATGAGTGTTTATGTAGCCCTTTTGGCCTCTTTTGGCTCAACACCAGTGGGAGTAGTTAAACTAGTTAGATTGGGAAAAGTTACTATATTGTCTAAACTGGCTTTTAGGTTGTTACACCCCTTGTAAACCAAAATTACAACTCAGGGCATGCATTTGGTTTATGATTCCTGACTTGCTCGAAGTTAATAGGCCAGAAGCCCCTGTTTGGATGACTCCACTCATTTTATGATGCTTATTATTTAACAATTCCCACCAAAGAAACCAAGTGGAAATAAAAGGACTGCATGCATCAGCTTGGAGTTCATCAACCAGGGATCTCCAGACTTCTGGCTTCTTGTTGCTCAGGAATGCAACCAATGTTTTGGCTTCCCCCTAGTGAACAGGGCTTGAACTTTATTACAGTGGGACACCCAGTCTTCATTGATTTTTTTTTTAATTTGAGCCTTCTAAATCATATTTCATTGTGTTCTGCAGAGCCTTCCCTCAACAACAGATTCCCAAGGATGACATAGGGCTGCAGTTAAGATGTCAGTAAAAATCCTATGTCCCACCCTTTATGGACAGAAGTATTTCCATGAGCAAAACAGCATTATTAGATTCAAACTGGTCTTTCCAGAAAAGAAATAGTAGTTTTATGGATATATTGGTAACCATGGTTGTGAAGATTCATTCTATAAGCTGCATTCAAACCATAAATATGTAGAAATCCAAATGCAAAAGCAAATTCCCTCTGTGGGAAATATATTTACCTTCTGTTCCTTGTTTACTTCGACACAGATTTAATGCAAAATTAAACATAAGTATGAAATGCTGCCATAAATAAAGGGATGCTGTCTGTGAATGTTTGTCCTGGACCACAGACCACAGATGAATGTTGTATTATGTGTGGAAATACACAGGCACAATTAATCCTATTGAGCTGAATGACCTTGACACTATTTATAAGGTTATATCCTTTTCCGCAGTTAATGCTATGGTTTCTTATGGTTTTGGGCACTTCCATTTTGTAGGAGGAAAACAGCATAATAGTCTCTACTAAACATAAGTAAGACTTCCTTACACAAGATCCTAAGAATGTGCAAAGCAGCTCAGATGTGGCCATATACTGTTGTTCTATATCCATAGCAGAGTTAGTGTAGTCTTAATGTATTATGGATCTCCCAGCTTTCTAAAGCCATTTCCACACTAGACTATTATAGTGCTATTATTCTACTTTCAACATCCTATGGAATCCTGGGGTTTGCCTTTGCCCTCAATAAGTAAGTGTATTTTGGCACATAAAGACACCCATTTGAAAAGAATGGCCAACTGCTTTAAGGTTTCATAATTCAGAAAAAAATGTTTGTGCAAAAATAATTGTGTTTTGTGCTTTTTTTTTTTTTTTTGGTAGAACTCTGTGTATTACACACAGTTTTCTGGCCAAAAATCTTGTTGCTCTGCAACACCTGCAGTTTTTGTACGAATTTTCCATAAAAATTACCTGAGTAGGATTTTTTTCCCCTTGAAAAATACACAAAAAACCATGAAAATCATAAACTCATTTGGTGGAAAGAAATCTTTTGAAAATTCATTCTTACATGCTAGACCAAAATAAGTAAATATTTACATATCTGCTTGTCTATAATTACTCCTTGTTGTACTGGACCTGCTTCTGGAAGATACCACCATTTCTATTTCAAGAGGACATTGCCTCTCAAAACTTGCAAAGATTGGTAAAATCTCTCAGTGAATGCATATAGTCAGGAAGAAGTTACAGGGAAGCTGCCTGAAACACCTGTCTGGATGTTGTATGAGGTAGAATTCAAGGTGAAGATCAGTGAGGTGGTCAGAGCTGCTGATGGACTATTTATATAATGATAACTGTGTCTGTGGCTGACTCTATGAACCACATCCAACAGCATCTATTTCAGTGCAGAGGAACCCTGACAGAGCACATTTTGATTAATAAATTATCTAGCTCACACAGTGGAAGCTAGGTTCCCCTTTCACATCTCATGAAAGTCATTCAGGCTTAAGTTTAGCGAGTCTGGGTCATCTTAAAAAGCGTACATCTGGACAATAAATGTCCTTTCGTCAAGCAGAAGAGAGTGATTGGTTGGTGTGCCTAAGACGATTTTCACTGGTGAGGTAAAGGCTCAGACTAGAAGTTTATAAAAATAAGGATAAAAATAAGAATAAAAATGTATGACAACACAGTCATAGCTGCCTCACTCTCCTTACATTCCTCTTAGCTTCGTTGGCTGTCACTCATTCAGGGGAAACGGAAACTCAAAGTCTCATGTCATCTTCAAAATGCTCTTCAGTCTGGAATGTAAATCAAATGTTCTAATTTGAATCCGTACAATATTTTTCATTCAAAAGTTTATATACATTTGGGTTTTGTCCTGGAGTAGAGATGGAGACAATAGTCACAGTTATTCGTTTCCTGGATGAAAAATTGGTTTCTGACACTTGGAAACCTTGTTAAGAAAAATAACACAGTGATGAAGATTTTACACAGTTGTAGATCCTGAAGGTTTTTTTGGAAAATTGTGCTGTGTAGAAATACACATGGGTTCGTTGCACAACAGCTGTAGGGTTTCATGAGAAAAAAGCATATTTTTTGTGCAAAAAATTATTGTTGCCAAATAGCCATATGTGGATTTTTTTTGTTTGTGTGTAAGATTGCTGTTTCTTGTGCAAAAAAAACAGCCAAAATTGCACAAGAATATCTTGTACCAAAAAGCAATCTGGTACAAAAATTACAGGCACATATCTATAGGGAGTAAGATTGCTGCTTTCTGCACATGCATAAAAAATCTTGCTCAAAAAGCTACCTCTGTTTGGGGGATCAAAATATCTTGGCTGGTTCTCACCTAAATGCAGCATAAATGACAGCGTTAACCTTTAACAGATAAGTGTTGTAAGAATTGCAACGTGCCACCCTGAGGCTTAAGACACTGCAGAAAACAGGCACTTCAGATGAGGGTGGCAGAAGAATTTCAGCAACTTTGTGGCCTGATTTTCCACATATGTACTCAATGAGCACTAAGTCTCTGTAAGTTCAATGAGCCTTACACCTAGAAACCATGCTTAGGAGCACAAACATACTAAAGCAGTTGAACTGAAATGAGATAATACAATGAATATATTTTTATACTGTAAGTGTATGTGCAGTTGTAACATATATCCAGCTTGTCTCAACAGGCCTAGAGTATAATGTGACACCCTTTCCCCCTATTCTAAACCTTTCCATTCCCTAAGATTGGTCATGTTGGGGTAAGTAGGAATTAACACATGATGTATCCCCTGACAACATGTGCTCTAACTATTAGGAGCAGGGTTGGGAAGAAGCAAGCATAAGAACACACATAGAGAATGACACAGCCTTACTACCTCTTACTTCACAGGATGACAGCAGACTCATCTGCGTGGTGGACATGTAAAACTAGTTGATCCATGAAAGTTACAAAATTGTTGATATAGTGTTCAGCGATTGATACAATGAGTCTGTGGTGGCTGACACTAGCAATTTGATTTAGGTCCTTCTGATTACTGGTAAATGCTGCAGAAGCAGTGTGTCACCCTTTCTTCTTTCAAATATTGTTTTAATTTTTTTCCAGCTGTATTGTAGAGGTGTGGAATGGGCCTGGTGTTTGGTTGGTTGGTTTTCCATTTTCATTATTTGCTGCCATGCCAATGTCCTATAGGTATATAATTGTTTGAGGTACCAGATCAGGGCTCTGGCTGAGAATTTTTAACACTTCTCCCTCAACAGCAAATCCCAGGATTCCATGGAATGTTGCTGTGGCAGCTGAACTGAAATATAATCTGATAATTATATGGTGTGGATTAGATCCAGGTCAAAAGTAGTTCTTTCTCTCTAGGATTTGGCTATGGGGAAAAAATCTGTAAGAATTGTAATTGTAAAAACTCTGTAAGAATCCTGATCATGTCTCCAAAAAAAACTCCCTTTTCCATTTTTAAAAAATGTTATGGTTTTTTCCCCAGCAGATCAGTAGATGATTGATAGGTTACTAGACTCAAGTAACAATAGTAGAATCTGGAAATTCCAGCTTGCTGGGGAAAGTGTTACGGAAAAGGACTCCTAATTCCTTTCTTCATTTTCCGATTGCCACCCCTGTTGAATTTCTGTCATGTGGTATATAGATTTACTTCCCTGTTTCCCCATTTTATGCTTGAGTTATATATTACAGAGGAGGTGGAGGAGGAAGAGGAAACCCATTTCATCCTGCCAATTTTTATTTTATTTATATCCCACCTTTCTCCCAATATTGGATCCAAAGCAGTTTTCTTGTCTGTACTGTCAACAGTGTTTTCAACTGCCCTCCTCCATCTCTTGTCATACACTTAAAGGAAACTGTGTTGGCCTGTCTGTCTGTGAGTCCTATCCTATCAAAGATTCAGACTCACTATCAGAACTGATTGGTATACAAAAGCCAGGAATACATTTCCATTTTAACCAGAGTGCTCTGCAAGTCCTACACTGCCTGAAGTTTTTGTGATGCTATCAGAAGAAGTAGCTCAGTTTTCAAGACTGTATCTTGCTACACTGAGGCAATGAGAAATAGAGTTTTGTCTTTAAAATGCATCCAGCCCATTGAGGCATAAACTATTGCTGCCTTGGAGTTTCAAACAGTACAACATTTTGCTTCTCAAGTTTCTCTTTGCATCTATGTGCAATTGTAGAAACAAAGCAGCTAACTGGTGCATGCGTATGTGTGTGCGCACACGAAACCTATGTATTAAGTCTTGAGCTTTTTATGCTCTTCTGCACAGGAGTTTTATTTGTGCTGATCCTTTTTATTTTATTGTCAGGCAACACCAACAGTATCTTTGCACTGGACTACATCAGTGGTGCTTTAACTCTGAATGGGCCACTGGACCGAGAAAATCCTTTCTACAGTGCTGGATTTATTCTTACAGTGAAGGTGAGAGAGTCAGAGACTGACTGTACTGGAGTAAATGATTCAGAATATCTCAAGGGAACATTAGCTGTTGCTGCGAGAGCTAAAGTGGAATCTTACATGATGATGAAACTGCAGAAATTTTGGAAATTTGTGTTTTGATTGAAGTGTTTAAATTTGAAAATTGGTGGGAATTTTCACATGCACACTTAAATTTACTGAATTTCTACTTTAGAATAATGCTTACAGTTATCATTGTTGCCAAAGAAGATTAATTTTGAAGGAACACATATTTACTTTTGGGGGGAAATGTGTTGATTACAAATAAATCCACTTAAGTTTCAAAAATCAAATGCTTCCTGCTGAAGCTGAATGATTGTTACTAATGTTCGCATCTCACATATGCACAAATGGAATCAATGCCCTCTCAAATTTTCTTTTGACATGAGGATGGCTTTCTGCTTGCATGATAAATATTAACGGTAGTGATGAATACGTAAGTAATATTGAAATACAAAAGCAATGAATATATAAGTATTGATGAATACTGAATTCATCACTGAACAGTGATGAATACATAAGTAATACATTTATATTTCCAATGGACTCATGTGACCTCCTTGCCAGACTTTAGATCTTTAGATACTGAGATATATAATGTAATTTCAAGTGGTGGGGAAAGTTGGCTTCAAAACTAATTTCAAAACCATGTTTCATTGGTCTTACATTCCAGCTACATAGTATAGCTACCAGCATAATGGGTCTTCATGTGTCTCAAATAAATTTGTGTGATACAAGGCCACCAAAAGATGGAATATTCAGATGCTTCCAGGGCTCCATCATGAGACATATATTATCCTGTCCAATAATATTCCTTAAACCAACTACAACTACAGCTCAAAAAATACTATCTTAGTTCATATGGATAACAGGGGCTGCAAGGTGGTGATGTCACAAGAATCAAGTGGCACACACAGTAGTTAGCATAAGACATGTGTCCCATGTGAAAGTTTTCAGATAAGAACAGAAGTTAGTGGTTGTAAGAATAAACTTGTGAAAAATAAGTGTATGGATTTTAGAGACCTTTTCCTACACAGTTTGATGTTCTGTTTTTGTTTTGCTTTTTTGATTCTTTATCTTTTCCTGATGCAAGACTATTAAATGTGAGAAAAATCTACAACCACTCATCAGATATAATCAGTCTCACTGCAAATTGGCAGTGCTGTGGAGCTGGCATTTCTGAAAAGAAGAATTGTGTTTCATGAGGCCTGCCTACTGGCACAATATAGTTGGCATGACTGTACAAATTAAGGCAACCCCTGCCTTTCTTTTTCTTTTTGATCATTTCTGGGACAACAACAATATTTGGTGATCATCAAACCGTTTTGGTAGAAGTGTGTCCAAACCAAGCAGCAAGGGAATTGTAGCAAGGAGGAACAAAACACTTTGGCTAACAAATGCCTTGAGGAGTCATGTTCCAGTATCTGCAAACTTCTTCCTCCCCCCCCCCATCTCCACAGCATCTCCAATCACAGCTCTTTAATTAAAATCAATACCAAGTCAAGAAGCAGTTTGGAAACATATTTAGTAGTATGGATTCCACTGGGCTGGAGGGGGTGAAAAAGCATCTGTTAGAGGGTCATTGATTGGGAGGGTAGCTGGCAGTCTCCAAGGGAGAACTGATCACCTCCCGGCTGCCTAGAAGGGCAGTACTTTGTCAGGGAGGGAAAGTGGCATGCAATTACTTCACTTGACCTCTGTTGAGGGCCTTTCAGTGGAGTTCTACATGGTCAATATGCTATTATCATTATCCCTTGAAATCCTACTTCTTCTTTCCCTAGTTCAGTTTTCTTTGAGATTCTCAAAGAATCTAACTAGAGGCAGAATCTATCTTTAAATAGAGGAAAGGCTGACTTTCCTTCACCCTTGCTAATAAACTTGCTATCACTTTTGCAGTCTAGTTCTCTTTCACCAAAATGCAGCTGGATATCTTGACCTCCTCCTCTGGTAGGCTGCTCCTGTAGAGAAGAAGCCAAAGGAAATGATGGCTTCCGTCATCTCCACAGATATATGTCTCTCAAATGATAATGAAAGGTGTTTCTGTAGGACATACTTCAGTTGGGAAGAATCACTGTCTTCAAAAATGGGGTTTGTTGAAAAAATTGGACTACTTCTCAAACCAAGCATATAGTTTTTATGTCTGTTCACAGCCGCTTTCTTATCCTCATCTATCGCAGTGTTCTTCCTGTTCCTTGTCTAGCACCATTTTATTTTCTCCCTCACATCTAGATATTTTGCAGTTATATGTTGAGCAAACTAGCACTACTGTAAAACCAATCTGGCTGGCTACAGACTGTTAACAAGAGACCAGATGTGGCACAGTTGATTACTCATTGTGCGATTGCATTCCTGTTCTTCCAGCATTACACTGCAAGGCCAGACAGTGGAATTGACCGAACATGGATGCCTCATCATCATCATCATCATCATCATTATAGCACCATCACTGTATATGGCACTTTACAAATAAAAGATCAACAAAACAGTTCCTTGCCCTTAGGCTTACAATCTAGTTAAGACATGATACAATAGGAAAAGGGAATGGCAGTGTGGGAAGGGATTAAGTCCAGCACACACTGCCTCTTCTTCTCTCCCTCTGAGGCCACAGGATATCAGTTGGGATGGAGGGAGGGCTTTTCATCTGCTTCTGGGCCTAGCCATGATGGAGGTGTGCCTGCATCTTTTTTGCTCCTTCTGAGGCCACAGCAATGGCAGTTGAGATGAACAGACCTTTCATTACTTCTTTGGACTACAACTGTCAGACTTCAACATGGTCACGTTCTAGAAGCTGCATCAATTTACACCTTCAGTTCTGACTACTGTTCAGTGTTGGCTGTTAATTTCGTCCCTCCCCTTCTGCCTCCCAGCTCACTTCAGATTGCTGGACACGGCCCAGCCCTGGCAGATAGTGATACTTACTTCTTATATGAGACAGGCATTATAAACTGAAACCTGAATTTCCAGAGAAGATAGGTGGATAATGAAGAACTTATTTTACTCTAACTTTTGTGCTTTCAAAATGCTCCTCGGTTATTTTCCAAATTAGGAGAGAAAATATATGAAATCCTTATATACCATTTCCCCTTCTGCAGAGAAAACCAGCTTTATGGAAAGGGACATTTTTCACAAATGAATAGTAGGAGGGCAGTCCGAAAGGATTTCCTACCACTCTTCCATCCAAGACTGATTCTCATTTAGAAAACAAGCAAACAATGGGCGAGGAAGGAGGACATTAGACTCTCTGTTTTGTTGTGCTTTTACCTCTAGAAGTAGGTTCTGTATACATATTCATATCTCAGATGTGAGATGTACTTTTATGGAATATTGTCTTCTGCTCATTACTCTGGTTTTTTCGAGACAAGAAGGGGGGAAAGGATTTCAATACAACAGATCTTCAGCCATAATAAGGGACTTAGTTATATGATGTGGCAGAATAATGAAACAGTGTTCTTTTTTTAAAAAAAATATAATCTTTATTTATAACAAGAACCATGATTTCATGCTGAAGTAACATTGAATAACTTCATGTTGGACCATTACTTGACAACGTAGAGGTTGGGAGCATTTCCATAGCTGCGGTAACAAATGTCTATCTTCTGTTAATAGAGACTTCAATATTTTACAGAGGAAGAGACTATTTAGAGAGCAGTCCTATCTATGCACCCTTTCCTGGGACCAAACCCCACTAAACTCAGTGGGAAGCATGGTATAGTGGTTTAAGTGTTGTACTGCAGCCCTAGAGCCATGGAAACCCACTGGACACATCACACACTCTGAGCTGCAGAAAACCCCCAAAAATGATAGGTTCACCTTAGGGTCACTGTAAATTGGAAATGACTTGAAGGTAAACAATAACAACAACAAAACATTTAAAGAGTCATGTGCCATCTGTAATATGAAACACAAGAGAGTTTTATTGACTTTATCTTTATGTCAGTGTGGGATATAATTTGGATGTGATTTCTTTATGAAGACTATAATTCCTGCAGTTATTATTAGTGACTTCAAAAAAAATAGACTATCCTGTTTGTTTCCTTCCTGTTTTCCTTCTTACAGGGAACGGAGTTGAATGATGACCGATCACCATCCAATGCAACAGTGATGACTACCTTCAACATTCTTGTCATTGACATAAATGATAATGCACCAGAGTTCAATAGTTCAGAGTATAGTGTGGCTATTCCTGAACTGGCCCAGGTGGGCTTTGCTCTTCCACTTTTCATCCAGGTGCAGGACAAAGATGAGGTAAGAGATAAGAATCAATCTTCTGGAAATACATCTTCTCCATTGATTTTTAGAAAATCCATGCTCTTGACTTCTGTCCATTTTCTTTCTTTCTTTTTATTTTACTGTAACATTTAAAGAAGATAACTTGTTGCCTTCATATCCCTTTTCTTGAAATATATTTGTTGAGGACAATAATCTGGTGGCCAAAGAGCACAGAAGGGACAAGGAAAGAATTGGATTATGCCAGATGCAAATTTCTCCCAGCCTAGGGACATGGCCACTATACTAGCACAAAGTTAAAGCAGGCTAGTAGTAGCCTCTAAATCTGGGAAGAGGTAGAAGAGTAGTTCTGATGAAGAAAAGGTTTCTCTTTATCTGGTTACCAACAGACTAATGCATTTTTGACTGAGGCCATTTCTGCACCAGACTGTTATAGTGCTATTATTCCACTTTCAACATCCTATGGATCCTGGGGTTTGCAGTTTAGAGAGGGGCCTCAAAGGCCCCTCCTTAAACTGCAAACCCCAGGATTCCATAGGATGTTGAAAGTGGAATAATGGCAGTATAACAGTCTGGTGCAGAAATGGCCTGAGATTTTCACTGCCCAACCATGCTGCCATGCCCATCTGTTAATTTATGTGGCACAACCCTTCTTACATTTCTGCACAGCCCTCTTCAAAATGGCTTCTTAAGAATGATGACTAATCAACCGTTACATGATATTTTTCACATAAAATATTGCATGTTATAGTGAAATAGTAACAAAGGAAATTACTTAAAAAGAGTTCAGTTTAAAAGAAAAATATTTATTGTTGCACTTAATTTTTACACACCAGCATTACACATGTCCCATCTAACATGGGTAAATTATAACACATATTCATATTTGTTAACCTTCCCATTGATGAAAATTCAGTTTTAAACCTATTCAGTGTTTTAAATTGTTGTCAGTAGTATTATTTATCTGTTGTCTTTCTTCTGGGGCCCTAATAAAATTTAGACAGCAACATTACATTGCGTAATTTATTAAGCCATTCTCCTACTGTAAGGTGCATTCCTGCATCTTAACTATTTGGCATCTTAATTGTAATCATCTGTGTGATGCTACATAATCCATTATTGCAAGGAGATAAATTGCAAAATATGCCAATAATAACTTAAGGCAAACTGTGCAGTTTTACCAAGATCACTGTGACATGTGGAGAATGTCTCCAGTATTTCTAGATGTGCATCTCCCCAGTCCATAAAGTATTATTTTCTTCTGCAAGATGAGGACAATGTGGCTGATGAGTTCTAGCAAGAGCAGTTCCTATTTTTGTGCAAATGAATGTCTTCTTTTCTCAAGTTGTGTTTATAAATTGAAGGGGCTTTTTCCCCCTCCTGGTGACAATCATGAATCTATGGAATTGAAAGCTTGGGTTGTTTCATCAGAATTCTTCCATGGGTTCGTTTTTATCTTGTATGCATAAAATGGCTATTTACATTCAAATGTATCCAAAGGAATTAGAAATTCTGGCTGTGTAGAAATCAATGTCAGTAAGACTAAGCGGTTTAGAATTTCACTCAGCGTGCTCATACTTTGTATCACTTTATTTCCACATCTCCACTCTTGAAGTCATCACTGGTATTGTTGTACAGCACCTCAAATGTACTAGGGGAAAGTATGAAAAGTCTGCCCTCCATTCCCTCTAACTTGTCAACTTGTAGTGTCTACTTGATGAAGATGATATAAAGATTATTTTATTTAACCAAGTTGTAACCTAGTGATTATTGGTGTTAACATTTAACTTTTCCAATAAAAATAGGTACAGTGAAACTGTGGAAGAACATTAAGACAGAGCTAGATATATTTGTGCAATAGGAATGGCTTTTTATTTCATTTGTGCACACAACCTTTTGTCCAGTGGTGATACACTTGAATGGATGTCACACAGACTGTTCAGGTTCAGCATTTCACTGTTCCTGAATACAGTGTCAATTTCTTCACATTATTTGACCATACCACACTTTTCTTCCAGAGGACTTAGTTATTTTTTTTTTCCTTTTAGTTTCTGTAAGTAGAATTTCCCAGAACATTATCTTTTTCCCAATTGGCCTTAAGTTATGTATACTCTCTTCAGTGTACATGCTTTCTTCATTGGCTGTGATTACCACAGTATCACATGCTTCTAGCATACTGGCTTTTTGTCTGGACTGGACTCATTATATCACTTCTGTTTATTGCAGCAATGGACCATTTCATCTAGGAATTCCATTAGCTTCTCCCCATCGCCCGGGTTATGCACTTCAATTATTCCATATATTTAACTCATGCATTCATGTCTTATTTCCTGTGTGTCATCTACCCCTATGACCATAACCTAAACTATAATATCTGCCAGTGAAATCTTGCAGAAATTTCCAAGCCATCTAAAATCACTGTTATTTGAGTATTGTATCCCGCTTTCCTACAGTATTTACCAGAAAAATATGACCTGTCTCACTGGTACAATTGGTTTGCTATTGAGAATTTCATTCAATTTGAACAAAGGTTTCAAGTTAGTAATATGTGATAACAAGATTATGATATTTTTGTTTTAAAATGTGCATTTTGCTTAAAGGAAAGTGATGACTCACTTGTTGCAAAGAATGGCAGTTTAAGGATTGTTGTGTGACAGTATTGCAGAAACTTTCCCTTAAGAAAATTAACATTCTTGGTATACTTTATGTAGAAGAGAAGCAGTTGCATATGTAAAAGTGCATGCAAAGTGGTTACAATCACAGCATCAGTTGCAAAGCTGTGTCTGTGATGTCCCACAAATTAAAGGTTTATGACATCTAAACTGTCTCTTAAACAGTGCCTGCTAAAGTGCATGCCACCACTTTATACACCTTTAGTAAATAGTAGACAATAAATCGTCACAGGTATGAGTCTTTGTAAGATAGCTGGACTGAATGTTACTTTAGAGACTTGATGAAGTTTGGTTTATGTACTGTTAACATGCTTCCATTTTCCTCAAGTGATGATAAGGGCAAAGGTCATCTAGGGTTTTTTTTTTTTCAGAGATGTAACTGATTATTTGTGTAATGGTTGAGTTTATCAGTATACAAATTCAGCATAGGTGGAGGCAAAGAGTGCAGCAGTCCTAAATATTTGGAATTTGAGATATTACTATACACGCTTTTAATAGAACAAGCAGAAAGAACAAACTTAACCAATCCTACCTGCACCCCACCTTCCAAACCCCCAAGACTAGCAAAGGTAAATAAACTGCTGTCTTCTTAAAGTGTATAAAACAATGTTTTTAATTTCACTAGATGAATCTTGTGAAATAAAAAGAATTACTGTGCTCATCAAACCATGACTTCATGTAGTTGTGCCTTCAACAGTAGCCAGCTACTAGCTTAGATAGCTCACAGGAGTATTTAATAAAAGAGCCATTGCTTCTTGTTTGTCCAGTATCCACCAGGAGAGTTCCCTTCTTCTTATTACAGAGGCTTTCTTTGGCTTACCATTGTCCTATTATATGTCTGAAGTGCCCTAGCTGGCCAAAGGAGACTCTTGGCAAATGATATTTATAAAGGGATAGTGCTAAGACAGGCCTAAATACCCTAAACGTGCCAGATTCCATTCGATCTTGGAAACTAAACAGGATCAGCTGTTGTTAGTACTTGGATGGGACGCTTCCAATGAATAACAGGTGCTGTGGGCTACATTGCAGAACAGGAAACTGGAAAAATCATGTCTGAATATTCCTTGCCTAAGAAAACCCTGTGAAATTCATGGGGTCACTGTAAGTCAACAGGTGACCTGAAAGCACATATACACACACACAGTGTTAGGAGAGTAAGGGCAGTGTCAACACTCATGAGTTTTCATTGGGGTGTTACCATCTGGCCAACATCTTATCAGCTTGCATTTTTGGCAGAGAAGGAGGTAAAAGAGATACTGATAAATAGGCCAAGGCTAAAGATCCAGGAGATCTGCCAAGATTTAGGAATACTGAGAATCCGAGGTCATGGCAAGAAAAGCCATAGGTGGCAGGAACGGGTGATTGAGGCAAGGGGAGTGACTTAACCGGAGCCTAGTGGATCAGATTCATTCCATGAGCCTTGATTTAGATTAAAAAAACTGGAACCTTTTATTGTGCTTGGAAACAAACAGGAAGCCACTGAAGCTGATTCATGACCAGTGTTACATAATCTGTAAAATGCACTGTATTTTACACCAACAGTAACTTCCATGAGTAAAACACCATGTAGCATACATTGCAGTTAGCTAAGTGAGGAGTGAATGAGGCATGAATCACTTTGCATAGATCCTGTGTTAATATTCCTTAAGTACTGTGTTAATCTTGGAGGCCTATGCTCTGAGGATTACATCAAACAGCTTTGGACAGAAGGAAATAAAACCACTTTTGATGACTTTTGTAATCAAGTTTATTGGCTATAGTAGTGGAAAATGAATGCAGATCATAAACAATAAAAGCAAAACAAAGGTTACACACATAGCTTCCTAGCTGTGACTTGGTATTGCCTGAACAGGAGAATCCCATGACCTGAGACTGCAGGGCCAAACTTGAGCCCTAACAATAATCTCTTGTGATGTCACAGGGAACAAGCCCAAAGGAAGCCCTCATGTGAGGCTGGCCTCCAACCTCATTATGGATTGGAGGATTCCTACATTGTTAGGAGGTTGAACTAGGTGACCCTTAATGGAATCTTGCAACACTATTCTGTGCTACAAGAGTGATGTTGCAAGGGGAAACCCATGCTGATGTCATTAAGCATAGTACGGCAAGCATTAACACAATTACACAGAGCGTATCACTGAAACAGAAGACACCAAATGAGGAAAACATGTATGCACATGCTTTTTCAAGGCACTGTTCTCATCCTGAGATTCTTCTCTCTCAAGAAGAGGAGCCAAATCCTGAGATCTGGGATCCCTACTATGACAGGATACCACTCTGGACACAGAATCTTGGGGAGGTAGCATGGCTTTCCCCCTTCCAAAAGAAAGCCATAAAACAGCTGTCCTGCTATGGATTGTCAGACGTTGCTAGAGGGAAATCATAGGCAAAAGGAAACTACTTTTGGTGGGACGGAAGCAGAGCAGTTCAGTCTCAAGGAAGAATATAAAATCCTTATCTTAGGAATGAGGTAACTAGTGGAAGATGTTCGTGGCAAACGGCAACTGCTCATACTTTGAGCTAGACATGTTGAGCTCTATTTATACAGTGTGTAAGAATGTAGCTCTTTTCTGGCTGCAGCAGTAGTTTATATCAGAACACTACAAATAGCTCAACCTGTCCCCTTGACAATCTCCCGATATTGATTCCAGTTTTCATTTGTGACTAGCCCCTTAGTCTGTGACTTAACGGATGACTTGTAGATCAAAGTAAGTTAATGTCTTCTTGTTTGTGCTTTTTTTCTCCCTTGGAAAAAGAATAAATTTAAATGGTTGATTTGTAGTTAAATTTATAGTTAATTTACATGGATCTTCGAGAAGCGTCTATACAGCATCAAGTACAGTACAGCATTCCTAGATCATAATTGCAACTTATAAGTGCATACACAATCCTTACAGTGCTGTTTTCACTGAACATTTACTTTAACCAGAAGGAATTTTGTAAAAAAAATAAAGTAAAACTGAGACAATTGCCTTAGAAGTGAGGTTGTATAGAAAAGCAGCAGTCAGCGTATGCATCTG
The DNA here is from genome assembly GCA_948474755.1 of Ctenosaura bakeri. Taxonomy (NCBI): domain Eukaryota; kingdom Metazoa; phylum Chordata; class Lepidosauria; order Squamata; family Iguanidae; genus Ctenosaura; species Ctenosaura bakeri. Next base: position 79,353 of record CAOLHI010003434.1, read on the forward strand.
CTTCCTAGCAGGAGCATAAATAAGTATTAGCACTTGTGAAGCTGTGATGCTGTAAAGGGGGAATGACGCAGACACTCACAATGGGCATACATATGAAATGACAGGATTACTCATCTGAAAAGGCCTCTTAAGGGAAATGAGAATCATTTTTAGAATCTTGCTGAAATAATTTATTTACTTTCCTGAAAAACATACTTTCCTCTCCCCATTTACCATGCCAAAACACAAGAACCTCTATCATTAGAGTGAATACTAACGAGTCTCTCCTTCACAGGGGGCATACTGTCATTTTATCTATAGCTTCTTTTGTGGCTACTGTAGAGTATTTCACAATGTTTAACATATTGAAAACCCATTTGGGGTGAATAGCTTGACTTACCTGTTCCTGTTTTTCCCTCCTGTTTCATGTTTCTTTCAGTGCTCCCACCCCTTTTGTATGCATACTTTTAAAATGATTGTTAATTTAATGGTGCGTACTCCTCCTTCAGTAGTTTTATAGCAATCTCTAGCAGAAGTAATGTGTCTTGTTTGGCATATATTTGTGGTAGTCAATGTTTGTAATATAGACATACTTTAGTTAATAAGGCCACTGACAAAGAAGCTTCTTTTTACAAAGTTGTTTACACCCACCCACTGACCACTTTTTTCTTGTCCTCTGTCTAGCTGTAAGTTTTTATAGCAGCATCAGCATGGGGGATGGTGAAGGAGGGCTGAAGAAACACAGGCTTTTATTGTCAGGTTGTAGTACCATGTCTGCAGTAAACAGTGCAATAAAGTCTGAGCTGGGGAAAAAACAATACCCTGCTCTAACTGACCTTACTATAGCTGTATGTGCCTGCCTATAGGCACAGGCAAAGTAAGCAGCAACTGCCTCTAGAATCCCTTATGAGCATGAATGAATGGCAAAACAAAAAGTGAGAAAGCAGATAATCCTGCTTTTTCAGCTATTCCCAGCATGTTAAACAACAATACAAAACATAGATTTGTAAGCTTGGTCACCAAAATAAGAAAGAACACTGGTAAAAGAAAAAAAAAATCCTGGATACATTTAGGAAGAAGCTTTCAAGTGATCTTTAGAAGGTTCAAAATTATTTACCAAACTTTCAGACAAAGAAATAATGTCCAGGAACACATCTACTACATTAACATAAGTATAGCTTTAGTATAATGATCCCATATACCTACTACTGATGCTTCTTGGTTTCTCTCCCTTACCCCTAAATCAGACCTACACAACTTGGCAGTAGGTAACGGCCAAAATTAAACAGGCTAAATTTCTTTGGGCCGCAGATAGGTTTTTAGTGCCTCACTTTCCAAGCAAAGTTATAGGAATGATATAATAGTGTTATTAATTTACAAAATAAAATATAGTATAATTGATGATTAAACTATTTTGCAGATAAAATAAACCCTATTATAAAAAAGGGAAATTAGGGATGTTTTTCCTGATATTTACAGGTCAATGTCCTCATTCACCTCATCCCTCCCAAATTGCATTGGAAAAACTTAAATTGCATTTAAAGAATGCACTTTAAAATGTAACTTAGGTCTGTTCTGGCATGGACCTTTATAAATTCCACTTCTCCACCATCTGGAATTCCCCTTGTTTATCTCCAAATCTATTTTCTTCCCCCTTCATCATAAATAATACTTTTTTTTCTGCCATCCCAAATTGTTCCCCTCCCTTTTGATCTTTTGCAAATCTATTGCAAGTTACACACTGCTACATTTCTTAAGGCATAGCTCTCTTGTCTTTCCAATAATCCTATTTATTGGTTTTGTGTAATCACAACTTGCCACATCTGCATTATCTCAGTTGCCCTAACAACAAGTCAAGAGGGTAATTGAGTGGCTATTTCTGCCCTACACTGTTATAGTGCTATTATTCCACTTTCAACATCCTGTGGAATTCTGGGGTTTGTAGTTTATTGAGGCCAAAGAGCTCCCTGGCTGAGAATTATAAATGCCTCTCCTTAAACTGCAAACCCCAGGATTCCATAGGATGTTGAAAGTGGAGTAAGAGCACAGCAACAGTATAGAGCAGAAATGGCCACTCAGTTACCCTCTTGACCTGTTGTTAGTGCAACTGAGATAATGCAGATGTGGTAACAAGGGGAATTCCAGATGTTGGGGGAGTGAAATTTATGAGCGTGCATGCCACAATGCACCTAAATTGTAATAAGCTGCTTCCTCTAGAAGGTCCCAGTTCGCCATGTAACAGTCCATTTTGGTTTGCTCATGGAGGAAGAGACCACCTCCTTTCTTGCTCCCTCTAGCTTTAAATGGTCTTCTCCTTTTCCTGGGTACTTCTACTCTCACCGTCCATCCAAGGGAAAGAGAAGGAGAAGAAGCAGCTGCCGCCATCTTGTGCAAGGGCAAAAGGTAGTATCAGCTGAGCTCTCTGCTGCCCCCTGGAGGAAAGGAGGAGGGAATGGCCCAACCGGATTCATTCAAAATCATCAGCAACCTAATTGCTGCAACCTTTTTTGGCCCTTGTGCTCACAAGTGATGCGGGCCACACAAAATCTTCTGGCAGGCTGCATGCGGCCCCCGGGCTGTATGTTGTACAGGCCTGCCCGAAATGAAACATTAAAGCAGAGTGATGAGAAATGTTCTTCCAATCAATCAGAAATTAACCAAAATTGTTTGGTTAAGTTCTTCAACAGTTTGTTCTATGCTTTTAATAGGAGTAGAGGTACCAGTAGCAGCAACAGCAGCAACAATTCTAAAACCTGAAATCTACTCAGTTCTCGCATTAAAGGGTGCTTCACTAGAGTCCAAGAATTGTAGCTTCAGCATTACTTGATTAGGATTGTGAGTGTATGTGCCTTCAAGTTGACTGTCGACTTATGGTGGCCCCCATGAATTTCACAGGGTTTTCTGAGGCAAGGAATACTTAGAGGTGTCTTTCCCAGTTCCTTCCTCTGAAATGTAGCCTAGTATTTGCTGGCAGTCTCCCATCCAAATAGTAACTGTGGCTGACCCTTCTTAGCTTCCAAGATCAAATGGGACTTGATGCCTGTAGGGTATTTGGATCTCTGTTGAGTAGGATTGGGGTCGTACAATCTTAATTCATTTTACCATTTCTATCAGTTAAACCCGCCAGCAAATATATTTTCTTTACATATCTCTTCTAAGCCTTTGACAGTTGGCTCTTGTAATTTAGCATGGCTGCTTACTCTCAAGTAAGCAAATTTTTTTGCTTACAATGCATGACTCTGACTCAGAAGTAAATTCCATTGTGTTCATTGGAGCTTATACCTTGTTAGGTGTCCACAGGATTGCAGACAAAGCAATTGTACCATAATGCAGGCACACAACACTTCATTTATGAGAAGTGAGTTAAATCCCGATGGAGTAAATCCCACATGGATTGGCACTACTTCCCTTTATAATGGAGGTTTTACAAGAAGGCATGATGTTAATAAAAGACAGGGTTCCTCAGAAGGACTGAGTAAACCAGGAATGAATGAAGAGAAGAAATTACTTAGTAACAGTGACTATGAAGAGAAAAATGCATAGCAGCAATAGAAATATTTCAAAATGTTTTGTGTTGGAAAGGAAATGGAATGCAAACTGATCAGAGTCAAAAGGATTCATTTGTGGCTCGTTGAAAATTATGTATTTTTTATATTTTAAAAATTACAGTTTTATAAAAAAATTTGACAAGAACCTTATAGTTTATAGATATCATCTATTATGTCTAAAATGAGAAAAGATAAAGTACGTCCATGTGTCTGCCTCTACCATAACTCCAAGACTGTGAACCTATACATCTGAGATTTGTTGTGCGTCCTGAGGGGGGCCTAGAAACTTTGCCCTTGTGATTATTTTGTTTTTAAAATGAATTAATGTAGTTTAGTTAATTAGAGTTTATATCATCTACTCACTAGGTTGCAGATTTCCTTATCCTACCCTAATAACAAACCTAGATGTGGACTTGGGGTTTTCAATTCTCTACAGGATCCTTAGGCAGCTCACTGTATTGCTTCCCTCTGCAGGACTGCTAATCTGTTGAAAAAGTTCAGAAATGTTTGTTAACAACTTCTATTTCTTTATGGTTTCAATAAAGTCCAGAATCAGTTTCCATTCTCATTTGAATTTTTGGATTGGTGTCTCTTTCAGTAATGTTGTTGATTTTCCCATTTCTAACAACTTTTACAAGCCATTCCTCAGTTGAATGTGTTTTTTTTTTCAGATTTCTATTTTTGTGCAAAATTTATTCTCACTGATGTGACAAAGTCACCTATCATATTCAGCATATATAATTCCAGTTTCATTTCAAATTATAGTTGTACCACATGAATAACACATGGATATATTTTACACACACACACACACACAGAGATAATATACTCTCTCTATATATACTATGTGTGTGTGTGTGTGCGTATATATATATATAAGAGAGAGAGAGCATGTTAAGAATATGTTTTAACAATCTAAAATTGGTGATATTTACTTAAATATTTACTTAATAGGATTAAATAGACTTCCAGTACAGTTACAGTTCCAAAGTGAAAAATGCTACAACAGAAGATAGATATGGGGGAGCGAAGGAAGTGGGAGGGTAAAGACAAGAGAGTTTTTAGTTGTATTTATTTGTGATTTATGTAAAAAGGAAATATTTATTATTTCTTATAATAAAAATAAGTTTTAAAAAAAGAAGTAGTAAAAAAAAGAAAAAGTAAGAGGGAAATCTGCCACTTGATAAAGATAAGAGGAGGGGAGTGAGCACTGGAATGCCAGTGAGAAAGGCCAGTGAGAAAGAAAAAGAGTGCGGGGAGGAAAGAGCACAGAGAGGTAGGGAGGTAGGGCCTGGAATAAGGGATTCTGCACCCCACTGTCACCTCTCTGCTATTTCTCACTGCTGCACCCCAGTTTCTAATCCTTATGAAGCTGAGTGCTTCTGTTAGTTTCAAATAATATCCCAGCTGAGTTCAGTCTTACCTAGAAACATTATTTGAAATAGTAGTAATACACACATATACACACGCACACCAAACCAAGAGTCCTGTGGCCTCTGAAAAACTAACAAAAGTGTTATGGCATAAGCTCATGAACTACAGTGCACTTTATTAGATAGATGAAGTGACATTCTGATACACACATTTGTACACGCACAGAAACACACTTGTTGAAAAATCAACAACAGAGTTTGAATAGTAAAAAGTTGGAGAAAATAAGTACCCATCAGGAGATCACAAATAAAGTAATACCTTCCAGTTAATATTGGGCTTTTTGGAGGGAGGGGATTTTTCTCCTGTTTGCACAGAGCAGCATGTTTTCAATAGATAGTTGTGTTTCATTCAATTAATAGTTGTAGAAGGAAAATTATTATGGCAGCATAAAAAGAAAAGTAATTTAAGGCCCTTTCCGCATGTGGAGGGGGAAACGGGGAGATGCGCTAAAACGGAGCTTACCAGCAGCCGGGTAAGTCTGTCGCCATGCGGAGCAGCGCGAGCTCGCTGCTCTGCAGTCCTCTGGCATCCAAAATGGCGGCTTTGGTGTCCAAAATGGCGGCTTCCAGCTGACGGAGGCTCTCCACCAACCGGAGAAGCTTGCCAGCCGGAAGCTCGCCCCCAGCAGATCTGCAGGCACGTACTAGTGCACGCCTGCAAATCTGCACCGGAGCGTGGCGATGGAGCTGCACGGGGCTGTGCACCCCGTGCTTTTTAAAAACTTCTGAAAAGAGGTTTTTTAAAAACATACCGCGCCACCAGTTCCAGTCGCTTCGGAGCAGACTGAGGTGCGGAACTACGAAAAGTAGTCCGCCCCAATCCACTCCACGGTGCAGACGACCTCCATCGGAGGTCGCTCTGCACCGTTGTAATACCCCGGTGCGGAAAGGGCCTAAGACACATGGATCTGTCCAAACATGTCATAGTATCTGAGCCTTCATAGAGGAGTTAACACAGTTCATTTGTTTAAGGGGAAAAAGGGATTATTCATCAGTAAAGGCAACTAAATAAATGTATAGAGAGCCTATTGAGATCTGGAGGCTGAATATGTCCACCACTACCTTATTTACAGTCTCCACAACACCTCCACCACATATTTCCCCTCTCCTTGTTTATTGGGATCAATGGGAGCAGGATGTCTTTACCTGTACTGAAACAATCATGACAGGGTTGCTTGAATGGCAACCTCACCCCATTTCAGTGATCCAAAGTTATTCTCTCTCTCTCTCTCACTCACACACACTGCTTTGAATATACTCCCTGAGACTAAAAAGATTATGTACTGTTATCACGTATGCCTTCAAAGCATATGAATGAATTCTCTCTCATATTCTGAGTAAACATGCCTATCAGGGATCTTATGACCTTGGTTAATAGCATGTCTTAAAGAAAATTGGACTAAATAAACTGTATTCACACAGCGCAATCTGAGAAGGGAATTTTATTGAACACACAGAAATGAAGATATACACAATGGCTTCACTGGGAAATAGCAAACATTATGGTAGAGCTTCATAAATGGCAACCAATACATGCAAATACAAGTAGATAGAACACAGTTGCTTTAGGATGGGGAGATACTAAATGAAAATGAGCCAGCTTGCAAGACTGAGAGGGCTTGGAATTAAGCAGTTTGAACCTTTTAAGCACTGCTAAGAGGAGGAAGAGATGAAAGAAAAAGTTCAAAAGTAAGGACAATAGTTAGGACTTTCACTAATCCACACACTAGAAAAAGAGGGAGCAGTCTGGGGGGCTGAAATGGACAGCAAAAAGCACCAGAATTTTTTAGAGATGTTATCTAAGTTATATCTCCTTGGTCCCATTGGACTTGTGAGAAGCTGAGGAGCAATATGGAACAATGTTGGCACTCCTGTCTGAGTGCAAAGACAAGAAGGACAGGTTAACAAAGAACACTGAGAACTAGACTGGACTGATGAGATTTTCTGGCCGAAATCCCAAATTCTGGGAATCTGAAAGAGTGATTTAGGTTACGCCTAGGTTAGGCAGTGATTTCAACAGGAAAGGAGCAGAGCTAAGCCAGTGGTTTCAGTTGGAGGTTTCTAGAAGGAGGAGGCAGGCAGCTTTTGAACTTTTGGTTTAACTAGACCCCCAAGCCTAGAATGACTACCTTTGACTTCAGTTCCTTTCAAGCATCTCAGGTGGGAAAACCTCATGATGTTAAGAAAGTTCTCTAAAACAGAGGGACTTCTTACAAACTCAGGGTGTCCATGTGGACTTCCTGAGGGACTATACCCAATACTTGGCTTAAGAAAAGGTAGTAATGTCTCAGATGAGACATTACTCCCTTAAGAAAGATATCACAGAAGCCTTAAGTTGATCAGCGGTTTCTTGGCCCAAAGATGACATTTCCTATTAGCAGCATTCCTGTCTATAATGTATTGTTTACCAACTGCAAGGCCACAAGCTGGGAGAGAGAGAATCTTGTTGTGTGTGGCAGGGGTGGGGATATTCAGTATTTCGATAGGATAATCAGGAAACTTAGCAAATGTGATGGAGATAACCAACAGGAACTCAGCATGGGGGCTAGGTACAGGATTTGAACAGAGGCCTTTTCAGCTTACCCTTGTTCTCCTATGCCAGAGAATCAAAGAGGTTCCATTTTGGAACATACACATATGCATCCTGATAGAGCTGTTGTATGTATGTCAGTAGTAACCATGACTAGATGAAAAGAACAACTTGTTGTTTTCCATTATTTTTGTCTGCATAGTCAAGGGTAGGATTCTGTAACTCTACAACTGATTCTTCTTGAGATCTAACCATCCTATATGTAGTTAATATAATTCTCTATCATTATTATAATGTCTTTAAAATGTTGCTGTCATAAATTCTATGAAGCACATTGACCTTAAGCTTTGTTTTTAAGTATAATTTTCCCCTGTTCTTAATTTGTTTAAATCATATGTTTTATAGTTTTAAAAATGTATATGTTGCCGTAAAGGGTATTCTTTAGGCCCAAAGGCAAATCATAAATAATTTAATCGCTCAGTCAATCAATCAGTCTTCATAGAAGAAATAGCAGCAGGGAGGCCAATAACTGAGAACAGTTACAGGAATTTAAGTGTGTGGTTTTTTCTGACTTTCCCTTGTTTTTCTGTAACACTTCAGCACAAGCAGTCCAAAATCACATCTCTGCCTTCAGCAGACCTTTCAGAAACATAAAGAACAAAATGTGATTTCACACAATGTAAAGTGGGGGGGGAATCTTCTTTTTGCCTTCACTGTCACCATGTGTGGTAATGTGTGGTCTATCGTTTATATCAGGGTTGGGAACTGTGTGACCCTTCAGATATTATTGGAGGGCAACCCTGGAGGCATAGCCATTGGTAAGGAAGATTGGGGCTTGAATTACAACAACATCTGGAGAGCCCCAAAATTCCCACCCCTGGTTTACGCAGCACATTGTTAATGTTTGAAACATCAATGCTCAATCACTACACATAGTGTGTAGCCTTAGATTAGTTACTCTATATCTAAAGCTAGCCTGGCTCATAGGATTATCAAGAAGATAAAAGAAAGAACATGTGTACATGCCTGAATTCCTTGGTGGAAGAGTAGGATAAAAAATTCCATAGAGATAAATAAATAGTCATAGCAGAAGCTTACCAGTCTATAAACTTTTGCTTACATTTAAAGCCACATTTGTACCTCTGCCTTGCTCAAAGGGCAGAAGTGAGCAACCTGCAGCCTTCTATATTGTGCTGGACCATAGCACCTATAATCCGTGACCACTGGCTTGAGCTTGAACTGGTTCATGATGGAGTCCAGCAACATCTGAAGGCCTAGAGGCTGCCCACTCCCACTGCAAAAGCAGTATGAAATGGAGTCACTGCATTTTAATCTGATGAAATTTCCTAGAGGTAGATTGGGATGAGAAACTGGGAGCATTTACTCAGGAGGAGCCATTGAACTTCATTATGGTTTGGGAGAGATTTGCTCTATGTTCACTAAACCACAATGACTTGATTCCATATTCATTATAGACTTCCACCAGACTGGTATAATCCAGATAGTTGCATTATCTGACCTATCTAACTATGAAATTTCCTTAGCAGAAACAAATGTGAATTCCAAAATCATCTTATTAACAGAAAACCTGAAACCTCAAGCCTCATAGCTGGAATGAAGCCTTATCCTTGAAATCAGAAATCTAGTAGATATCAAGGCAAGAGACATCTGTGCATGAATGAAGGGTGAGAGAGTCAGTCTCCCTTCACATGTGTTGATAGTCCTCATATTGTAGGCAGAAGAGATTATCTTTTGGGAGAGAGGAATGTGGCTTGCTTACATAATACAAGACATGTTTATTAGTATCTACACTGAGCTACATCAAATAATCAGTTTAATTCTCTGTTTGACAAGCAGATTATAACACACAGGCACACATAGAACACGCACGCACAAACTGTATATTTATTAACATGTTAAAATTCACACAGGCACGTACAATATGAATGTGTTACATAGGTCATAACTGAAAACGATAAGGGACAGCTCTGTAGTATTCTTTCCTAAGAGTGCTGGCTGCCAATTGGAATGAATTAGATTTCACAAGGGCTTTTGCAATACATGGAATTCACCAGAAAATTACCCTTAAAGAGGAAGAATCAATCATTTGGAGCAGAGATAAGCTGAAGGCGAGTCAGCCTCGGATTGATCCCGTCTGTGCAGGCGTGTGTGGAATTCAGCAGATAGCCTGGGGAAAGCAGGAAGGAGGGAGGGAATAGCTGAGTGCGAGAGAAAATTTCAAGAGAGGAAAAAGGCAAAAAGACAAAGCAAACAGGGAGTACTTAACTTGGACTCTAGTTGCATTTCATTTCTATCCATGTAGTTCTTTAAGGAGTATTCAGATGATTTTTTTTTAAAGTGTGTCACCATTATTTTTTAGTCAGCTCATATTAAATATTTGGGTGTGGATGTGAATGTGGATTGCCATCCACACTCTCCCTCAACTTTAACTAAATGTTAGTTGATGAGATTGAGGAGGCATTACCCCATTTGCCTCAGCAATGGGTATATGTTTAGAGCCCTCTCCCTCTCCTTCCCAAAAAACATTTCTGAATAGTTTGATAGCATTTTGAAATGGCAAATGATAAATTGCTCTGGGGTTTGTGTCATGTGGGGGCAAAAATATTTGGTGGATGGTGGTGGTATTTGTTGTTGCTAAGGTCTTTTTTGAGTTTTGGCAACTCAAAGGTGAACCTCTCATGATTTTTTTTTTGCAAGATTTCTTCAGAGGGAGTTTGCTTTTGCCTCCCTGTGAGGCTAAGAGAGTGTGACTTGTCCAAGGACACCCAATGGGTTTTCATGGCCAAAAGGGGATTTGAACCCTGATCTCCAGAGTTGTTGTCTAATGCTCAAACCACAACACCATGCTAGCTTTCCAAAAAACATTGTATCACTCATATTTTGGCTGTCAGTAAAGCTACCTCCTAGCTACATGTCAAGAACTGTGCTGTTCACGTGCATGGCAGTAGCAGCACAGCACACTGAATTTTCCCTGGATTCAGAAATTAAGTTTTGTTGCATCTATATTTGACTTTACAAAACAAAACATTATGTAGTCCTTCAGCAAAGAAAAAGGTATTCTCAGATGGACTATTGTTTGCATGCTGTAGAGGTGGAAAATTTTATATATTGAATAGCATTTGAAGTCACAGGATTATTATCAGTTACATTATGTACAAATAGAATGAGGTTTGCAAAGGGTGTAAGACCAGCAAATACACAGAAGACAGTTTTGCAGAAGACAAAGCTGAGGCCAAACTTCTAATTTTGCATTCAGTGGAGTTGGAATACAACTGCAGCACTTCCTAAGTGGGGTTCTCATGGTCATTCCAGAGGAAGGTTCACATACTGATAGTGTATTATGCATTGCTGGAGGAATAGATAGCAGCATTTTATCTATAATTCATAGTAGAAACCCTTATATTAACAACTCTTTCATTCTGCCGCAAGTCACTTGTATATATTTGTGACAGAGGCTGAGTACTTACTTGCTATTTGAAAAACTTCCCCTCTCTTCCTCGTGAACAACAGGGGCCTTCCTTAAGCTAATCACAGCTTCTTTGTTATTGAACAAATGGTGGGAAAATCACTAGTCAATCATCTCAAAGTCTAAAATGCTGTTTCTGTAATGAAGTGCACTAAAATGGTCTTCTAATCTGTTCTTTGTTAGCTTACAATCCCCGTCCTCCACTTTTTTTTTTTTTTAAGGACAAGAAGGTGATGGCTTCTTTTCTTTTTCAAACTCTTTATATGGTCACTCAGTGTTCTGAATTGAGCTTCAATTAGATGAAGCAGAGAATTAAATGTTAAAGCCTTGGAAATCTGTACATTTTGATTGTCTAACATTCTGCAGAGCAAGTTAGAGAGGGGCTAAGGGTTACATACACCTTCCTATATCCTACATATCCTAACTTTAATCACTGATTAAAGATCAATACAAGGATTTTTACAATAGCAATTTTTGTTACTATAGTAAATATTTGTCTAGTGCTGTTTGCATGCTCACTCTGGGTCTTATGATCCAACAGACTGCAGCCACAGTATAATCAATCCTCATGTGGCTATAGCTGCTCACATGCATTGTGGTCATCAGATTCCCTGTCATGGTTCTCCACATGTATGTGCAAATGTGCAGTGTGTAGGCATCCACAACGTCGTGGACCCTTGATTTGCATGGGAGGCCTATTTGTACTTCCCATACCCATCACTTGTGCATGTTTCTTGAGCTTGGAACTCAGAGCAATCAAATCCTGGGAGGAGAAGGGCTGGACAGATGAAAGAGAAGACTAAGGGCAGGCGTATAGTACATAAGAGGCATTGTGTTCTTTCTAAATGGTATGGAGAGGATTCAGGAGCTTTGTGCGAGTGCATCCATGCAAGCATGGATGTCAATAGATAATAATGGAGGGGTGGGAATCATGCGGACCTGTACATGTTGTGGCACTGCACTCTACCATTCCTCACCATTCACTGTGTGATTAAAGATGCTGGAAGTTGAAGTTCAACATCATATGGAATCACCATGATTTCCACCCCTGTCATAATAGTTGGCCCCCAATATTTCTAACAGTTCCTGAAGTGTACTGAATTCCTATATATACTACTTATCTTTGCCTATTAGGCTCATTGGTTTTTTACTTTCTTGACAATTAAAAAAAAGGGGGCAGCCAGTCCTATACTCAATTAGCCTGGCTGTACTCCGTTCAATTCTGGCTCCTGAAAGTTATGTAGTTAATCAAAAAACAGTATAAGGAAAAGAATAGCTGACAAACCAGATGAGGATACGGTTTTGTTGTTGTTGTTAATTATTTTGGCTTCTGGTGAAAAAGTTAAGAACACAACTTCAGCAAGTAGTCATGCAGCAGGAGCATTGACATGAAGTATGCCTGTGGTGAATGGTTGGGAGTCTTTAATATATTTCCAGGAATGGTTGGGAGTCTTTAATATAATTCCAGGCAGGAAATGTTAACAGTATTTTCATGTCTTGAAATAACAGCTGCTTTGGGTCTGAGATCAGCTCCTGATTTTGAAAGTTTATTCCTTCTTGAGCAAGTATCCCTTAGGCTCATTTGTTGGCTCAAGTGTTGGCCTGTGCAGGTTGGTTCATTGTTTTTTGGTTGCCCTTAAGCACTGGGCTGCTGGCCTTGGTTTCATTTTTCTCATAAGAAAGAGCACTGAAGCATTTGTACTCTTCATAGGGAGAAATGCAGTATTGCAGACTGACTGCAGAGTCATTGCAATCTGATTAGACTATGAGACTGGAAAAGGCATGTAAATTGTGAGTCTCTGAACCTTAGTTTATAAACCAGAGATGGAGAGGTCATATGGAATTGGATATCCATTATGTTCACCCTCCCCCTCAGATAATGAAGACTGTGACATTTACAAGCTTTTGAGTATGGACATTCTGGCTATCTGTGATTTCTGTTCCAAAAGTGGAAACTATATACTCGTAGTTGCTCATAAGCATCTGGGTTAGGAAACAACTTTACAATATTATAACTGGTTTTATTAAAAGGTGGTAGTTTAATTGCATAAGTTCTTGCACAATTAAGGCCATTATACATGCAGTGGTCAGTGATAATTAAATTTCCATTGATTGATACTGCTGCCTGTGCTTTTGAGGAGTGGACATGATACACAATTGTTGATGTTAATATACCTACAGTGTAGAGCAACTTTTTAGATCTGTTCTGTAAAAATTGCAGAGCAGAGAAGTGTCCCATTGAAGGACTGCCACTAGGAAAAGATGAGGAAATTTCAGCAAAAATGAAGGAGTAGTCTTTGCTTATTCCTTTTTCTTAGTGCCTTTGCACATTTCATATCAAGTCAGTCTATTTTCTCATTTTTCTCACTCTAAATGTCTGAAGTAATATTCCAGGTAGAAGCAGGCTTAAGTGAGAAGCAGGAGAGATTGATTTCCTTTTAAAACAATATAGAAAATCTTCCAGAATCTCCCCACCTTTTCCTGTAGGCAACTGTGTGTCAAGGGGAGATAGTTGTGATCCAGCCTAAGCCAATCTCTTCTGGTGGGCAGCTGATAACAATTTGAATATTCAGATTTGCTCTCAGCCATCTGCAGGGGGTTCAAAGGCTTCAGTAAACTAGGAGCAAAGAAAGCAGCATGGGGCAGAAACAACAAAAAATGATGAAATAAATAAGAGAGAAAAATATACCACTTCTCCCAACGGGCAGATGAATTCCAGTTCTTGAGACTTCACATGGGGAAGCTGAGGCACTGAAGTAGTTCGTAATTAAGGATGGCAAATATCAACAGGCTGATCTGTTATCCCAGCTTGAAGGGAATTAAATAGCCCAGTTCGTTTCCACACATGCTGGGGGCTTCTTTTGATGTTCAACATTATCATGCTTCCCCCAACAAAATCACTCATCTTGGGGTCCAAGAAAATCCACAAGCAGCTTACTGTGATGAAAGGCATCTCTTTCCAGAGCAATGATGGAACATGATTCCAAAGATCTATTCCAGTTAAACTGCTTGAAGAGTGATGAAGGAGTTCCTGTGGTTTTTCAGACCTTGCTTTCAGAGTAAACTACGTGATGGTAAAGAATTCCAAAGTTAATATTCCTGACTTCAAGACGTACTGTTGTATAAACAATATATATGGGTAAGAAAGCTTATGTGACAATTGCATAAAAATCAAAATCAAATAGCTGTCTGGTATCATAACCAAATTTCCAGAAGAGGGAGCTTTTTGGCTAGTCTTTGCTGTGCATGGAATCCATCCATGGAGTTGTCAGAAGTATTTCATCTTGCAGGCCTGATGGAGTGGGGGGCGTGCAAAATCCCTTGAGCCAGAGCCTCTGGCTGCCTATACTATGAAAAATCAAAGAATATGTTTTTGGATTGTATCCCCCATGATCCTTTGCCACTGGATATGTTGGCTAAAGTTCATGAGAACAGCAGCCCAATCACACTGAAAGGACCATACCACCCTCACCCCTAGGTCAGGGGGAATCTCCTCTTGCATCCGTCCTTTACTTTCATTTCAGTACAATGCAAAGCCAGTCACAGAAGAAGCTATCAGGTAGGAGATCCTTTGGTTTGTGATCAGGGCTGGCCCTGTCATTAAGTAATTGTCTTTAGCAACAGAAGCTGGAGGGGGCAATGGCACTGGCAACCTCCCAGCTGTCACTCCTGATCTCCACAGGTGTTCCTCTTTGTCACACAACCTGTCCCAAGGTTTCTAAAACAGTGTGATGCACTGGACAACACTCTGCCTTGGTTGTTAAAGTAAGATAGATCTGCTGGTCCAACCATTTTCTGTGCATGGAATGTGGAAAGGCTTACTTCCTTCACCTCAGGCAGAAAAATGTATTGGGCACAATAATGTTTTTTCCTCACTGTTTTGTGCCTCAGTAGAGTTGCTGACCCTTAAAGGCATTGACTAGTTGTACTTTCTAGAACATCTTGCCTTCCTTGCATCCTGTCCTAAGGAAACCAGAGGAGCATCTTCTATCTCATAAACCCTGTCTCAAAACACATCTCTTTCTTTCCCATCTTTTGTCACTCAAACAAAAATTTAACAAGTTTGGTTTAATGCCTATACAATATGTAGAATACACTTAGCAAATGAAGTTGATACCATCATTTTATGACCATACCACCATCATCATTGCATGGATAAAACTGCACTAGTGGAATTTCTGTCATTTCTACAGCTTTTTCAGCCAAGGGGAAAAAAAATGCTACCTCTCATCTCAATCTATTGTCATGGCTAAGATCCAGTAAAATCTTTGAATGGCTTGGCATTTAACATTTATCCCTTCCCTTCACTCTTCTCCTAAAGACTGCTGATAAAATGGATAACTCCTCTTTCAACATGAGGTTTTGTGTTGCACACTTTGCTTTCATTTGCCAACTTTGAGCTATCTAACTGAAGCAGCTAACTGAGAGAGCCATCATTCCTATTTCATAGCTATCTTTCTTCCAAACTTCCTTTGATTTCTCAGAAGAAATTCTGACTTCTGATCTGTTGGGAAACGTGATAAATAGTATGGGATCTCAGAGTAATAAAATTGACAAGGCAGAAGATGAACAACCACCAATTCTATACCCCCTCTCTCTCACACACACTCAAAAGTCTAACAGAGAAAAGAAACAAAGTCTTCTTTGTAAAATATATAATGGTAGCTGTCCCTACTAGTTACATACACAGTCTTATGGAAGAGAGATGGGAGAGAAAAATGGCTGTATTCTGGTGTGATGCAAGAAGAAAGTGGGTGTGGAAAACTAACAAAGCCAGCAACCATACAAAGTGGCAAATAGTATAAGGCTGGAAAGGCTGCTAACTCTAACATGACCTCCTCTAAATCCAGCTTTCTCTACTATGGACAAAGATTTCCAACAGGATGAGAAAAAGGGCAGGAGCAAAGGAGAAGGGAGTGTGATACATTCTGATGGGATGTTAAAAGGGGAGAAATGAGTCCAATAACTTCCCAAAGAAGGAAATATGGAGTTCTCCTCCAACATGGCAAGGTTTTGACTCTCCAAAACAGAGGATATTATCCATTTTGCTTGCTTAGCAAAAGCATAAGGATTTAAAGGAGTAACGTAACTGGCCAATAGTGTTTCACCTAGCTCTATAAAACCTCAGATGTCAGTCTGGTTTCTCTGTCTGAATGTTTTTATGATTGAGTAAATGCTATCAGATTGCCTATCCCTGCCTATTTCCTTGTTGATATATTACTCAGCTTGTCTGCCAGCCTCTGATTCCCTCAGTATGCCTCTCAAACATTGGCTGAGCTTCTTTTGGCCTACCCAACTCAGATGCAGTTGTGCCTTCACACTTAAACCCTAACAAAGATTACCTTTGCCTTCAGACTAGGAGGGCCATAGTTCTAGTATTTGTAACCACCGTGTATGAACAGAGATCTTGCTTTGGCATACTTTCTGATCAGTTGCTTCCAGGCTTATTTTGGGGTGTCAAAATCAATGCTTAGAGGACTGCTTCTCCTAGACTCCTTCTACCAACATGGCCAATGTATTTCATCTTTGCAATCGCACATTATAAATCTCTTGCCAAATCAGTTTGATCAGAACACTGAAAGCAGGATGACACTAGACAGTTGACTTCTTTTTCATATGCTGAATGCTACAGTGGCAAAGAAAGCTATCTGGTAAGAGAGAGTGGAAAAAGAGACTGAACAATAGTGGGTTTGGAGCATTAGGGATAGACATGAAGGGCTCAAAGCCAATACACTGTCATGATGAGAAGCAAGAGATTGAAGTAAAGAGCTTGTTGAATGGACCTGTACCCAGGAAGGAATGGGTCCAGAGAAACTGTGTGCTGGAGGTGTTTAAATACATGAAACGTATATCTTGAGCTAAAGTATGAGACACCCTTTCCCAGGATCTGTGCCTGGCTTCCCCCTTACTGTTTTTTTAAAAAAATATTTATCATTTTTATACAAAACATATATTTAAAACAGTTTCTCCATTCTAGTTTTATATGTATACATGAAAGTTTGCTGTATTTTCTTATCTTCCTACGCTTTTACCTAAAATCTTAGTTTTAAGCAGACAATAGAGACCTGTGGCTCTTCCAAGCCATTTTATCTCCCTCCAACAACAACAAAAAGTTTATTCTGTTTTTATTGTTATGCTGGTATGGTTATTTTAAATGTTGTTTTTACTTAACTCTTTTTTATTTGATTGTTTTAGAGCTTTTTTTCTATGAATGCCATTGTCTGGTATAAAAATGTAAAATAAACGTGATAAATAGTAATAGCAACAACAAAAGCAACAGCAATAACAAGTGGGCATACACTAAGGCCTAATTCTTAAGAATGAGAAACTGTATTTCTCCTCTCCTGCAAGATGGGCAGGATATTTTTTGCTTGCATGCCTCAAGATTCTTACATTTGTGTGAACAAATTTTGCACAAATAATGTAAATTTTTCAAATGTTATAAATTGTGTAAATAGCTGCCATTTGTTTCATGGACTTTTAGAAATCAGAAACATTGATAGTGTTTTTTGCATCTTTTTAATCAATTAGGCAGTCCTTTGGATTTGCTGTTTGTGTGCATGCTTTGTTTCATAAAGGGGAAAGACAGTACTTTTGTGCAGAAACCTTTTATGCACAAAATTACAGAAACCATGATGGAGGGGGAACTGACTCCATGTCTTGCTCTTGCACTCAAAGTGAAACTCTCACGGAGGCTGGTGATTTCCCCACAGGGTGTTTTAGTATGCCAGAACAGCCTCTGTCATCAAGAATGACAAATTTTGCTAATATTCTTCACATCTCTGATTTAAACTATTTTTATATGGCTATGTCTATGGACCACCAAGCAGCATTCATTTCTTTACTGCACCACAATGCTTCTCTCACTGTTAATGTTCTTATGTATCACCCCGCTTCTAGCAGTTCCAGGCTGGTGCAGTCTTTAATGCCACAAATTCCCTCTTCTTACTTGACAGGCAGAATCCTCATGCAAGCACATCAGACCCACAGGTAGTTTCTAGTCACCTCCCAGACAGACCAACCCCACCTGTTAGCTGACAGAAGAGTTCTGGCATCACACATGCTTGAGCTGTTGAAATTCCATTTGAATTTTACTTCAATATCTGATTTCTTTTCCAGGGAGGTAGGCATTATTTCTGGCAGAGACTTTGCTGTAAAATTGGTGCACCATAAACTTGAAGCATGAAGAGGAAAGTATTCCTAAAGAGATGGCTCGCTCTCATGTTAAGTTTCTTTTCTTCATTCCCTCCAAGCTGGAAATCAGTTGACAATGAAGAAAGGCGGCTCCTGTTTTGCTCTTTCAGTATTGTTTCATCTACCTTCCAGCCTGACATTATAGAGCAAAATGCCTGTGGAGTGAAGTTCTGGGGTCATTTTAGTATCCCTGCACTGATCTCTGTTTCCAAACAGAGTCATCATAGAGATGCCCATAGGAATGCCAGTGAGTGTCAGTCTTATGTTTGAAGTCAGCCTAAGGACCCTGTCTTCAGGAATGGCTTCCTCAGAAGGCCCACTCTTCTGGCATAGCCAAGAGAGCATTAATAAGCTGGCAGTGGAAGCAACCAAGTTCTGGACCTGCCATGTAAGCAGGAAGTCTGCAAAGGTTTCTGTAAGTCATCAAAGAGGTGCAAAAATGTTACATTTTCCAACAGGAATCAAGGTAATTTATCATCAAGATGGAGGGGCAGGTCACCACTTTTTCAGATATTCCACATAGCACAAATGCAGTTAGCTCAGAATATTTTCGTCATATAAATTTGTCTCACCCAAAGGCAGGCTGTCTCATTCATAGCATAGCCTGGATGTTAGGAGAGCTCCGAGTCTCTGTATTTCCAAGAATAAGGATTCTTAAAAGTGTGAAGCCTTTGTCCTTATCTTTAAACAGTCTTCTCTGAGTCCTGGGGTTTCTTCTTCTGTGGCTACAGATTTCATTCACCTGGGGTCATCTCCTATTGGAATTCACTGTAGCTCATTCCTTGAGAGTTTATATGTCACACCCTTTGATTCTTCCAGTTTGGAAGACTTCCCCTTTGATTGACTTAATGTTTAGGCAGTGACCTAGAAATCTTTCCACATTTTCACTAGGTTTCTCATTCACTGTCTGCGCATCTGACCTATGAAAAGGTTGTTTCTTATAATATGAGATAATATTTTACCGCCCCCCCCCGAAACCAATGACTTCTACATCCCAAAAAGAGAAGCTTCTTCACCCTAGGACAAATGAAGACCCCACCCCCCAAAAGTGTATTTACCATAAAACTCCATTCTTAGGGATCTTAGTTGGGACATTCCTTCTGTACACATTTTTTTAAAGGAGCACTTGAAAATGAGAAACACAAATATGGGCCAATAACCCCTGGGTGTATCTTGTTGGAGTGCAGGGAAGACATGGCTAAACTCTTCAGTGCTGGAGTTTCTTAAGTCCAGTGCTGCTACTTTTTTTCTTTCTGCTTCTCTTTCTTCAGTGTACTTATTTCACTGTTACAGATGATTCCTTAAGAACAGTGTAGTTCCCCATTATTTTCTTGTCTAAAATAATCTGTTTCTCAATATATTCAGTGCAATACCTTTTGGGTTTGCCTCCCTTGCCAGATCTTTGGAACAGGAACCTGGTCATCTTAAACTGTCCGTGAGATATCATCCTTGCCTCTGGTACTGTATGAATATCAATATTATTTTAGCTTTCTTCTGCTGCATTCTAGGATATTTATTGTTGGATTTGGTTGGGAGAAGGAGGGAGGCAGAAATGGAAAGGGGGATTCTCTAGCCATGTCACCCGCTTCTCAGCTGTCACGCTCAGCCAGCTTTTGCTATTAGTGCCCCTTCGTGCATTTAATTGGTCCCTCCTTCCAACAAGACTGACTCCATTTGGGGGAAAATTGGAAATTCAGCTCCAGCAGTTTTTTCAACTTTATTGTAATGTGCTCTGCTGGGCTGGGCTCTGGGAAGGAGCACAGTGTTTGGAAAGGAGATTGTGAAGTGTCCATATTTTGGAACAAAACCTTTTTTGCTCAACTGTCCCTTCTTCTTTCAAGTTATCTTGCTGTAGATGCTTCTTTCTCTACCCCTGAGAGTGCTCTTGCTGCCACTTAATTTTTCATCATCATCATCATCATCAAAGGCTCACACTACACAATTATAGTGCTATGTTCCACTTTAACAGCCATGGCAATAACCTGTGGAATCCTGGAATTTGTAGTTTAGTGAGGCACTAGAGGAATCCAGCTGAGAATTCTAAATGCTTGTCCCTAAATACCTGTCCCAGGATTCCACAGGATATTGCCATGACGATTAAAGTGGTATCAAGTGCTATCACTGTGTAGTGTGAAAAGGCCCTGAAGTTACTTGCTGGTGTTTTAGTGTGTGTGCACACACACACACAACACACACACACACACACAGAGTTAAGTTACCTTGCATACTTCATAATAATTTTGACTTGACTCAGAATTCCAGTCCCACCTCCTCAGAAGGCAAAACCTATCAGACCTGAAAGAAGCAGCAGCAATGGATGAAACCCTCTGGAACTATCACTGCCACCCATTACTTAATGAGTTTGTATTGCCCTCCTTAAATGTTGAGGATTCTAGCTCCACAGCCACCCACCACCATACCTCTATTGCCTGCATATCACTATGGTTAAAGGCATCAAAAGCAAGCACAACCCCTTTAAGACGAATGGCCTCTTAAGTACATGAGAGGAACTAACCTCTAAGAAGCCCGAGTCTGGCCTGAGCCTCAATCTGAACTTGTCAATTGTTGGAGTAACATGCAGGTAGATTTATCATTCCACTGCTAGCTCTGCCCCACTTGATGCTCTTTCTAGTTTCCATTTCTTGCTTTTGCTTAAGTAGTGTCTAGCCTTGACTTTAATTGATCTTCCTTCCAGAATCTTCCCTGTGTTGACCATCCTGGACGCTGACCATTGTTGTACTTAACATTAGCTATTGGATCTGGTTCCTTGATTTTTGATCCTTAGCGTCTCATCACTGGTTTATTAGACTCATGGCCTGTGCTTATTGGTTGTCTCCCAGGCACAGTAGTAAAAATCTACACTCTGCGGGACTTGTGTCCTGAAGTGCACAAATTGTTTAGAATCAGTGTTTCAAGAAGATTTCTTGACGCTGTCTCCCAGATGTATTGAAAAAAACCAAACATATGTGGTTATGCAGCTTCATCTCTTACCCTAAGTGTGTTAGTATCAGTGTTCATGAAACAAAGGACCCTTACCAAAAACACCAATTAATTCTGGATTCAAATATGAAGTGATTGTCTTCAAATAATAATGGATGAAAAGAAACTATCCTTTAGATTCAGTAAGATAGCAACTTTGGAATCTGTGGATCTTCTAAGTAAATGTATGCAAAATTGATTACCAACATGCCAGTGAAAGATACATCTCCGAGTCATGGCTCAGAAGCATCTTGATCATATATGAATTCATTGTAGGCTTCACATTACAAAGAGAGAGATATGCAGATGTACGTCCCACAGATGAGATATATATCACGTATAGCCTTGGCATTAGAAAAATAGATCTTTACTGCTTACATGTATCTCTCATATGGAGGTACATAATTTTCCACACATATCTCAGTACAGAGACAATTTTAAAAAGTCTGCCTACAGTTTAAAGGCATATGGAAAATCATGTTGATAATGTAGACTCTACATTCTATAGAGATGTCTGGATGATACCCAGTAGATTTGGAAATTGGAAATGTGGATTAAATCAAAATGTAATTTGCATAGGATTAGACTGACTTGAAATTACATAGAGAAAATAGGTATTTACTAGCCCAGTTACAGACAATGTTGATACTGTCAACATACAGGTCTGCTAGTACATGCTCTTCTTCATTTCTGCTTAGCTTCTCCTGCCAGTGGGAGTGCCTAAATAACAGGGAGAAGCTAAACCTGTAACTTATTTAGCATTGCATCCAACCTCAAATCTCTGGTTGGTTCCTCTCACTTGCTTTCTTCCTTGAAATATGAAGTTTTGTTAATAGAGGGAAAAGCCAGAGATTCCATGTACAAAGGCTTCTTGGCTTTTTTAGTTGTGAAGTAGGAGCAATCAAGCAACATGTACTACCATGCTTGCTTAGTTTAGGTAAGTCAGAATTATAAAGAATTGTAGCTAACAATTACATCTCAAATGGTTCTTTCTTTGATAATTGGAAGACTTTAAAGAAATAGAGAGAGAGAACAAAACTAAGCATAACTATACAGTGGGCCCTGGGTGTCTGCTAGAGTTTGGTTCCAGGACCTCCCATGGATACCAAAATTTGTAGATGCTCAAGTCCCATTATGTACAATGGTATAGTAAAATGGCGTGCAATGGTATATTAAATGGCAAAATAAGTTTGCTTTTTTGATGATGGTGGTGGTGGTGGTGGTGGTGGTGATGATGATTTTGGTATATTTTCAAGCTGTGGTTGGTTGAAGCCATGGATGCAGAATCCGTGGATACAGTGGGCTGACTATATTACTTTTCTAATGAGAAAAGAGACCCAAATTCTTAAATGTTAGCTAGATATCTTGAACAAGTATTTGGTTCCAGTTATGCTGTTTATTTTATATGGTTGTAAAATTTACACCATGCCTTTCTAGTTCCAGAGTGGAAATGTTCAAGATCACAAAAACAGTCCAGCAATGAAAACAGTGACAAATAATAAACTCATCATAAAGAATAACAAAAGCCACAGATGAAATAAAAGAGTCCTAACTTTTTACCAATAATAACAACAAAAATACTCCCCCACTCCAATATATTGTGTGTGTATATATATATCAGGAATTCGCCTTTTTTTTTTATACAAGGACAGTAAACTTCATTCTATTATGGTGCTCAAAATAAAATTTTGGGCTCAGAACTCTTTAATTCTGGCCATTTCCGTATGGGGCGATGGACTCGCCCCGCGCCGCTACTTACCGAACTTCTTGGTTCCCTGGTCCGGTCCATGCCGCTCCGGAGCAGTGTGTGCTCATCGATACGCACTGCTCTGGCGTTCCAAATGGTGGCTTCCGGTTGGTTGAGAGTCTCGACCAACCGCTGAAGCTTGCCAGCCTAAGGCCCGCCCCGGCAGATTGCAGGCTCACATTGGGGCGAGCCTACGAATCTGCATAAGGGAGCAGGCTTGCAGTGGCGCACTCCGTGCTTTTGAAAGACCTGTTTTTAGCAGTCTTTCAAAAGCATGCTGGATGATCACTTTGGTTCGTTCCGGAGTGGGTTGAGGGGCGGATTTATGTTAGGTAGGTCTGACCCAGTCCACTCCCAGGTGCAGACCTCCTCCTTGGAGGATGGACTGCACCGTTTTAAAAACCCTGTGCGGAGTATGTGTCTTTTAAACCACCCTCCTACTAGCTGATCTCAAGGTTCTGGGAAAAAACAACAACAAAGTAAACCCTGAAAGCTTGACTCATTCCCATACCTGTGTCACAGAATGGTTGAATTGAGTGCTTGTTGAGATATCACCCTACATTTAATCTTAGGTTTGTGTGACCAGGCCACACATCCCTACCTTTTCCAGGAATTGGTGCAGTTGTCACATTAGCCCAGGCTGAGGAGGGAAAGTGTAGGTTTGTGCAATGTATAGGACAACATTTAAACTCAGAAAACTTAGGAGGCTCTGTCCCAATCTGATGCCTTGAATGACTAGATTTCATCACAGAACTCTTTGCAGTTGGGGAATGGGCACTGAAACAGCCAACATGTTCTTTGGAATGACTTGCCAATAGTTCCAGGTAGATATATCTTGTATAATTTTCTCTTTGCTCCCAAATTCAGTTCCCTGTCCATATAGCAATATGGTGATTTTTGGATCAATAACATGCTTTGTGCATTGTGAAGCTGTAATATCAAGTCACTGGTAAAAGAGAGAATGGTGGATCACTCAGAGTGCATTCATGTGTGCATTGTCAAAGAGTGGTAATTTTAGCAATAACTTCAACTGGAAAAGGCAAAGGTAGCCATTGTTTGTCGTAAGATGTCATCTTGCATAATTAAGACATAGAGATATCTTTAAATCTTTTGCTCAGTTCCTTCTCCCCACCTTTGGTTGGCCTAATAAAATCTAGGATTAATCTAATTAATCCTAGATTGTTCTGATCTACACTAATATGGATTTTGGAATTCAGCAGCGAAACCTACCTGTAGTATCTGCACTGCAACTCAGTAAGAACACAGTGTCATGAGTGTGGAAATTAAGCATTTTAATTGCTGAAGTAACTCCTGCAGTAAACTATTGCCATTTGAGAATGCAGATGGAAATAAACTCTTTCATCCACTTTTTTTTTTTAAAAAAACCTTTCCTCCTCTTTTTTTGTGTTGTAGCTCTTCTCCGTTCTTTACTTCATTATATTATTCTGTATTAATGTTTATGTCTTATGTTTCTTCAGGGGCTCAACAGTGTTTTCGAAGTTTACCTTGTGGGAAACAACTCAAACCATTTTATCATATCCCCAACTTCAATTCAAGGAAAGGCTGACATCCGGATTCGAGTTGCAGTGCCACTGGATTTTGAGACAATCCCTCGTTATGAATTTTCGGTAAGAATTCTTGGAAGGTGTATAGATAGTGTGGGGAGATGGAAAGGTGGGGGACTGAAAATGGTGGATATATCTTTTCTCCATTAAGGAGAAATGTAATGTGTGGAAGTGGAGTCAGACTTGTTCTGCAATTCATTGCTGTTATTTCCCATCAAGTCAACTTTGAGTTCTGGAGACCCCATGAATATGAGACCTCCAAGAGCCCTGGCTGCCAATTGCCCTGCTCAGGTCTTGCATACTCAGGGCAGTGGTAGAATCAAACAACCTGTAATGTGATCTCCCTCTTTTCCTACTGCTTTCCACTTTAACAAGCATTATCTTCCTTTTCAGTGAACCACATCATCTCATAATTTGTCCAAAGTACAACAGCCTCAATTTAGTCATCTTCACTTCTAGGAAGAGTTCAGGCTTGATTTGATTTAAGACTCATTCATTTATCTTCCTGGCAGTCCATAGAACTCTCCTCCAGCTCCACATTTCAAATAAAAGGAATTTCTTCCTGTCAGCTTGCTTCACTGAAATATTATGGCCTGCATGACTATTGGCCACAAATATTTTGCTGCAAAGTTCAGACTTTGAATTCTTTCTTGATAGCTAAATGTGCCTGAAGTGCCACCGTGGTAAAATATTCAACAGCAGAAAAAAAATCATCATTAATATGTTCTATACAGTATGTTCAGGAGTTCAAAGCTTTTCACAGTTAGTGTTTTGGAAATCCTTACAACATCTTGATAACAAACCAGTATCTCATATGGAAGATAAGGGAGTGAAGCTGAGACAACGGTCATTAGAGAATACATACTCTTTAGCTATTACACTACTGAAGACTTCCCCAAATGGGTATTGCTACCACTTCTATCACCTGCAGCCACAGTGCTTGGGGATAGTGGGAGTAGTACTGGAACCCAACTGGAGGATATCAGGCTGTGGAAGACTGAATTATAGCAGTTAAAAGGCATCTGCTTTAAATGAAATTATCTATCTTTAAATATCTCTGTACAGAAGCTTTCATTTTACTGGGTAAATTAAGACAACATTTTTTTCTTCCTCTTTTTCCCAAGAAATAATACCTTTCTGAATCCTTTTTCTTAATCCCTTTTAAGAATCTCTTTTTCTAGCATCTTTTTAAGATTTGTTCCATTCCCCTCCAGGTGTGCCATTTTACATGAAGCAGTTAAAATGCTGCTTGTGTATCTTCATAAATTTTATAGTCCCTATGCCATGAGCCATGCAGTGGTGGAAGTAGGTCATATGATAGTTCTGCCAGAAGAGGCAGATGCTTAATGGAGCACAGCTGTACAGAGCTTGTGCATACATTGGTCCTTTGCCAGAATATACTTCAGAATAGTTGCCATCAAACTTGGCCGTAACACCTCCACATTTTTATTTTCATTGTAGGAATGACTTGTATAAGCATTTCCATTAAAAAATAGAAGGTTCTCTCCACGTTCTTCTGGATGTAGGCAATAGATTGTCTTTGTAGATTGTGGATTTAACATGAACTCTCTCTAGTCACTGTTGACAGGCAGAAGTTAAAACAATATGGCTGAAGGAAAGTTCATGGTTTGGGATTTCATATCAACTAATGGTATGTGCACTGATATTGTTTGGAAGGCCTTTTGTTTGTAAACCAGCTGACCTTGTAGTAAAGGAAACAGTTGTACTTTGTAATAGTGGAAACATGGGATGAACCTCAAGGTGCAGACTCTGACTTTGAAATCTCTGAAGTTCTTAAGATTGCTAAAACTTAGTTGTGATTGAAGGGAATTATGCATCAGCTTGCAAGTAACTACATTTAATTTTGTTGGTTCTCCTTCTTTTTCCAAAAATATAATGGAAAGCAACTTCTTGTGAAATGGAGTCTCTGTAATTTGAGGTGTTCTCTAAATGTACCTGAAGAATTAACCAGTTTTCATGGGGAGAAGTTTAGCTGACTGAGCTGCCTAGGATTGATAAGACCTGAGGGGTAGGACTTGAGGGATCTTGTAGACTGCCGAATCATGTGTTTTGGAACCAAAAAAAAAAAAAAAAATTACAAACTAGCTATGGGAATTTGGGAGGACAAACTGTGGGGAAATTTTAGGAAGTAGAAATGCAGCCCTGAACCCCTTACATTTGACAAACATGAATTAATCTATCACCTCTGGGACACTCACACAAAAACCTGGAGAAAATTCTAGGTTTTATGATTTATCATGTAACAATCATATAACTGGGCATCAAAAAGTAGATTGGCATAAAGGGATGGAGGGACAAAATATTAACGTAACAAGATTGTTAAGAGTCAGGGATGAAACATTGGCACTTGTGATAGGGCTTTCAAAGCACATGTTACTTTACCCAGTGGGGTCTGTTTCCAGAGTATTAAATTTTATACTTAAAAAAGAGGAAGAAAATGAAAAGAGATCTGCTGTGAGCCTTATCTTCCAAAATTTAGGGCCCCAGCTGCAATGGCTTAAATAGAACACCCCCTCCCTTTTTATGTTTGGAGCTATAAAAGTTTTATGTTCTATAAAACTTTGGTTTAAATGCACCTATCAGGCAGTGGAGCTTTTTCCAGCTGCCTGCTTGAGCTTCGTCCCAGTGTCTGCGTGAGTTGTAAATTTGGGGAAAGTCAAAGCAGCTCTGTAAACATCGTGCCAGCAGCCTCTGTTGCTATTAGTTTTGACAGTGGGGCCTTTATACACCAGCAAGGAAGCATAAATAAAACTCTGCCTTCCCACAGCACTACAAGGTATAAAATAGAAATGTAAATCTTTGGGTTAAATCCTGTCTAAATTTAGAAGGGTAGAGGATAAGGTAGCAAGAGAACCTCATGCTGTATTCCCCGTGGCACTGACCTTTGTGTACAGCCATGATGCTGATACCTATGACTTAAACTCCTGATGGGTGTGTTAAAGCAGGAAAGGATGGTTGTTTAGAACTAAAGGCAACACTGGAAATATAGACTGCAACTCTGGGGGCTGCTGGTTTACTTATAGTCAACACATATTCAATTTGTTTGAATCAAGAAACATCAGGTGCTAAAAATACAGTGAAACAGTGCAAAGAGTAGGGTTTATGTTCATAGAAACTTTATTTCCATGTAATTCCCAGTTTCCTCACCAAGTAGAAGGTATCTATACTTGGATGGGTGGAAGGAACTGGCAGATATAAGCATCTGGAAGTAGTGGTAGACTCCATTATAGGCAGGCCCAGATTCAGAGAGCTATTGGCGAGGATCCTTATGAGAGGGGTTGTTTCCAAAATGAGTGACTTCTGATTCTGCATATAATCTAGTTCCAAATCTACCCTCATTAATTTTCAAACTTCTGAGTGAATCAGGCCTTCCTATCATGAGCACTAGAAATGTAAGATGAAAGGTGGGATGAAAGAATAGGAATGTGAAGAATAATCAAAAGTCTTCCCAACTTCAACATTAAAGTTGAACTTTTTCTCATCACATTCAGGCACCCCATTAGAAAAAGGTCAACCACTGGATTTTTTTTGTCTTTTTTTTTTTTGTAAAAATACATGCAACAAACCTTGTGTTTTGTTCCACAAACTTTTTTACACAAACTTGTGCGAAAAACACTATCTTGTGTAAAATATATTTTTCTGCATAAAATATTTAGTTCTGCACAAAACCAAATTATTTTGTTCAACTGATTTTTTTTCTTTTGCAAAAAGAGAAAAATAGTCCCAAGATATGCAAAAACTCTTATAATATCAACCATTGGGAAAACTATGGAAACTATTTTTGTATGCAAGAATGAAATAAGCAGAAATTCACATCCTTAGTATGGAACACTAGCCAGATTTTTGTGGGTTATGAATATTTGCCTACTGACCCTCCTGAGGATTAGAAAATAGCTACAAGATCAGAAAAGCAATGGAGATGATCAGAATGACAGTAATATTTTTCTCCTAATTTCTATGGCTGGGATTTCCAAACAATGTCACATCAATTTGTTTACTTTATTTTCCTGCACCCAAGATTGAGATTTAATTTCCTTCTTGCCCAAATTAGAGAACGTGGGTATTGTCATCCAGGATCTGCAGCCTCAAAAGGGGCACGGTGATGTAGAAAAGTTGTCAGCTTTTGACTGAGGACTCTCATTCATCATGCATGTTCAATGGTGTATGGGTTCAAGGCCTGGTGCACAGACTGGCAGCCAAATGTTTACTGCTATCATAACAATCCATCAGAGGAGTTCATGGGCCTCTCATTAAAAACAAGAAAGAAATATGTACAAATGAAGGCTTCACACTCATCATTTGCCACTTGTTTCCCCTCAGCTGTTTGCAAATGAGAGCCTGCCAGACCATGTTGGCTTTGCACGGGTGAAAATTAACCTCATCAATGAGAATGACAACCGTCCAATATTCAGCCAAGTCCTGTACAATATCAGCCTCTTTGAAAATGTCACCGTGGGAACTACAGTTCTAAGAGTTCTGGTAAGCAGAAATCGTTGTTGTTAACTGCCATCAGGTCAGCTTTGACTTACGTTAGCCCTACCTGTGAGAGACCTACAAGTCACACTGTCATCATCAGCCCTGCTCAGATCTTGCAGGCTCAGGAATGTGACTTTATTGACTTAGTCTATCCATCTGTAATGCAGTTTTCCTCTTTTCCTTCTACTTCTACTTGACCAAACATTATTGTGTTGTTAGCCAACTAGTTAGCAAACTAGATGAACCACTGATTATGAGAGAAAGGAAAAGCATATTTGCTTTGGCCAGAACTGGATGTATGAGTTGAGGAAGTATAGGCCACATGCCCATATACTTCTCTCATCACTCTATTCTGAGGTTATCGGCTGATGGTCCAGCATAAATTGATAGTCAAATGTTCCGTTATCATGGTAGTGACAGGGTGACAGAATAATAGTCTTAAACAAGCTGGAGATGTTGGAAATAGGCAACAATCATAGAGGTGATCCACACTGCATGAGATACTTTGAAAGCAATGATAGTTTGAAATGGAGAGAAGTGGTGGCTACATAGATAAAGAGAAAAAGTAAAGAGGTCAGAATATGTGCATACAGTGTTGGAGGTGAACAAATAAATGCCAAAAGAACAAAGGGAGCTGGCTTCCTTCTTTCCTTCCTTCCTTCCTTCCTTCCTTCCTTCCTTCCTTCCTTCCTTCCTTCCTTCCTTCCTTTTTTTTTTTTTTTGATACAGGTGGGAAAAAAGTCTCAGGAAACGCCGGGTTTCTTTCTTGTACAAGCAGATTTTGTTTTGTACAGCCACAAGACCTTTTCTTCATTTCTTCATTCTTCAGTATTTTCAGGGTGCTCCCAGCATTACCAAAGACTTTTCATTCACACTCCTCAGATCAGTTTAAGTTAATCCAAGAGCTTCCAAAATGAAATGTATCAGTTCCTTGCCTTCTGTGTGTGTTTTTACTGTTGTTACCCTGTTTTCTGGGGGTCCCGGAAGGGACACCTAAATGCGCTCTCAATTATTAAAAGATGGGGAAATTAGCCAAGAGCACATATTAGCAATACAAGAGCAGGGCAACGGAGCAAAATCTTTCACCCAGTGTTTACGGGGTCAGGCCAAGTCAAGGAGCAAACAGAATTGAAATAATAATTGTGATCTTTATTAAAATGCAGTCAAACAGTGTATGCAACACACTCACACAGAGAACTAAGGAAATAAAGGTTGGAGTGGGATAGAGGGATTTTTAGAGGAGTTGTTGGTTTGGGTGATACTACACCTGCCCTGAAGCCTGGGTAGTCTGCAGCAGAAGTTCGGAGGTATGGAGTCTCAGTATGTGGGACTGAGGGAAAGGCTCGCCAAGCAAAGTGGCAGCAAGGCTGGATGGAAGTTGGGAGCGATCCAAGGAAGCTCATAAAGTCAGGGGTTTTTATAGGAAAAAATGTAGCCACAGGATAGTCTGTACTTGGGGAAAGCAATGAGTTTCGGGCTGGAGACAAAGCCTCTGAAAGGTCAGAATTTAGCATGATTGAGTTAAGTCCGAATTGACAAAGGAGTAGACAGTATGCAAATGCAGAGTGCTTGACAGATGAGGATTCTTCTAATCAAGCTGCCTGCTCGGGGCAGGGAGTTCTTTGTAAGTAGCGTGCATACATAATAGGGTACTTGCCTTTGAGGTCTCCTGAAGCGGTGGGATGGCTATTTCTGACCTACCTGTATTGTTTGGAATATTACGGCGATTAGCGGCCATGCCCGTCTGCGAGCTTGTCCAGGGGACCTCGCAGCACGTGGAGAGGAATAGGTAAAGGAAGGCAAATGATTGATATCAAAGTGATATCTAATATCCCACAAATCCGGGCTAGCAACTGCAGTAACACTGTCATCAGCTCTGTAAAGATGGGCAGCAAGTAAACACAGCTAGTATTTCCAAGACACAGATTCAACAGAGATCAAGTGAAGAATAGAGAAATATTAGTACTAAAATGAAATTATCCTAACGCATAACTAGTAATGCATAACTAGTATATTATTGCAAAAGCACTTAAGCACTTTGATTGCAAATCCTGAAATAAAAAAACAACAGCAGAAATTGGTGAAAATCAGTTTCTCAAATATTCTCAAATATTGCATGATATTAGATGTAACATGTGATCACTGGGAAGGAGAAGGGGAAGCGGAACCGAACACATTTCAAGAGAGGGTCAGATGCAAACCTATGAACGTACTGGCCCATTTTTACCTTTCCTACGAGCCCTTGGTGGACCACACTGCGATGTCACATCCAAACTTGAAGTTACATCATGTCACTTTCAGTTTCACTTGTGGCCATTTTTTCAAGAATTGGGAAGAGGGGAGCAAAACCTCTAAGTTATGTTGTATAGTAATTTTCATGCCTTTGGGTGTTTTTTCTGGCCAAACTGCAACCCAGGATTAACTGAAATTGGGGGCAAGGTCTGTGGGTTTGCAGGGGTGTTCTGTGGGTTTGCAGGGATATTTTGTGGGTTTGCAGGGGTATTCTGGGGCACAAAAGACCACAAAAATGATTTTGGAAGGTGAGTACAGCTCATGGGCCACAATTTATCCATTTCTGCTTTATGATAATCTGCAGTAGTTTGGTCAGAAATCATTAAGCTGTGGCAAAGAAGTATACAATTCTACAATAACTTCATCAAGTTAGGTGTGGATATAACATCTTTCCATTGTTTCTGTGTCCTGGAATCTATTTGACACTGCTTAGCTACATATGAACTGCAGAACCTGGAACAGAAAAGGGAAAAGAAAGAAGAGGAAGACAGAGGCCCTTTTCACACCTTACCTGGTGCTGCTGGCGTCACACGGGGATTGTGGGAAAAGCCTCGTCCAAGAGGTACTCGCGTCCCCTCCGCTTCCCCTCTGCACTAGCTCCGTGCTGGCTGGAAGGAAGCATGAACGCTCTGTCCCTTCCTTCCGCAGCGCAGCCAGGTACTTTCCCAGGCTGTGCTGGGGGAGGAAGCACAATAGCTGCACATGTGGAGCCTCTGTGCACAAGTTAAGTGTGTATGGGGCACGGGAGGGACATGCGATCATGCATCATTTTCGGCAATGAGCCGAAAATGATATAATGTGCGATCACCACCTAATGGCCTCGAGAGCATCGCGCGATTGCAAGGATGTCATGTGGAATGGTCCTCACAATCATGCGATGCTCCCAAGGCCATTTCACAACAGGACTGGTGTGCGAAAAAAGCCAGAGTCTCTATATCAAGATGCTAGGAACAGATTTACTTAAGAATTGTTCAAAAGGAAAATTAAAAAGTACACTGAGGTGTGTGTGTGTGTGTGTGTGTTTTCCCAAAAGAGAAATTGCTCCCAAGCTTGAATATAGCAAAAGCAGAGAATTCTTCATGATAGTGGGTTTTAAAATATACTACCGGTTGGTGGTGTCTTTATGCTACTGTAGTTAAATATGCATGAATTCTTTCTTCTTCTTGTGTGTTTTTGACTCACTGGGCCAATTCACATTTATGATATTGGTACATTTGCACATTTGCTGGAAAAAAGAATTAAAGTATTGTGGGAGGGGGAAGTATCTTTAAATATACAGAATGGAGGCATGCAGTGGTTGTGTGTCTTGGAACTACAACTGGCCGTGGCTGTCCTGCTCACATGCACTAACTAACAATCATTGGGAGACACAGAATCAAAAAATGGCAAACATGTTAGCTGAGTAACATTATTATCTTCCCCTGTAACAAGCTTAGTGCTAACAGCCCACATGGTCCTGAGTTGGTATATTCCCCTACCTCTCATCAACCTACACAGGCAAACAGTAGCAGGCCAAGAATATAGAACTCAGACAAAATGTTTTAAAGTGTTTGTATGTAAGTGTGTTTATTCTACCAACAGATGGTATGAAACCGTACAGAGCCCCTGAGCTGTTCCCATCTGACAGTTATTAATATTTCAAACAGATGTTTAGCTAGTCAGGCTGTCAGACACTAAACAATGAGATTGTTACAGCATCTTCTCCCCCCTACACTTCCAGCTACGCCAGCATTTTGGAGCAAATGCAAAATGCCAGGAGTTGAATCCTCTATGATAAATCAGAATGCATGCAATTAGCATTGAAATCCAGATTGCCCTCCCAGCTGATCCCAAACTTTTAGCAGGCTTCAGAAAGTGCTTGTTCGTTTTCTTTGGGTGTTTGAGATGCAACACTCTGCACATGTCAAAAGTGCTGTTCATTTAAGTGATTGTTCCTGTAAGCAATGCACACGCTGGATAAAACTGAATGGCAATAGAAGAAGCTCTGTAGTGTGCCAGCTGAGCTGAATAATAACACTGGTGTGGTTTTTTTTCTGTCTATGGTAGTGATTTTTTAAAATAAGTTAATATATTTTAAGATGTTTTTTTTTAAAAAAAAAATAGACATCAGAACTTTAATCTACATTTCTTAGAATATAAAATTTGTGAAACTTGATCACCACAACAAAACCAAACAAAGTATAACTGGGTTACTTGTAGGGTTACCATATTCTGAAAAGCAAAAAAAGAAGATACATCTACCAGCTGACTCCTTCAAATCATAGACTACAGACTAGATTGCAGACCTCTGTGGTCACTTTTATCACTTTTGTCTGTCCCCACCCCCAACCCTATAGGGAGTATATGTCTTCCTGTGGCAGGCAATGAACTTACTTCGTTCTACTTGTCTTATGTCTGGGGTGGAAATTGTGTGGCGGTGCAAGCATTGTTGTAACGTAACTTCTAGTATTCCTTACCATTAGCTATGATAGTAACAAATGCTGGAAGCTGTAGTCCAACAGTACCTGAACAGCTACATGATTCTCATCCCAGTTCTACATGTTTGTTACTGAGAGGGTGTTTTTTTTAATGCATTTATTTGGAGTTTTTGCACAGCTCATGTCTTACCTCAGTTGTTCCTTTGACGTAGTAGCTTCAAAGACCATTTAAGGAAATAGTATCATTTTGTGGGAGGAATTGGTGTCGGTGCCTTTCATGGGTGCATTTGGGGTTTGCTCCCTGCCTTTCCTTGCTCATGTTATCTCTGGGGCATAAATGTAGGAACTTTTCTGTTCTGTGAAGAAGAAAGAAATTTCAGGCTCACTTACAGATCCCTGGACAACATTCAAAGTGTGTGTGTGTGTGTTTAGATCAGAGAGTGAAAATGTTTGTTGTTTCATGTAGCTCAATAGTTCTGGACAGAGATAAGCTGAATTCAGAAGCAAGCACACAGATTATGAAAGGCTGCTGAGTAAATAGTCAACTTTTTTTGCTGGGCCATATCTTCCAGATTGTTGTGATGTTCCATCTGATCTGGGTAGTTTCAAGACCCTTTGTGAAAGGTTATAGCATTTTTTTCCATCTGTGTGATGCAACTTCTTTTGTGGTTAGTGAGTTGTGCTCACAGTTTTGCTTAATGATGTTGGTCCCTAGGCCACTGGAATGTATGCATCAGCCATTCCTGGTAAAAGGAGAGGAGCAGCTGGCAATAGGGTGCCTATAGCATAGGCAGCCTTAGAAACAGGAGATTTGGAAAGGGGAAAAACAGGAGCTTATTTTCAGTCTAGGCATTCTTAATTTGTTCTTTACTAACTGTGATGCCAGGAAAGTGATTACTTCTGGAAATGCCAGAAAACTTGGGTTCTCAGTCTCCCTTCTCACACACTTTGACTGAAGTTATTACTGTATTAGGATTAGGGACATTGAGAGATTTTGCTGTTTTTGAATTTTGAAAGCAAACTTGCATTATTTGTGTTCTCTGGATTATTATTCAAATTGCAATATAGTTATCCTTTGATTTTTCACACCTCCAAATTTTGGAAGGCCGTTCTTGGTTCAAAACTTGTATTTTAAGATAAAGTGAATCCAGAGTGTACATTTTAGAGTAAAATGCATACAAATTATATCTTATGTATAAAAATGCATTTCTATTTTCATGTGGTTTATTTATTTAAAAATACAAATTGGTGCAGAAACAAAACAGAATGAAATTAAGCATGGACATATATGGCCATTTCCAAACTACACTGTTATAGTGCTATTATTCCACTTTCAACCTCCTGTGGAATTCTGGGGTTTGTAGTTTACTGAGGCCCAAGAGCTCTCTGGCTGAGAATTCTCAAGGCCCCTCCCTAAACTGCAAACCCCAGGATTTCCATGTTGAAAGTAGAATAATAGCACTGTAACAGTGTAGTGCAGAAATGGCCTCTGACTCTTTCACAGACCAATAGAGGTAACTGTCCACCCACAGGTCAGGTACATGGATGCTGAGAATTCCCCTAAGAACCACAAATCACAGAGATCTGCTTTACAACTCCTCTCTGCTATAAGCACATTGAACAAGTGTGTATTTTTCTTTCTAAGACTCAGTCTTCTATTGATCAAGTGATAGTTACAGCAACCAGCCTTATAGAGTTGTCACAGGAGCACATTATAGTGATGACACAGCAGTTTGTTGACATAAAATGCTTACTAGGAGTCTACATGGTCAGTTGGATTGAGTGTAAGACCTAGAAGACCTTTCCTTTGGGTTAGCTTCTCTATGGCTCAGTTTCTCATCTGCAAAAATAAGGATTTAAGTCTTTAACTTAAATGGAATTAGTATTGCAGTGGCCTCAGTATGAGTGAATTAAAAGTAAAAAATAGACATTGAAAATCTTCTTGGAGCCTGGAAAGAGAAACCAAGCCTTTTCTCCATACAACAGATATAGAAAATTGTGCCAGGGTAGTAGGCAGTTTCCATTTCTTGTAGGCTGCAGAATCACATAGTACCTGAATGGAAAGTGGCACAGCATTGCTTTAAGATTCAGTTTTTGTTGAAAACTGGCTTTTTCAAAAGGGAGGTTGGGGAGGATGAGGTGATGGTGTGAGTGAATCTGTAACGGCACTCTTATCCTACTTAGGTGTAAATTTTCAGCTTTTGTGGGTATTGGAGGACTTGGAAGTACCTTGTGGGCAGGGAGGGATTTTGAAGGCTGTCTATAGCCCTTGGATCACACTTTCTTCACCCTTGCCTTACAGGTACACTTATGCATAATTTTCTTTGTGCTTATATTTGCATCTTTTCTTTTGAGCAATTGTGAGCTTTACACTAGTTTAAGCTTACAATAGCCCTGTGAAGCAGGATAGCTATGGGATTACAACTGTGCTTAAGGCTGCCCAAATGAGAATTTGTACTTGAGTTTCCAATATGGAAAATCCCACACTATCTGCAGCTGCCTTAGGCCTGGGTGTACGAAATGTACAAGAAAAGGAAAAGAGATTTCACTGTTGATGACAAATGACCATTCATTTCTGTGGCATTTCTCCCCCTTCTGTCTCTGACAGCAGAGAAACTGCTGCCTTTTTTCACTTATCAATCAGCTATAAAGCAATGGAGATTGCAAGCAGCAGGGATTCAATGCCTCCTTTTCCTTTCCACTCCAAACTTGACCGACTTCCTCTTCTTTTTAGACATTCAAACATGCAGCTCCACAGGATACTCAGGGTGGAGATGCAGTGAACATATGGAAAGTAGTCTTTTAAAATATTTTCACCACTAGCTTTGCATTTTCTCAGCCCCTTTTCTCATTTTCACGTTTGTTTGTTTTTTTCTTTTGCATTTTTCTCTTCCATTTCTTTGTGCTCATCTTTATCATATGAGATTCAGGAAGTGTTTGTTTGCAGGGAAACAGCTGGACAGCATAACCTTTATGGCAGCAGCTTCTGCAGCCTGCATGAAACAGAGAATGCCTGCAGGCCTCATACTAGGAAGACTTCTTTTCCAGAGGTCAGATATTTTGCAAATCTAGCCTAATCTAGGCATAGAAATTTACTGGTCCAAATTTAACACGGGAAGCAGGACCATGGCTATATATAAATTGCTATACTTTAGTATATAAAATTACTTCCAGAAAGGAGTGGGTGAAAGCAGCAGAACAAGTCTGACAGCACCACTTAACACAAACACACACATATATACATTTTCTCTTCAATCAACATGAGTACTATGAGTGATTTGATAGCATTTACACCAGGTTCCAAGTGAGCTGCCTCTAAATTTTACGTCCCACATCACCAAAGTGTATGGTATGTTTAGGATTTCTTGTATTTTTTTCTGGTACCTTTTTAAAAGCTTTCCCCCACCACCACAACATGCTTAAACTTTGAAATCTAGAACCAGCTTAGTCAAGAAGATGGCTTCATGAATGACACAATGGCCAAGAATTCAGTTCTCTGCATGGTCCAGCTTTGAAAGAGATTTTGTTTTTTTTGCAAATATGCAAATATGGCTTATGTCTAGGTAGAAAACACTCACCTTTCCTGGACCCAAAACCTGTAAAAAAGGATTTTATGATCTTAGTGACTAAGGCATGGTTTTCACTCATCTTTACTGGTCTTATCCTGTTTTTCTCCCCCATGGCTTTATGATTTTATAGTGCTCTTTGTGATGGCATATCATCCTCAGCTCTATTGATATAAGATAGATTAGAACAATTTATAATAAATGAGAAGATTCTGTGTGTGTCATATATGTGAAGTGCTTCCACAGCTAATTCACTGGTGAAATACACAGTCACAAATAGGTTTTAAGTAAATGAGGTTGTTCTGTGGAACTATGTTTATGTGCCATATTTTATGTAAAGGGTCAACTCAAGGGGTTGATATGTTCATCTTCATCAGCAGAAGGAGGAGTATAAGGGAGAGAACGGTGGCATCAGCTGATAAGAAAGATGAGCAAACATTAAAGTTTCCTGCTGTGCTTGACCAGTATTACTTCCTGATGTGGTCCAATTTTTAAAAAAATCTTTTGTTTTCCCATCCTTTATCTATTTGTTTAGATCAGGCATGGTCAATTTGTTTAGATCAGGCATGGAAGACCCCAAACACTCCCTCTTCGCCAAGAAATATTTTTTAAAAATAATGGAAAGAAGAGTTTATTTTCTTCTCCTGTTTTACTGTAACTATGCATGCGTGCACACCCACACACATCCAGAAAAGCAAAACCAGATGTAGACATCAACCACTTCCTGTTTTGCTTTTTTTTCCCCTGAAAGTTTGGGATTTTCTGCCCTGGCCTATGGGTCTTTCTTCCCCTCATTCAGATTATGAGATTTGCTAGATAGTGCTTACTTTTTACTGTTTCATAAATAATACTACATGTTTAACATTTGCGGTACTAGCTAATTACATTGTGCTGTGGTCTCCTTGCCCTCCAAGCTCCAGCACATTTGGTGGGAGATTCAGAGCAGATTAAGGAATTATTTCTTTGCACAGTACATGCTAAAATGGTGGAATTCACTACCACTGTATGTGGTACTGACTACCACAAGTGGTAGCTGCCAATGGAGACAGCTTTAAAAGACAACTGGAGAAATTAATAGAGGATAAAGTTACAAATGACTACCGAAGGCTACTAATCTTTATAGAAAGATGTCAATTCCAATATCAGAGACAGTTTGCCACATATACATCAGTTACTGGGGAACATGAACAGTGGAATGCTCTTGTATTCAGGTGCTATGCAAGGATATCCCATCCAGGCATCTGCTTGGCTGCTGTCAGAACAAGAATTCTGGACTAGGTTGGCTCTTGGTCTGATCCAGCATAGCTGTTCTTATCTCTGGGGCTCTTCATACTTGTTCTGCCTTTTCAACAGAAACTAGACCTACTTTTTCTCCAGATGCACAGGGATGGTGAAATTTAGGTCAGATCTTTTCTCATTAATCTCTTGACATGATGGCAATATGCCCTTCTGTTACAGACTGACCTAGTCCTGTTTCATGAGGGGGAATGAAACTGGCCAAAAAGACTGTTTGCAACAGGGCCTTACTCCCTCCGCCAGGAACAATTCCATTGCCAGCAGGTGGCTGTCTTTTTGTTCTGCAAATGAATCCCTTTTTTGGTAGAGGGATAAGGCTTTAGGCAGATGCTGTAGGCTATGTTTCAGAGGAAGGAATTGGCAAAACCATCTCTGAGTGTTCCTTGCCTAAGAAAACTCTATGAAATTCATAGTGTTGCCATAAGTCGACAGGTGACTTGAACACACATATACCCCTGCAAGGCTTTAGGCACAGCAACTGCAAGTCACAGCGATAATTAATTTTTAAAGGTTTACTAATCTAATATAAGAACAACAGCAAAAAAATCCCCACTTTTGTTTTGTTAGAGCTCACAATTTAATCCTAAAATGATTTTTATATAAAATAATACTAAAAAAAAATCAGTTTACAGTAAGTCGCTAATTGAGCAATAGGAAAATAAAACATAACTGGATTTCTCCAAGCCTCTCTAATCACAGTCCCTAAAAATTATCAGTCTTTTACTTTTCCTGTTCTCTTCCTCTAAGATGCCAGGCAAGCAGTTCTTTGCAGAGGATTTTTGGCAAGCTTTTCTCCTGAAATTGTTCTGTGGCAGATTGAGCCTCACACTCTGGCTATTTCTCTGCTTTTGATTCCTTTCTTGTTTTACTTCTTGTTGGCCTGCTCAATTCCCTCTTCTGCCTTATCTTTTCTTCCTCTTTTCTTCTTCATTTCAACCATACTTCTAGCTGTCTTTCCATAGCTACCACTTTCAGCTTTCTTCCAGCTGCCACCTTCCCCAAACTTCTAGCCTGGCTCACTTACACAAAAGTTTGCTTTCACTTTCTATTATCTGAAAACATCTTGCATTTTTGCAAGAACTTAAACTTTATTAACACCAAATGTATCAATGTGAAACAACATGAAAGCACTATTAAGCCCTATTAAGTATTAACTATTAAGCCCATATACTTCAATAAAATAACACACAGCACCATTCCTTCCGACTGACATCCAACTCTTTCCTACTTGTTTACACAGAAAATATTTGTTTATCCTTTGTTATCTCCTTTTATTCTTTCTCTTTCTGATATGTTTGCTCATTGCTGGGTCTGCAGATGTGAATTACCAAAAGAACAGAACAGAAAATAGCCCTAACTTTATTAACTACGCCTTTGCAATGGCAAAGCATATAGCGTGCAAGTAACAATCTTACACAGTTGCAAGGCATATTACATATAGGGAAAGAAACAATTCATGTGCTTTAAGAATTGTTGGACTTGGACTGCCTGCAAGGGAGAAGTGAAAGGTGGCTGACAATAAGCCACTGAAATACAGGGCTATTTCTGTGACCACTGCATAGGGCTACTGAAGGTGTCCTCACCCTGAGTTTAGGAGAGGCTTGTGTAGTACAGTAGGCCCTCCTCACCTACGGCCTCTGGAGTGAGAGATTTTTATGAATAAAATATTGTCATGTAACATTTGCCAATAATGGAGAACATTATTGGGACATTAGGGTCACATGATGCCCTAATGAGCTCTCCACAGATGAAGTGGTATGAGGAGGTATAGCTGTGTCTCCTTACCTCATTGATCTCAGCAGGCTTTCCCCACAGCCTTCTTCTCCCATGGGAAGGCCTTGGAACAAAAAGAATCTGCTCAAACCTGGGCACCAGGTAGAGGAATACCACCTGCATTCAGGTTGCTTCACCTGCCTTGTGCTTTCTCTCTCTGGGAAGAATGCAAGCTGGGTGAAGCACATCCCCTACCCCAAAGTATAACTGATCAGAAATGCCACCAGGGATATCCACCCACCTCTGCATGCATGTGTGCCCCAGGGCTTCCTAGCAGGCTTCAGATGGGTGTGTGAGTGAACTCAGAGAATAGCAAGATGCCCCTATATCAATGTGCCTCTCCCCATTCCAGCAGAGAAGCAGCAGCACGCAGCAGAATCTCTCCACAGCGAGTGTTTGGGGAAAAGGGAGGGGCTGTAAACAGGATGGGACCACCCAGAGGTACTCTAGTCAGAGGTTCTCTTCCTTTGTTTGCAGAGCTTCAAGGAAGAGCCAAAGTTTAAATTAATCTGGGGAACTGGAATTAATTCCAGACAAACAGTGAATATCTGTGTCACTAATAATCAAGTTTCCTGCATGACTGCTGGGTTAGTCCAGAGGACAAAGAGTAGCTCTCTCTTATTCAGAATATTTGTTCATTTCAACACATAGCTTTTTAAAAAGCTCTGCTGATTGTACCAGAGAGTAATATGTTCCACAGGGCTGCCGTATATGGCAGGTTTTTCTTAGTGGTGGCACTTTGGTTGTGGATCTCCTTTTCATCGGAGACCCACTTGTCTTCTACACTTTTGTCTTTCAAGTGCCAGTTAAAAATACATCTGGTTGTACAAACTTTTAGGGAACAATGCAATTATTAATTTGTTTTTGCTGTTATTCATTTGCTTTCGTGGTATTTTAGCAAATATTTGTAGTTTTTGATTAGAGATACTTGTAAATTTTAGACATGCATAATTTTGTGATTTTCAGAACTGTGATTTTTAAGTATTTATAATTTGTGGTTTTAAGTGTGTTTTTATGAGGATTGTTAGAGTTCTTACAGCTCTTATAGTCAATCAAATTAACAAATAAATGCAAGTGAGTTCTCATTGTAATTCTTTCCTGTTGTTTTTTAATCTCTCTTGCCCCCTGTGGTAATACTAAATGTGCAGGAATAGGGATGCTCAGCATGTCATTCATACTTTGCTTCTGAATGTACAACCATGTTTTCACCAATCCATTGAACAAGCACACAAGCATACACTTTATAAATTAAAAAAAAAAGACTCTGTTGGCTCCGGGTTAAATACTCATGGAGATTCAGGGAAGGGTGTCAAAGTCCCCAAATTGATTTAGGGTGCTCTTTGCTTTCTCAGCATCTTCTGCTCCTGGAGGCTATGAAGTTATACAACAACCAGCTTGTTCAAGAAGTGTGAAATTCGTTCTTGTTGACCTTTCTGTTATGTTATTAAAAGGTTTCATGGCCAGTTGTTCTAGGGAAGGTAGGGGAGAGAACTGTTACTATTTCAATGTCTGCTGGTATTTGGGGCAGAATTTATCGGTTTCTGCCTGAACCATTGTTAGTAACAGGCACATTTTTTCCTTCTGTCCATTTGCCTATTGGATGATTGACTTCAGGGCAACCCATTGCAAATACCAATACTTGAACTGAACTTGGCACCCAGTGGTAAGGTGTTGAGTCTGTGTCAAAAAGATATACTTAAAGGATTCTTCACATGCAGTAGAAAAATCATAAAAATATGCATGACCTCATCTTACCATGAATGAGCCTAGGAGGTATGTTTGAAATTTTCAGATTTCATAAAGCAACCAAACTATCAAGCTCATACTCCTTGAACAGCATGCACTGTGCCTTGCCTGCCATCTATTATGCTGTTCCACATGGTCATTCTCATTCCTCCTATTCTAGATTCTGGCTTGGCCTACAAACTCACTGGAGCTACCGTTAGGCAGAGAGAGACAATCACCTTGTGAAGCAGATGCTCTCCCCTGGCTATTTTCTCTGGGCCATTCTCTTCTAAGGGAGAAGAGAACTATGATAGCCATAAGGCCTTTCCTGAACTCTTTAAACTAGCCCTATGTTCTCAGATAGTGTTCTGTTGATGCATGTTACAACTGTCAGTCCAGTTTACTTCTGTGGATGGAATGGGAGAGGATAATCTTCTTGTCTCATGCTGTGAAACATCTTGGCACATGTTGTCAAGCACTGTGAAGACTGATACATGATTAATGGGCTGCACATATACCATTGGTACAGCACTGGCTGCATGTGATAGGACAGTGCTAAAGTACTTTGATTTTTCAGGGCCCTAGAATCACAGAATAATAGAGTTGGAAGAGACCACAGGGGACATCCAGTCCAACCCTTTGCCATGCAGGAACACACATCAAAGCACTCCCAACAGGTAGCCATCCAGCCTCTGTTTCGAAAACCTCTGAAGAAGGAGACTCCAACACTCCGAGGCAACATATTCCACTGTGAACAGCTCTGACCATCAGGAAGTTCTTCCTGAGGTTTAGGTGGAACAGTAGAAAACAAGCCTGTTCCCTCATTGATATGATATCCTTTTGAATATTTAAACATGAAACACTAGGATGGAGAACTCACAGTTAACAATGCTTTGCTTGAATATGGAATGGACAGTGATATTGATACTGAGAGTTGCAAGTCCCTCATTTGGTGTTTGTGATTAAAGTGACAAATTTGTGTTAAATTCTACTTTGAAAAGGTTGAATTTAATACGAGAGCCTAAATAACTACAAGCCTTACATTGTTCTGATTATACAACATTTACTCCCAATCCCTAGTCACCATTTTTGAAAAAAAGATACTGTCAGATCCATAAACATCTCCATGAATGATCAAATACAGCTATACCACAGTTAAAGCAGTAGGAATGGTCCTGAGCATTGCACTTTTAATAGAACATTTGGTACTGGAGGCAGAAGTAACATGGAAAGAATAGGGATGGTTTCCTGCACCACTAAAGAGAGCATATCTAGCAAACTTTTTATTGAAAACTGACACATGAGTATGTGAAATGAAACAAACAGATAAGCTAAGCCTCACAGAAATAAACGAAAACATTTTGAACCTTCAAGAGACCACCAGAAAGCTTCTTCCAAAATGCAACCAGAGGTAATTTTGGTTTTTTTATGAGTCTTCATTTTTCTTATGGTTTCCATTTTGGTGGCTCCAGATCTATGTTTTTTTAAACATGCCTGGGGAAGCTGGTGAGCCAGGCTTATCTGCTGTCCCTTCTCTTTCTGTTTTACTCTTCATGCATGATTAGTAAGAAATTCTGGAGGCACCTACTGTTTGCCTTGTCTGTTGTAAGCTGATGCATATGCTACTCAAGTGAGATTAGCTAGGGCAGAATCCTGGTCTTTCCCAGCTCAACCTTCATTGCATTGCTTATTGCAGACCTGACATCAGCCCTCTTTCACTATCTTCCCTATGCTGGTGCTTTAAAAAAAACTTTGAAGCTAGACAGAGGACAAGAAAGAAAAGGTAGGGGCAGGGTGGGCACAAAAATACTTTGTAAAAAAGGTTGTTTGTTGTTGTTAGAGCCTTTGTTAAGTGGGGTAAGTGATTTACTTTGTGAATGCAATTCAGTTTTACCATACAGTTCCTTTCAGTGTATCCCAAAATTTTACCTCCACATGCCTTTGTTCGTCACACTTTTGGAAGCTTATTAAGAACAGGAGATTTAACAGAAGTGATATTTCTGTACAAAGATGGTGCTAGCACCCAGTAGAACAGCCACGCTGCTGATAAGGAT
The DNA here is from genome assembly GCA_948474755.1 of Ctenosaura bakeri. Lineage (NCBI taxonomy): Eukaryota > Metazoa > Chordata > Lepidosauria > Squamata > Iguanidae > Ctenosaura > Ctenosaura bakeri. The sequence goes on from CAOLHI010003434.1 coordinate 123,435, forward strand.
CTGTGATTGGACCATCTAATGCTGCTTTTATTCAGAGCCAGTTGGGACTAGGTGTGATGAGTTTTTCTAAGAACAATATAGACAACATCATGAATTCCACAGAAGAAAGTTGAGTTATAAATGTAAGAACTGAAAAAATATACAAAGCTAGCAGTGTAAGATAACAGTGCAACGTGAAAAGGTTACTTTACTGGTTAAACTGGCTGGGGGTTTCTGGAAGGTATAGTCCAAAAAAGTAACTTATCTAGCTTCTGGATGAGAATACATTGTGGACTGTTATTAAGTGCTCACTCATGTCCTCCCCTCTCTTTCTTGCAATGCCCTTCATATTGACCTGTGGCTTTCAGTTCTATGTAGCAGAAAGCAGACAAAAGTCTGTTGATAGGAGGTGAGAAAGGAAAGGAAGATTACAGAAGCTTTTACACACATTTTGACTCACTGCTGTGGCCTTGTGATACAGGTTGTGGCCCTGTGGGAGAAATTTGTGCCTGTAAAGACTTTAGCTCATAAAGTCTTAGTTTGTGTGTGCTTGGTAATTAACTTGGGTGTTTCCATTTGATGTTATTCATTATTGATCTTGATGCTCTTATCACTGAAACAGAAATCAGATAGGAGTAATTGCTGTTGCTGTGATGTCTGTTTTCTTCCCCCATTTGTTGGATTTTCATGCAAGGCAAAGGATAGAAAAAGTGCTGAAAAGTTGGCATACCTCCACCCTGAATCTATGAGCAGAGTTGGGAGCCAGCAGACTATTGCCAACCTGATGAAGCTGCAGACCCTGTGTCCTGGCTGCCAAGTGCTGAGCAATTGTATTAATTCATAGCTCAGGAGAGCATCTGCCATTCAGTGAGGCTGCAATCTCAAAATGAGAGTGAGTGATTTCACTATACAGAGGCCTAGTATCCTTTGGAGCTCTCATCCTTACACTTCAGATATCTGCGCCTCCAAAGCTTGAAGCTGCATAGTCAAATTAGAGGATATGGCAAAGGGGTGTTAATCCTTAGAAGCCTAATGTGAACTTAAAATACCAATACTCTGACTGAGGAGACGCTTTGGCCTTTACCTGCTGGGAGTGAATAGATTGTGCCTAAAGACTGCTGAAAATGTGCTGCTTCTTTAGACCATTTTTTAAATCTTCCTCTCATTCAGGGCACAGTTAAGTAGCAAGGAACTACAAACTATAAAGGTCTTTGCCATTGTGGCTTCTGGGTTTTTTTTACTTTTAAAACGTTTACATCATTCCTTCCTGTTATAAGCTCAAGACACCTAACATCAGATAAAACTAACCGTTACAAGAATACAGCAGAATCAATAAAAGACAAGCAGCTATTAAAGCATAGTTAATCAGCAAACTAATTTGATGTTGCCAGTAGAACACAAACCACAAGTACTAGGAGCAATTAAAGCAATTCACAGCCTAAAAGCCTTCTGTAAACAAGTAAGTTTTAGTCAACTGAGGTAGGATTGGGGAATATTTGGACCTCTGGTTGTTTGAGGCCTCAGCTTCTAAAATGCCTTACCATTTTGTCATGTTAAATGGGACCATAGGCCAAGACATTAGAACTAAAGGGTCTCCTCCATCGTACTGAGTAGGGGGAATTTTGTTAAAGAGGAGGCAAGAAAGACCTCCCAAAGGCAATCCCAGAGCCTGGGTATCATAACCAACTGTGGTTTTGCCCTGTACAGTCTCTTTAGCTGAGAAGCATAGCACAGTTCATCCTTTGCCCACGGATAGATTTCATACATGACACAGAACCTGCAGAAGGAATACTGTAATATGTACATAAATGTGCCTTCAGATCAATTGTCAACTTACAGCAACCCCATACATTTCATAGGGTTTTCTTATGCAAGGAATAGTCAGAGGTGTTTGCCATTGCCTTCCTCCCTCTGAAATATAGCCCGCAGCCCCTGGTTTGACCTGGCAGGCTCCCTTCCAAGTACTATCCAGAGTTGACCTTGCTTAGCTTCCAATTAGGCTACACTGTAATATACCGTAAATATATTCCTTAAGAACTGTAAGGTTGTTCTTTGGCTGTGAAAAATGTTTTTCTTTTTCTAAGATTTTGTGATGTTTGATGTTTTAATGTATGCCTGATATATGGTAGCTACTTGAAACCATAGGTATTTTGTCACTCCATTTCCAAAGGAAGAGTTTAGGTTGAAATCTGTTCAGAAAATGGGGTGGAATTGTAATTGGCAAAGATTGTCTTTCAGAGTTATAACTATGTGCTGCTACTTTGGAGGAATGCTGCCACTGCTATGGCACGCTACTTGCTGCTCACCGTAAGCCTCTATTATTGCCTCTATACAGGAAAAACTGAACTTGAAACTTCATAGTGCTTAGGAAAATAGGGAAGGTAATGTCTTGCCATTTCTTCCTCCTCACACCCTTTCCACCCCCCTTGCTATAGAAATAAAAAGTGATGTGGACAAAAGATAATTACTTATGCAACAGTTCTGCCTTGGGTAAACTAATTAAGAACATTTTTATTCAGTTAGGCATGGGTTGCCAAGCCTTGAGGCCATTTGTGAGTTTTTCTCTCTAAGGTTGTGCCTGGATAGAATAGAATGCTTTGTACATTGTTGGTCACCATCATTAGAAAGTCCCAAGAGTGTGGAACAGGGCAGAATCTACTGCACAAGGGATTTTAAATGGAAGACAAACAGTCTTGATTTCAAATAGACATGTGGATAGTAGCTGGAAAAATGCTGACAATTTAAAACAAAGAAACTTTGTTCTTGGAGCAACATACATTCCAATTGGTTTTGAAGTTCTGAAGTGGACTGCTGCGTAAGAGGTTATAATTTTGCCCCGCTAATTACTGTCTCTGCCTGCTTTGTTCCCAGTATAACCTGATGGATTTGACTCAGATCAGTACCTGAGCCTGTTTGAATCTCACAGTACTGAACAGTCCCTTGACTTCTTTTGTTATGCTCTCTGAAGCTGTGTGTTTTTTATTCCCAGCTGAGATCTTGTTCTCTTCTTTCTTGGATATGAAATAAATGACAAGTCAACATAGAGAGGTACATTAGTGGAACAATGCCGGTGTCAAAGATGAGGCTTTTCCAATTCCAGAGTCAGTATGTGGATATGTCAAACCAAGGATCTAAGACAAGACTGTCTTGGGGCCCTTCTGTACCTCATATGCTGCCTGTAGAAAGGATAATATATTTAAAGCACAGCTTGGAAGATTAGGTTTGAAAATTAGTTTGACAAAAGCAGTGGTCAGAAATTGGGAAATCAAATAATGGTCACCAACACTAATAAATAAAATTATTTGATTAGTTGTAGTACCATAAATTAATCATTGTTTATAATGTTAATTTTTCAGAACAGACCATGGGGTTTATAGAGAATTGCATGGAGGTTGTTATCATTGGCCTCAGGGGCGCATTTTGTTATTTTCACCCTGAAAAGGTCATTTGTCATTTTAAAATTGCCTTCTGCCATCCTGGATTTTTTTTCTCTCAGATGGACTACAATATCCATCAAACAATTATTACTTAGGAGTGGGTGTTCAACACATACCCAGTCAACACATCTGGGTATTCAACACATCTGGAAACTCTCAGATTCAGAAATATGATCCTAAAGTATAGGACCTCATGTTAACAATCTACTCAGTTAAGTTTTCTCACTGGTTTGTATTTCTCCTCTTTTTCCTGCCCTTGCTGCTCACTTGCCCTTCAGATGCTTTGTTTATTAAAATGTAATAAGGAGTGACTTTAATTTTTTGCAAGAAATTATGTACTTATTTCACATAGAGCACACGACAAATCCATTGATCAGGGACAAACTGGAGGGGCAAGAGAGAAGAGTGGGAAAGGTGAGAGAACTGGCTACTCTGGGGGCCAAGGTTGCCTTGAATCATCAGAGCCACTGGTGGTAGCCAAACCAGGACTGCTGAACAGAAGAACCCCACCAAAAATATCTTTTCCTTTCTCTGGTAGGAAGCTATTTCCCTGGGTCCAGAAGCCCTGGCCCAGAACACTGGCCAAGTCTTGCTGGTACTGTGGTACCTGTTACCTGACTCTGTTAACCACTACCAATGGAAAGGGCAATAGGGTTCCCGAGAAGTATGAATGAGAGGCCCCCAAGAAGTGGGCTCTAGCCAGTCAGGACATCTTTAAAAGTCAAGAAAGGGGTCCATGTTCTTTGACCATTTTGCAAATATTTCCATGCCATATGTTGTTCCTCCCAAATACCAGGAGGGAGGTGTTTCAAAGGCTATGAAGAAGGCTGCCAGATAGCAATTGCAAGTTGCAGAACAAGCAGCAAGGCCTCTGATAATCATAAGGATTGTACAGGTCTATATCAAAGAAAGCCAAGTAACCAAGTCACAAGTTGTTACATTATATTTTAGGAAAAACAAAACCACTGGCCAGCACATTCTGCAGCAGCTGCAGAATATCCAGACCAAATTGCATAGCGCAGACCACACTGTGTAAGTGTGAGATTATCTGCACATAGTCTAGAGTTGCCATGCTCCTCCCAGAGTAGAATAGTCATTTCCAAATTAGATTGATCAGAATTCAGTGACAGTCATTTCCCCCCTCAACCCCTTCCCAAAGCCCTCTTCAGGCATTGCATACTATCAAAAAGAGACAACATGTCTGTTTCTGAAAAGACCATCCATGTATCTGGAAGTCTGTTAGTGCCTGTTGCCTGTTTACTAATAGTTCTTTCCTAGTCAAGGAGCTTAAGAAGGTGGTGGCTGCAGAGCTACTGATGTTCTTGGGAGATTATCTATGGAAATCATTGTGACTGAATTCAGATCACTCTAGCCTGATTGATCCCAAAAAGAAAAAAAAAGGAAAAAAAAGAAAAAAAGAAATAGCAAAATTCTGCACTGGTTGGATCAGGCCCTAACTATGCATTGTATTCACCTACATATAAAAAAGTTAGCTCACAGGAGGCCTCAGTGGTGGAGGCATAATTTGAAACAGGAATGACAGGCAGAGAAAAAAATGAAACAATTTCTGTCCCACCTCTTCTGTCTTCAGAGTTCCCCCTCCCAAAAAGCATGATGATTTTGGTATAAAACCAAAAACAAGTTGCAGTAAGATTTTTTGACCAACTTGTATTTACTGTATACGGTGTTTCAGGAACCCCCATGTAAAATAAAAGAAATGTAAGTGTCATATTCCATTGTAGTCAATGGATGCAATGAGTGTGTGCCTGTGGCAGCATGGGCATGGACCTATCATGTCCATTGACTAAATTGGGATGTGATGCTTTGCATGATCTTGCATTTGTGTGTGTGGAGGTATGCCAGAAGAGGGCACACTGTAACTGGGTATTGAGAACATAGAAGCCAAGTAGTTCCTTGAACTTTTGGGCTGATGGAAAGCTGTAAGTGAACAGCAAACCTAGAACTAGCAATGAATCAGTCTATGTAGACAAGTGCATTTGGAAACCAACAGGGAAGCCAAGAATTTGCAGAACGCTAGGAACCAAAATTACAACCAAGGTGTTAACAGCAGTAATAGGCCAAAGTACCGGTACAATCTTCCGAAATCCTGGCTTCCAAAGGACTGCTGTTGTTCTGCAACTTTCATCTATTTCTGGAACAAAAGTCTATTTGCTGGACCACTTTTTCACCAGCTTCTCAGTTTTTGCCCGTTTTACCAGTTAAAAACACAATAAATTATAATATTAAAACATAACTAAACAAATTGTCATTTGAAAAGAGCAATGAAATTAAGAACAATTTAATGTATGTCGGGGGAGAAATGATAGCACCCACCCATTAAAAATTTGTGTTCTGTGTGAAATATTTCCTTTTGTGTCTGTCTTGAATCTCCTGTAATTCAGCTTCAGTGGCTGGGTCAGAAGCCAGTGTCAGATGTTGCTTCCAGGGACCATTCACCCTACGCAATTTCAGCACGATATTCTACTTTAACTGCTATGGCTATCACCTGTAGAATCCTGGGGCTTGTAGTTTGGTGAAGCGCTAGAGTTCTCTGACTGAGAATTCTAAATGGCCTCCCTAAACTGGAACTCCTAGGGATCCGTAGGAAGTTGCCATGACAATGAAAGTGGAATATAGCATCACACTATGCAGTGTGAAAGGGCTCCCAGTTTTATTATTAGAGTAAGTGAGAGAGAGAATCCTCTCACTGTCTTCTTCTCCTTACCATGCATATATCTATATACCTCTATCGTATTTCCCTTTATCCACTTTCTCTAGACTAAATAGCCCCATGTGTTCTAACTTCTCCTCACAGGAGAGAACTTTGCAACATTTTAATCATCAACCATTATGTTGTTCCAGTGTGCCTTCAAGTCATTTCCAACTTAAGGCAAATCCTGAAACTAACAGTGATGCATTTAAGTCTTTTACTCCAAGTCTCAAGTCTCTACCTTCAAGTCTCGAGTCTGGGAGCCAACTTTATACCCTAATCTGTATTCCAGAATTTCTGGATGGAGTTGAGTAAAGTCGGTTTTAACAATTTAAGTAGAGTCAGCCCTCTACTTTTGTGATTTTTCCATCTGCAGCTTTGGAAGTGGAGATCAGATCCTTCTTACTTCTCATTTGCAAAGCTGGAGGCTTTTTCAGAAGTGGGGAACAGGATCCTTCTCATTCCCTGTTATTGAAACTTCAAGAGCTTTAGAAGGAAGGATCCTTCCTCCTCAAGCCCATTGTCTAACACATTTTCTGTTCCCTTCTGAGATATGTGCCCTGCATTCTGGGCACGAGTTTTGCTTTCTATTCTTAGGAAAAGTTTTAGAAAGCTTTTCCTATAAGTAGTGGGGATAGGCTTCTGGGTGGACCTGAACCCCACTTCAAGCCCAATGCCTAACCCATTTGCTGTTCCCTCTGAGAAATGTGTCCACACTTTGGGCTTGAGACAGAGACCCTTTCCACAAGCAGGTGGAGAAACGGGGTAAGACACGCTAAAACGGAGCTTACCTCAGTCCGTCGCTGCGTGGAGCAGCGCGTTTTGCTGCTCCACACTCGTCGGCATCCCACGGTGTCCGGCAGTGTCCAAAATGGCGGCTGATGACCGGCGGAGGCTCTCCACTAATCGGAGAACCTCGCCAGTCGTAAATCCCACCCCCAGCAGATCTGCAGACACGCCCTTGTGCGCGCCTGCAAATCCACACCGGGCGCTGTGATGCGGCTGCACGCCCCATGCCTTTTAAAAACCACATAAAAAGTGGTTTTTAAAAAGCACGCAGCGCTGCCACTTCCGGGAGCCCCAGCGTGGATTGCGGTGTGGAATTACTCTAAAGTAATCCACCCCAATCCACTTTACCGTGTAGACGACCTCCCATGGAGGTTGTGCTACCACGTGTTATTTCCCCGTGTGGAAAGGGCCAGAATGTCATGTGACCAGTAAGTTGTAAGGTTTCTGGATGAACGTGTTATGTTACTGAACCAAGGACATCAAATCAGTCACCAAAAATATGCAAGTCTCCAGTCGAGTCAGTGTGTAATTTTTGCTGAGTCAGGTCTGAGTCGAGTCACTGAAGTGACTCAAGTCAGATGAAGTGACTCAAGTCAGACTGGAAACTAATATCTTTCACAGGATTTTCTTGGCAGAATTTGTTCAGAGGGGGTTTGCCCTTGCTTTCCTCTGAGGCTTAGAGAGTGTGACTTGGCCAAGGTCAATCAGTAGGTTTCCATGGCTGAGTGGGGATTCAAATCATGGTCTCCAAAGTCATAGTTCAGCACTCAAACCACAGCACCATGTTGGCATCAAACTTTCCTCACTGTAAGTACTTTATGGAGAAGTGTAGTATACACAGAGCAAGTGGGTTAGAAGCATCAAATCAGGACTCAGCTGAAATAAACATACCGCGCATACAGTGCATATAAACATACAGCGCATAAGCCCTATGGTTCTCTAAAACTCAATATTTCTATTAAACGGCTGTCAATGTTCCTGTCCTGCTAATCATATTGGAAACCTTTAAGCTGACAGCCCACATCTACTTTTGCAAGTGTGAAATGAGGAACAACATAACTGAAAGGTATCGTAGTTTTCTATGTCCTCCAAAGGAGCACATTTTGCTCTTCCTCACCTTTCTCCTTACCCAACACCCTTCCCCCTTTCCCCTGCCTCCTCTTACAATAGGCATCTTAATTGATCTCATTGTTCACAATCCCCCAGCGTCCTAAGTCTCCAGCTGTGCTTAAACAGAACAAAATCTCTTCCAATTTCCCCCACCATTTAAAAGAAAATTGAATTCTTTATCTGTACTAGGGGAGGAAAACCTGCAAACATGTGAAACAGTAAATAGTAAAGTAATCAAAGGAGAGAGAGAGATTCCAAATTGTCTGGAAAGCTAAACACAAATGCTTTTCTTTCCTGTTTTGTCTTAGGTTTTTTTGCTGAGCTCTTTGTTCCTTTTAAATATTCTTATCAATTCATCTCTGTAAATAAAGTGAGGAGAAAGAACAAAGCAGAATTACTAGGTAGCAAAGTGACTGACAGATCTGAGGTTCTCGTCTGTCTGTCAGAACCCAATACTCTTTGGTTGTGTTTATCTCCTTAATCTAAATATCAATCTGTGAAACGAGAATGGGGTGGAATAGGAATCATGACAGTGCTAGGCTAAAGAGAAAGAAAGAAAGAGACTTATTGCAGCTTTCATTGCACCTATGTGTACCTGATGGAGCTGTCAGGATAAATACACAATTTCAGAGTCCAGAGGTGGGGTGGGGAAGCAACAAGAAAAATGAATAAGAGAAACCAGAAAACATATGTTTGCACTTGTCCAAATTATATCCTTTGGAAAACAAATAAGTCATCAAGAGTGCCTCCCTCAGTATTGCTTTTTAAACCTTCTTCCTCACCTCAAAGTACTTTTTTTCTGCTATGCTAGCACTTTGAAGGGGACTGTGAGTTTGTGGAGGTTTTAGTCCAAGGTGAGGTGCCCATTCAAGCTGTTGATCAGTGAGATCAGAAACCATTACAGTATTAGATCAGGTTCCATCTAGTATTTCCCAGGACTCCTTCTTTGAAAGTCAGAAGGAGGACATATAGGTGATAGCAATCCCCTGGTCTTGGTCCCCCAAGGTTTTGGAGTCTTGAGGGTTTTGGCTTTTTTTTTTTATAATGTATTACAGATTTATACATTCCTGATTCGTGTAATTTTTATATATGCTGATTGAGTGTCTGTTTGATCTTTTTTTAAAAGAAAACAAAGCAAACTACATTAACATGTATATGCTATTTAAGGATATTTCAAAAACATTTGCTGATTTATTTCATAGTATTAATTCTCAATTTTATCCTAAAATCAGTCGCGTAGGGACAGGGGGTGGGGAGGCGGTTTGCCCTGGGCAGCAATGTTTTGGGGGCATCCCAGCCTGTAGCCATGCCCCTGCATGCCCTGGCCATACCCCCGTGCACTGCAGCCACACTCCCATGCACAGTAGCCATGCCCTCTCCTGACCCCCCTCCACACACTTCAAGCTCTGCCACTGCCTAAAATAATGCATTTTCAAGTGTAGTTTCATTATTTATTTCTTTATTTTAAATTTTGCAACAAGAGCTACATCACAAAATCCAGAGAAGTGTGAAATAAATGAATATCAGTGCACTCCACATATTAGTCTGGGAAGTGCTCGTTAAATTAGCTAGCCCTGGTTTTTAACATATGAAATTCCCCAATCCATCCCTATCCAATATATGGGGGCTGTATCATACAAACATGAGTGATAATCTTTGACAAATCTATCTTCCATTAATTAGCGTAGACCTCTAGGGAAACCATCTAAAATATCTATTGTTCCTATGCTTTATTGTAATAGATGAAATTGATAAATTACTTCCTACACCCCAAAAAGTTCCTGAAGAACTTACAAATGGATAAAACAACAAAGTACAATGCATAATAACATGTTCATTAAAAACTGTACAAATTACAAAAATACCCATTTTTTAAAAAATCACCTCTAGAACAAAATGCATCTTTCATCCGGCATAGTTTTAAACAGCAAAAATGCCCACCACAGCCAGGCCATTAGACTAATTAAATCAGCCTGAGAAAAGAGAAATATCTTGCCCAGTGCAAATATTGTCACCTTTGGCTTCCCTGGAAAGAGCATTTCATGACTTTGTATTTTTCATTCCCACCCTCCAATGATTTCTCAATGGGGGCACAAAGAGGATGCCATGAGATGTTGATTTCTTGGCTTGGATAGGTTTGTATAGAAAATAATGATCCTTGCTTTATGAAGTCCTAAGTTATGTAAGACGTTATAGTTCAAAGTGGAACTTTGAACTGGAATAAGAAACAAAACTGCGGCTAGTACAGATGATCCAGATCATCTCAAAGAAGATCCACCGTGTGAAACTATAGAGAGGTACTACCAGTCTATTTAGAGATTACTGAGCAAAATGGAACAAAGTTGTCATTTAGTATAAGGAAGCTTTCTATATCTCTCATCCTTTCAGCTGAGCACCACCATCAACACTCCTTGCTGTGGTAAGACATAGGTTGTCTCTATAATCTCAGTTTCTTGAACACGTTGAAGATGTTAATGGTGGCAAAGGGGAGAAAGAAGTGCTAAAGAGGACTGTACGGATGAGCTCCTCTTCTAAACATTTCAGAATATGTTGTGGTGATTTATGCTTTCTTCTTTGGACTTTGACCTTAATTTCTTCCGTTTTGCTGGGCTGTAAAATTCATTAGAGACCTAACAGTGGAGTGATTGAGATGTCAGCCAAGCTATTGTGTGGTTATTTAATCTATCAGATATGCCGCTTGCCATTTAAGCAGACAACAAGAGAATATGAAATCAATACGGTTCATTAGCAGAGAACCTGCTGCTGGCCCAGTCACAGAGCTCCAATAAAACCTGGTGAGGCGAGCATCTAAATTGTCCTGGTGTCACCTTGGAGGGGGGGTAAAATAGGTTGGGGAAGAGAGGGGGGAGCAGGAGAACAGAAAAGTATAGCTCCTAATTGCCTTAGCAACTATTTCTTTGCTGTGTGGTTGCTAACAATATAATATGGAGGCTGAAAATTTTAACTGTAATCCTTAGCTACTAACATTCTAGCTGCAGTAAATTACTGTGTAAAATCAAGGGATCTGCTGCTCCCTTTTCCAATTCTGTGAACTGCTCTAGTTGCTGATGTTAAGAGGACTGCTGATATAAAACACAATTGAAAGAAACTGGGACTCCCCCCCTCCCACTGCCACTCTCAACTCCCGGGAAAAATAGGAGAAGAAGCTCTGTAATTCCCAGGGGGCTGATTGGCCATTTTACCCCTGTTCGTTTCAGCAGAGTTGGGTTGTTAAGTTTAACTTTAACGTCTGTATCCATCGAGGTTCTGCAATCTTAGATTTCTCAAGGAGCACTTTGACATTTTAGCAGTGTCTTTCCCTGTGTTACTCTTCCTGTTTTCTGCATCCCCTTGCTTCTTTCTTCTCTTCTTCTTCTCCCTTTAATCACTTACCTCTGTACACCTCTGATCTAGCAATCTTAGTAAGCAAATCAGATCCATGATTTCAACTTCATATATTTAGAGAAGCAGAGAGATAAAAATGCTAAGAATAGTAAATATTACACATCCCCAGCTGTGTTTTAGTAATTTAAGTGGGACCCCTGTTCTTTGCTGATTTTTGCTTTCTGTTGGTAGAGGTTAGTACTACTAGTTCATTGGTCCCTGGAACTATAAAATATTAGCTAATGATAGATTTGTCTACTATCGGTTGGGAAGATCTTACAAGACAAAATAAGTGTTACACATAAGGGTACAGACCAACACCCCAACAGTTGTATGTCTGCGGTTTTCAGACAGAAAGTGCTGCCTTGGGATGTAGGAAAGAAGCTTAACTCTTTCCCTACCTGCTGCTTCTGTGGTTTAAATTGCATCCCACTCACAGGTGCTTTTCCCTACATAGGATAGTAAACAGGTCCCTACAAATCCAAATACTCAGTGAGGCTTTTCCAAGTCTATATAAGCTATTGAAGAAGTCCCCAGCTCCCATTCCCTACCAAAGCTAACTCTGGTGTTTTTGAGGAAAGGAAGGTACACACACTTTATTGATATCTTCCCTCCAAGGATTACTGCTAAAACTGGATGGTAGAATTCTCCCCTGTTTGGTCTAAGTACTTTGCTTTGGGGGTGGATACTTTGATTCTTAATTTCTGTGATTCTTGATAAGGCCCAAGGTCTTCTGCTATCATATAAATCCTTCAATGCTACTTTCCCTCTCTAGTCAGTCCCCGGAGGAAATTTCTCTGGGCATGGGACAAACTAGAACCTTCATTGCTGACCTTCCTCCTTAGAGTGTAGTTTGTGCTTCTCTCATGCACACGCTACTAAGACTTCCCCCAGTGGTTTCTGTGTGCTGGGTATAAAGAAGAAATCTCTTCACTTTCACAACACTTACTTCCCATCCCCGAGTTTCTGAGAAATTGTAAATGGTGTGTTGCCTCCATGTAAATCTATGGCAGATTTATTGCTCCAATGAAATTGCTCTTCCACCTGCCATAGCAACACCTAATTGGCAGCTATTCCATTCCCTGCTAAGAGGCTGAAGAGCAAAGATGGAGGTTTCTTCCCATATAATGTTGTCACACTTTGAGCATGGCTTTGCTCTGCCAGAGCCAAGGACCTGGAAATCCACCCAACAATTGGAAGTTCTCATTAAGGCTACTTAGTGTAATTTATTTAGGGCAGATTTCAGCATTGTGTGATCTATTTTGTATTTTACTAGAATCCCAGCATCTACCAACCAGAACCAAATGCAAAAGGGGAAATGAAAAGAGAATATCTCTGAACGCAATAGGAACCTACAGCAAGCAGAATCATAGCATGTGGGACTGTGGATGGTCTTTCAAATAAACTGGCCCTGAACCGTTTTAAGACTTTGAACGTTAAGACATGTACTCTGAATTAAGCCTCAAAATACTCCAGCAAGCAGTGCAATGTAATGGAAGTTAAGGGAAGAACGAATTCAACTCTGGCTGATCAATGACTGTGAACATTTGAGACACAATTCATGGGATCAAAGAGGGGGCTGATGGTGGCGATAAATACACTAGAGAGACATATTGCAGACTGGCCTGCATAGCAAAGCATGTTGTTATTGTTGTTGTCGTCATTATGTACCTTCAAATTAGTTCTGGCTTATGGCCGCTCTAAGATGAACCTGTCATGGGATTTTCTTGGCAAAATTTATTCAGAGGAGATTTACCTTTGCTTTCCTCTGAGGCTGAGAGAGTGTGACTTGCTCAATGTCACCTAGTGGGTTTCTGTGCCCAAGTAGGGATTTGAACCCTGGTCTCCCAGTGTCCTAAGCCAACAACTCAGACAACTACACCATGCTAGTGTATAGCACACTTTTTTCTCCAGCTTATAACCCAAGAGTGACAAGTTGCTGTTAAGTTCCAGATTTCTTGTGTCTTCTCTTTATACACTGTAGATAACCAAGTCATATGTTCACCATCCTGTACAAACACAATGTCAGCCAAAATTATGGTACTCCAGGACTTGGTGTTCTTGAAAAGTCAGGTCACTCAGGAGGGCAGTGTTCTCTCCATATCTGAAACTAGTTCTAGAATTTCCTGTGTACATTCTTTCTCTGTTCTCCCCCTCCCCTGGCTATGAGATTCTGGAATCCTGCGTTCAGGATTTTCCCCTTTCCATTATAATATCACTTCTGATAAATTTCACAAGATTTAAAAATATCTAGGCATCCCTGTTTAGGAACAGAGAAATAAGTTTCTACAAACATCTTCAAATATTTACAATTCAGCCTCATTTTCAGTCTTCCTAGGCATATGTATGCAGCCTACACCAAGCTCACACCTCCCCCGCAATGCTTGGCCCCAGATTTTGGCATCTTGCATGCCACTGATTCCTTTCTGTGCCCCTGTTTCTTTGCTCATCACCCCACACGGCATCACAAGGAGGCTGGCAGGCAGTATGCAGTGATGAGAATCATGGCAGGTCACTCTGATGCCTTGACAGTTTTTTGACAGTCAGTAATTGCTTTCTTGCTACAGCTCTTTTGAGCATAGAGTTTCTAGCCAAAGCAATTTGCTTCCCATCAATTTTATTCCTTGGTTTTTAAATAAAAAAAAAAACACCTGTCCTCTAACACCAACAAACAAACCTGGAAACCCCTTTATTTAGGAAGCCTGATGTCATTTACTCTGCAAGGGCACTCTTATCCTGCAGAAAGTGACATACTGAAAGGAATTCTCCATTACGGGGACTACCCCTTGTAGCCGTTCCCTGTCTCCTCTTCTTCCGCCTTGGTACATTCCACATTGGCTTTCATCTGCTAGTAGCGAGTCTTACTGAAAGAGTGCATTAGATTTTTATTGTTTGTTTGCCACCCAACGTCCTTCCAAAGAGGTCAATGGAGTGTTTTGCTACTGTCTTCTTACAAGGTGTGGCTATGAGAAAAAGTGATTTGCCTATAATAAGCTAGGGCTTTAATTACCCTGGTCCAAGTACAATACTCTAAGTACTTAATATCAACTGACTTAGAGTATTTGCAGACCAAGGACCAATTTTCATCTCAGCCAAACTTTTAGCTCAGAATTTGGGGGCAGTTCTTGGGTGGAGAGTATAAAGAAGTAAATCCCACAGAGGTTGTGAGCAATGACGTTCCAAGACATTTTGTGAGGGAGAGTAGCAGGAGTGAGCTTACCTTTTTATTATATGAGATGCCCAATGTTTGCTTTCTCTATTCAGTGTATTTTAAAAAAGCCTTCTCATAGCTGTCCATAGTACACAGTGGGGATTTCAGTGCAGCATTTGTCCTCGTGAGGCTTCTTGTGCGTTGGATTGGAGAATGACTAGAGGAGTGAAACATCAATTTGGCACAACCTTTAGGAAATGGAGCTGGGATGGATATTATATCATGAGCTTCAGCATCAGCTGAGAATGTGAATGGAAAAGGAATTCAGTGGATTTGCATCCTGAGACTGCAAATGGAAAGGAATGTATCAGAAATCTGTGCATACCTGAGGCCTGATTTATTTTAGCTGGGAAACATTAAAACATTAAACATTAAAAAATAAAAACGTCAAGAAATTCCGTCTATTTGAACAATGCATATAAAAAACTTGCTTATTCGTATAGTATAAAATCAAAGAACAGAGTAAACTTGCTGTTTTATATGTAAGAGATTTTTTTTTCTGCACAGGAAACTTCCCCCCCCCGTGTGTATGTAAAAATATGCACTTATTTATATGCAGAAAAAAATAAAGAGATTATTCATTAGCTGACATGGAAGAAGGTAGGGAATGAGACTTAGTATGAAACTGACTGTTTTTTCTATCCTTAGCTGTGAGCAGTTCCTGCAGACCCTTTTGAAACAGAAAAGAAGGGGACACAAAGCTTTTACCTATCTCACAGAAAACTAAAGCTGCCTCTCATCCCATACACACAGACAGATCTCAGAAATTTGCCTCCTCCCCAGAAACAGCTCCACCAGGCCTGGATTCTGAAAGTATACTATACCAGCAGTTCACCCTTTCCAGGGTCTTACAGGAGTGGGGAGGAAAACAGGCAATATCAATATAGCAGTATATTCTCCAGTAATTTACTTCCTTCACGGCCACTGTACCTGCAGTTTCTTTTTTCTTCCTGCTGTGACAGCCATAACCGGTGGAATCACTGGCAAAAGTCTGGCCATTGGCTTTAATCCCAACATGCAGTATGAGATAGATTTTTTTAATGTGTTGTTTGTTTATTCCAATACACCTAGAGGCTATCTTTTTATTCTTTCCCCTTCCCTCTTTGTCTTTTTCTCCTCCTTCCCTCCTTCTGTGACCAGCCTTAGATCAGACACACTTCAGTTGTTCGGTAGTGCACTACACCATACAACTTGAATTGCATACTGGCACATCTCCGTTATCAGCACTGTGGTAATGACATAAAACAGAATGAATTCCATTCTCACAGGCAAGAATGAATAATTTTACCCTTTTTTTACTCCTCACTGCAAGAAAGTAATCAATAACTGTGTAGTTTTTAAAGATGATTTGCAATCCATGACTTATTCTGTACCAAAAATGCACTTTTTGCCTAGAACACTGTATTTTATGTGCATAAAACAGCATTTTTTTTCTGCAGGGAAAACAAGTTTCCTGCACAGAAAACAGCACACTATGTGCAGAAATGTTATTTGAGAAGGAAGCAGAAAATGCCACTTACTGTGCAGGATATTTTTCCTCTGTTTTCCATGCAGGAAACATGTTTTCTGCACAGAAATGCCATTTTTAGTTTAATAATAATAATAATAATAATAATAATAATGGTAGTAGTAGTAGTAGTAATAATAATAGAAGCAGCAGCAGTAGCAGCCACCTGCCTTTTCTGCACAGAATTAGACTCCTGCCCTTCTAGCATTCTCCTTATCAGGGTTTCCTAATACATTTTTAGTCATGTTTTTAAAATATTTTTGAATATTTTTTGTATCCCTACATTGTAGCCACATTTTCAGATTCTTTTCACAGCCTTCCTATATTCATAAACATTATACGTTTTATTTTGTGCTCCCTTCCATGCCTTTTCCTTTTTCTGGAAAAACTGTATTGAAACAATTTGTCAGCTCTTCACCATTCTTTTCTAAAGCAACTGTGATCAAGTTGACTGAATACTGGTGATACCCTAAATGCTTGTACTTGTGATGAATAGTCATAATGATATAAAATTCTCCAAGATTTGTCCTGCATAATCAGTGGAGTGGTGAGCCTGCTCTGGCTTTCATTAAAGGAGCTATCCAAGGTGTTGAAATTATTTTGGGATTAGGATTTAGCACCTTGGATAGCTCCTTCATAAAGTTCAAGAAGAAAACCTAGAGTGAGGTTGCTGTCCTATTGACGTGGAAACCACCACTGCCAAAACTTCATGAAAATATGTGGCATTGTTTTCTAATTGGACAATTTTTCATTATTAGATCCATTCAGTATTCATCACTTCCCCTGGGGAGTAAATGTGTAGTTCAAGGAATTTCTGAAACTGATAAAGCTTAAAGAACTCTTGTGAAGCGTTTTCTCAAATTCACTTTCCCCAACAAAGAGCAAAATGATAACGAGGAATGGCAAGTCTTTTCATCAAACTCTGTCTATGTACTGTGTGTGTGTTTGTTTTTGCCCAACAGCTAACATTCAATGGGTGATGTATCATCTGTTTAAAATATAAAATATATTGGAGTACAACAATAGCACAACAACATAAAACAACAAAAGAAATGTAATAACAAGATAAAAATAGCAGCAGAGTGCAAAATATTTAGCATATAAAGCCAAGTTAAAACTGGCAGCAACCTAAAATACAACAGTATAAATACGCAGACATAGGTCTTAAAATACCTGTGAGGAAAACAAAAGAATTCTTCACAGCTGCTGAGAAGACCACAAGATATCAGAAATAAGCTCTTTTAAAAAAGCATGGTAAAGATTTCATATTTGGAGGACACTGAACTGTAACGCTGACTTTAGCATGAGTTTTATTTTCCTTATTGCTTGTGGTCTTCTTCATATTGCTGTCCTCTCTAAGCTATTCACATATTTAAAGTGCATCAACATTAAAGGTATTAGATGACAGACTGGCCCTATAATGGTAACACTGATCACGGCACTCATGAATGATGATGGTTACTGTGATGGGCAGAAATATACATTCCAGACCACTCACTTCTAGCACGTCTGCTCTTGAAAGGTTCTTGTACCTTTAAGCTCTTGTCTTCTTTCATTACCGTCCTCCCACCCCTCCATGCCTCCCTGAAGCTGCTATGAGTAGAGTTAATCTCATGTAGTTTAAGGAGTTATTCATTGGGGGCTCAGTGGATGATGAATGTCGAAACCATTACCGGCAAAGTACCAGGGCTCCATGGAGCTGTTTAAAAATGCATTCTCCCATGTAAATTTCTGCTTCATCAATCCTTATGACATGTCAAACATTGCTATTGTTTCCTGAACAAATTGTACGACATGCCCTTTTCTGCAGATTTGTGCACAAGAGCAGAACTGCTCCACAGCTTTGCCTTCCGCTTTTGTCTCTGAGCAGGTTTTATGGCAGCAGCTGCAACTGTGCCGATTTTGATCGCACATAGATGACGGATGTTAGGAACAAAGGGAAGGAGGGCCAATCTGCATGTGTAATAAATGTGGAGACAGATAATTACAAGATAGACATGCTTGAGAGGTGCAGAAGAGTATGTAAGACAAATGAGCAGAGGTGAGCATTTACAAATACACACACTCACATTTTGAGTGTGGCCAAGCAACTATGAATATTCATGGAGAGAAAGGGAAACAGGACAACTACCACTGAGAGGGCCCTAGTGGCTGCATGTGGCTCTCATGTTTGTAAGGTGATGAATCCACTCCAGTTTTCAGTCCAGACTTTTTTTTCATGGAATTAAGAAATAGGCTGAGCTTATTTAGAGGATAGTGTTTGCTACCCTGGATACCTCCTTTAAAGTCCGATCTTAAAACCTGGAACAGATTCACTGCCCCACTGAGGTGGGAACCATGAGCTGCTACCCAATGCCATCTCCAGCAGGTTCCTCCTGCCATCACTGTCACCTGGCCATAGCCATGCCATTAGGCTGCAGCAAAGGGAAAAAGGAAAATAGGACCACTGTCACCTGTGCTGGGCTTCTCCCTCCATTGTAGGAACTTCATAATGAAAAACTACACCTGGGTGGCTACCCCCAAACCTTGAAAGGAGGCGAGGATGGCTCTCTTATTATTGTTCTTTCACTGACAAATGGTATTTTAAAAAAAAGTTGCAACAAGCTTTTAGGAATTGGCTGTAATGGGCTTTTAACAGTATGCAGTTCTGTTGATTTTTATCTTCGGCCTTTTAATGGATTTGAAATGGTTTAAGTTCTATGTTGTTTAATGACTTTTTTAAAAATAACTTTTTTATGTTTTTATTGATTTTTTTATGTGCACTTTAATCTGTGTTTGTTTTAATCTTTGTAATCCACTTTGAGTCCCAGTACTGGGAAAAGGACAGGATATTAATATATAGATTGCCACCATCACCACCTACCATCATCATCCTTGTCATCTAGGGCCTAGTTTTGCTTTTTTTTTTTTTTAACGCTATCTTTCATTTGCTTTTTCTTTTGCATTCTTTCTTTTAGACTGTAAATCAAAAATAGTCTGCTTCATTGCTACACCTTTGTAAGCCATTTCAGGATGCTGAATGTGTGGGTGGGTGTGTGGATGAAATATTAATTCCATTCTTATTTAGCTGTTTAATTCATAGTGAGGGAGATGCTGCCACAGTTTCTTTTCTGACATGGCTAAAAGGCATGGAAAGTAAAGACTTGCCTCACCCTCTTTTGGCCTGCAGACTTCTGAAGGCTGCACAAGGTCATATGTGCCTGAGTTGTCTTGTGAGACATAGTCATTTGGGACTAGATCCATAAGCTGGATCTAGCTCTGCTAGGGCTGGGACCTTGGTGTCTGATCCTCTAAGCATTATAAGAAGTAAAAGGGGATTTATTCTCACGGATATAAGGCAAGAGTGGGAACCATCGGACCTTTCAGATGTTTTCACACCACAACTAGCAGTCATAGCCAATTATGAAGAATATGGGGAGCTACAGTCCAACAACTTCTGTACAGCATGTCATTCCCGATACAGAGAGATGTTTGTAAGAACTCAGAATTTATTAACTATGTTATAGCAAAATCCATAGTAAGCCAGGAACTGCAGACAGACACAGTTCAGAATGCACAGATGCTTGTTTCATTATTTTTCACTTTATTATTTATTTTTAGTATGTGTATAGGATCATCAAGCTATACATACATGTATATGGCTCTAAGAGAGACTTGGAAAAAAATTGGATTATAACTCCCATAATCTATCAGCTGGCTTTCCAAACTGTGGAATCATGGGAGTTGTAGTATCAAAACCCCCCACATAATTCCACACTATATGAAGTAGTTATTCAAAATAATTTGTTTTGGACATGGATCTTGAATTCAGGTGTATCATGCTTCTTGACAGATAATGTTATGTTGGAGGTTTATCTGAAAAAGAACAAAAGGATTAAGAATGACACTTATGTGCATGTCCTATCTTCTGAACAGTTGTGATATATTATATCTGATATAACAATGGTTATATCAGAATTTTATACATATCTGATCAAATTGAGCATCATGCTGTATAAATTCATACATTCTCACATTCCCCTTTTGAAAGTTATGGAGAGTTGGCCTTGTTTTTTCATGTTCAATTTGTTGTAGCAAAAATTCACAACTCTGTCTCAAAAGCAACCTACACCTGTATTTTTCCTTTTCCATCACTTTTTGGAGTAAATAAAAATGTATGAGTGAACTTTCTCAAAGCTGGCATTTATTAAGAAAAAGCTGAAATCCAGAGTTCTTACTTCTGTTAGAAGTATGTTTGTATGGTGAAATAGTGAACAGTACCAAGACTGTTAATCTTTGATTAATTAGTACCAGGACCACTAATTAATTGTACAATTAAGCATTGGCTGTTTCTAGACAGACTGCATCTAGCTGTACAGATCTTTGGTTATTTTTTTCCTCTGGAAAAGAAACAAGATGGGAGCAGCAGTGGGAAAACACAGGAGGGGAACAAAATGGGAGATAAACTTTCTGGACCCCCTGTAAAATCACTTTAATGAGTCAGAGTGAATACACAATAAAAGCTTCATCTGGAGGAAGCTATAAGAGCTACTCCAAATACAAGGATCTTTGGCTATATGCCTTGTATTGGTGGAAATATGGGATATGGAAAGTACTATGGAGAAATTCATGAGGATCAAGAAACGCAGGGACAGGGATAACTTTAAGCTTTATAGTATGGCAGTGAGGCAATACAGATCCTACACAATCTTGCTTTTGATGATATAAGCATTTTTTTTCCTGTGAGAAATCCATGGATTTGGTCACATTGAAAACAGGATTTAAATTCCTTGTTGGCTTTCTCTCTTTTCATGTAGGGTGTGACCTGCTAAGAAACTTCCATCGATACTAGGAAACTAGACATTCTGTGAAATGAAAATTGCAACAGCCACAAAATTAAAGGTGTCCAAAGTGTATGTTCTGACTTCTTTGCTTTGCCTTCTGTCAAACAACAATAACCTGTATTATTTCCCTTGCTGCCTCTATAAAACACATGAGACTGCATACCATGTGATTCAGTAACACCTTCATTCACATTCACACACACACACACACACACACACACAATATTCATCTTGACCTTCCCCCAATTTACACTGGTATATTTTTTTAAAAAATGGTTTAGAATGTATTCTTTAAAAACTGGGTCTAAAGAGAACTAAGAGGTAAAGAAAGGACTGTGTGTTTTCCTTGAATCTTGAGACAATCATAGCCTGAATGTGTCAAATGCATTTTGCCTTGGCAGGGCAATGATGTTTTTGAGTCTGATGATTACGCACATTATTGCTGTCCTAGGTAAAATGGCAGATCCATCAACGGCAGTTTGTGAGACAGCAGGATGGGTGAGAGAACAAACGGCTGCCCTTGCGCTTGTACCGGTGGAAGGTACAGGAGCTAGTGAAATGCTCATTGTTACTTCTCCCTCACAAAAAGAAAAGAAATCAGGCATAAATATGGTCCAGCAATACTTCCTGTGTGAGATGGTTTCAGTGGGCCTTGTTTAACATGGTAAGAAATCACAGAATTAGGGATGTGTGCTGAGCCTAGCTTCATTCCCACTGGGGCTTACTGAATTAATCCAGCTGGCTCCTATAAAGAGTCACTCTTCTGAGCTTAGTCTATGTAACCTTCTTCTCACCTTCTTCTTCCTGAAATCCCCCCCACTTCCCATATGGGTGTCAGTAGAAGAAAATTATGCTTCCCCCACCAGTGTCCATCACTGAAATAAGCACTTATAAATGCAATTATAAAGAACCAAATGGGGGAATTAGTTTTGCTGGTAGTACTAGCGTTCAGTAGCATCATCAAACTTGATATAAATCATTACCTCATCAATGACCAATCCATGTGTTTGGAAAGCCTACATATCTTGTTTCTTCTGTCCTTTTGCACTATACCTGCACTAAATGAGAAGGAAAGTGTTAGCTTTTTTGCACCAGACTAGAGATGTAAACATTTATTTTGTTCTTGGGTACAAGAACAAGTCATTGAAACAGATTTTCTTCACTTGGCAAGATTAGAAAAAGGCTTTTAAACATATGTTTTGATTGTTTTTTCAGAGTTTAGGATCTTTATGAAAAAAATCCTTTGAGCAAAAAACCAATGCTTAGGGTAGAAAAAAGTGTATTTTGCACAAAAATTGCTGGTTTCTGTGCAAAAAATTAGGTTTTGTCCAAAATGCAAGTTGCAACAGAGAACATTTTCAAAATTCATGTGTAAAAATCTTGCAGATCACTTGACCAGATGTCTTGTTTTGAAAAAAGAACTGTTAAGTATTCTTCATATCCTTCTGCTGGATACTTGCCAGGTATGTGGAGTAGGAAGGCAAAATTAAGGGAACGTCTGTAAACCACATTATAGAAAATAGCGCAAGAAATCTGTGTTGGTCCAGAGCATCCAGTTTTGCCCACTCCTTTACCATTTCTTTATAACAGAGCAAAATATCATCTGATTTGCCTACATAATGTCATAAGTACAATAATCATATTTGTGGTGCTGTATTCTCACATAAACTATTAGCAAGACCGTTTCTTGTTATCTAGTAAGAGTCATCCACAGAGTAACACGTTATTTGGTATATATCTGAAGATCATAGCAGGTTGAGGAAAGATACAATACCTTGCCATTGAGCCTGTCTGCTTAGAAAAGATGTATGTTATAGTTAATATTTTGTCATATATTCCAAAAGTTCATGATGAAATGCATGCTCATGTTGGAATGTAACATTTCACTGTATGGAAACATATTCTTTCTAGATTTAAACTGAAATGAGTACCTCCCCTGACCATTATGGACAGTTTTTGTCTTATTGCAGATTGTCAATCAATTTGAGTAAGCCTCTGTGACAACTAAGGGATTTTACTGACTTCCCAACACTTCATTCACAGATGATTGAACTTCCTAACATTGTATCTCCAGATATTAGATGGTGGTAAAAATGACTATCTCCCCTAACAATCTTTAATATTTACTTTTAGCCTTTAAGGCCTTGGGGATGCCCCTTTACAAAGCCCAAATACCTCTTTGCTGGTCCACTAATATAGATCAGAATATAGTTCTCTGTTGGATTTCCCAATCCTCCAAATTTTACATTTCAGTTTGTGACTCAAAAACATACCAAGATGCATATTGAAATCTGTGTTCTAGAATGAAATCTGTTTTTAAAAAATGTGTTTTATGAGAAAATAGGTCCCAAAATTTGCCATAAGGTTGTTGATCTCAACTACAATTGATTTAATAAGTCTACACTGGTTGAGAGTAACACCATGAGTTTAAATAGAATGTTTTCGCAGACTTATTTTAAAAAAATTAATGTGGGAATGGGATCGAATACACTTATGAATGAATAAATGTGAAATTAACATGGACTGTAAATAAACTGATCTGTCCATCCATAGGTGCACAGAAAGGCTTAAGCTCAAGGCAATTTACTATAAGAGATAAAACCAAGTTTATTATCTGTTTTTAAGAAATCAGGTCACTTGGAATTCAAAATGTTAAAAAAAAAAAGATTGCTAGAGTCATTCGAAGTAGAAATGGGAAAGTACATAATGATTTTGAGCTGTAGAGTTCTAAGAGTCAAAAAATTGTTACCAATTCCGGCATGTGCTGCTAAGAGATGAATCATTCATTTTGGGGGAAATATACAGTTTCTGTATCGTATATATGCCTGAGATGTCTAGGTGTCAACAAAAAGAGTAAACATCAGAAGGAAGGTAGACTTATTTTGCTGATTCTTAAAATAGAGTTTGGGTAGGTATGGTATGTCAGTCAAGTCAGGATCATTACAGGCTCAAAACACTGTGCTTATGTGCAATTAAACCTGACAAGTCTTGGATTGTTTTGTATCAACAGTTATCAATAGGATGAGGGGAGCTTCTCTAGGGAAGTATAAAATGAGGACAAAGAAAACATTACCTGTTATATGCTAGTTTTGGTCAGGAATTATAGTTTCAGCACATCCCCTTATTTCTTTCCAAGAGCTTGTGTGTACTTGCTTGCTTATTTGCTTTCTAAATTCATTTTGTTTATAAAAATATATCGTGAAACAACATAGGAAATATACAGTGTGAAAATAATGATTAAAAAACCAACTCAAAAAAAGTAGGTATGTATTTTATGCTTAAACATTTCAATGGAATGGCCCTGGCATATTTCTTTTGAGAGGAAGTGCTGCAATTTGAGTGGCACTGTAAAAACAAAACAAAAAAAAACTCTGTAGAATAACAACCACACTTAAACCCACAGTGGCACCCAAAGCAAGATCTCTATAGTCTTCAACATGGAGTGGGAGGATAGGAGCCTCTCCTGAAATTGCAAACCCCAGGATTCCATAGGAGGTTGAAAGTGGAATCATTGTGCTATAGCAGGCTCATGTGGAAATGGCCTGTATCTAGCATTTGTTACATTCTCCTAGCAGCTAGTATCCAGCAAAAAAAGATCATTCTTAATATCAAAGCAGGGACAGTACTAAATCTTCCTTTAGTACTTTACCCCAGGAGTTACTGCTATACAACACCTTGGGGGCATACGACATTTTGTCTGAGTGCATTTATAGCAAATTCCTGATAGATAGATCTTAATGCCCATTGAGAGTTGAGTGTGGCTAATCAAGTTATATGGCTGGCTCCTGCCCTCTTTTTATGTGACCCATGAAGGAAGCATTTACTTGACTTGCTTGTATGTTTCACCTGGAACTGCTTGCAGTCTTCATGCTTGTTTTCCTCAAGGGGCAAGACTGGAATCCCCTAGGGCAGAGCTTTCCAAACTTTTCATGTTGGTGATACACTTTTTAGACATGCATTGTTTCACGACACAGTAATTCAGTAAGTACTTCAGTAAGTGGAGGCAGGCCCTCCACCCAAGTCTGGCCCACCACCACCCTCGCAGGGGTCTTCCTCAGCCTGGGGTGGTGTTGGCCGTGGCCGTGGCGGTGGTGGCAGAGGCAGTCCCTTCACCAGGGCCTGGTCTGCTCCGGCAGTGGGAGAGGCAGCCCTTCCACCATTACATTCACACAACACACCTTTACACTGCAAATGACACACTAATGTGTTGGGACACAGTTTGGAAAGCTCTGCCCTAGACAATTTAGAGACACACATTTAGAGTGAAATGCCCCTAGGTTTAGCATCCACAAGACCACATAAATGATGACAAGTAGTGTAATAGCCATATCTGATCCAACGTATCTGTCCCATGGGCATTCAGAAAGGGCGCTGCAGTTCAGGAACATAGTCAGATTGTGAGCCCACTCCTTAAAAAGGTCTAAATGGGCACTTTCAGATATCATATCTGTTTATTACTGATACAGCTGAACATTTTTACAAGTCTCTTTTGTCCCTATCCTTTTTGCCACTACAATTCATTGTCCAGATTTTCCACAGACAGTTGTGTGTTGAATGTGTTGAATAGCCAATATGAACTAGTTTACAGTACTGTGACTGCTTAGAGCAGGATGAGAATCCTGTGGCCTGCATAAGTGGCCCAAAGTTTTTGAACTTAATCTCCTAGCGTTATCACTGAGTATGTTGGCTAATGGGAGCTGCTATCCAGAAACATCTGGAGAGGTGCATGATTTCTCCCTGCCAGATTTAGAATATTATTCCTTTCAAATCTGTCTAAGAAAAAGGATACATCACAAGCTTTGCTATGTTATCTCCACACAACCAGTTGTCATCTCTGTCCACTATTTAAACATATACTTCGCTTGGCCAAAGAAAACTTCAGAACAGAAGAAATGAGTGTGAACATCCTGGGAAGTGATATCTCAGTTCTACCAGTTTCAGCACTCTTAAAAATCATTGTTTATCTCTGGCCATGGTGCTGTAGACCAGGATTTCAAACCAGAAGGATCACATTTAGTTAATCCCTCATGGTACTTTTTTTCCTATTGCAGCTGGCAACCAAAGTACATTTGTGTCTGGCAGTGAAATGTATCTAGAATGAATGACAGAGATTGGGATGGGTGGTTATGCTTGAATAATTCTCTGATTTAAGAATAATTATTCCAATAAAGTTTATGTGGAATACGGAGATTCAGATGGTGTCTTCTGGCTCTGCTACATTTTGAAGCTATCTTTTTTTTTGAAAAAAAAAGTAGTGTGATACTAATACGATGTGTAGAATAGTACCCAAAATCTGGCCTCTTTCCCCCCCTTCTTCTTCTCTTACAAAATAGCTTGTTCTCCAGGGGCTATTTGGCAGGAAGGCCATCTGGATACCTATGGTCAGATGAACCAGCCACATTCGTTTGCAGCAGACTCAGAGAGATATCTGCCAAAGGAAAGTATAGGATTGAACATGAGGAGGTAGCCATCTTGCATGACCAACTCGTTAGCCTTCTCCCTAATGAGGTGGAACACATTTTGTCCAGGAGTACAAGGAACCCTTTCCCAGAGCCATATTCTGAACCAATGAAAATCGAACTCTGTATTTTGTGAGGCCATACTGTGACAATAACCCACCCAAGAGGAAATTGCAAGTCTCTTAGCCTCCAGCTGGCAGGGCAGGGTAAACACCTGGAAGGTCTGCCACATGGGGTTGAATGGCTGCAAATTGATAGGTACATTGTGTCCTACTAGGCAATCCCTGCCAGACCAAGCAGCAGTATTGCTGAACAGGAAGAGTGTTGAATTAAAGGAAGAGAGAGAAAAAGAGATGTATGGTGGGTTTGCTAGTGAAAAAGGGAGAAATCAAACTGATGTCATACTTACTAGATCTTATACACACTAATTTCATATATTCTGAACTAATAGTACAAAATGCTTACATATCAAAGAAATGAGATGATCCTGAAATACAACCTTTTCTTAAATTACTTTATCTGTGGCTTTTTAAGACCTTCCTCACTGGACCTGTTAAAATTCACTTTTGAAGCTGATTGATCTTAAATCCTGTAACCTTCAGGTTAATTTGTTGCTCTATGCAAGTAGTCCATAGACCTGTGCAAAAGGTTTTAACTTGGGAGACCACAAGAGGCACTTTCCCATAAAACTTGGGTATCAGCAGTTTTCGTTCATGGACATGCAATTTTAAAAATAGGGAAATATTTCCTTTGTTATCTGACTGTGCTCTGCTTCCCATAAATGAGAATGGATTTTATCAATCTGTGCAGGCATTGTTTTACTGGCAAGTGGATAATCCCACATGTCTAGCTGAAAGTCTTTTGGTAGTTCTGCTCAACAGTACTAATGTGTGCTTGTGTGTGTGTGTGAGAGAGAGAGAGAAAGGGGGGGGATGTATGTGAATGGAAGCACGCACCAATAGTGATACAAAAGTGCCCTTCTGAATAAGATTTTGCTTGGCTGTTAAGTCTTAATATCAGATTGTTACAGTTTCATTTTTGAATAGATGAAAGAAAAAATTGCACAGAATACATAACCAGTAGTGATGCAAAAATCTCACTGCCTAACCTGGGAGAATAGTCCAGAAGTAGCTGGGTTCCCAGATGTTGCTGTATTTTCCCCTTTATCTGCCTGTTTCTTTCCTCATCTTCTGTTGCATGTTTCCAGTAGTGGCCACCACCATTTGTAAGCTAAGACCTGGAAAGTTTTTATCCATTTGTGGGCTCTTCAAAAAATAGGCAGAGAAACAGATAAATCGAGCAAGGTTTTGTTCTTTGCCATTCTTAAAGCCTGTTGAGTTTTGGCTTGAAATGCATTCTGACATTGTTTTTACTCACATCCATCAACCTCCTACAAGCTCAGGCAGAAAGCAATTTAGAAAAGAAGTTAAAAAGCAAGATAGTTTCAGAATTTATTCCATATTTCTCATTTTAGAATACAAATTTGTCCCCTTTGCCTTTGCTGCCATTCATGCATATTTTATATACTGATTAGAACCAAGATTTTAAAACACCCACAAATCTCACTTTGTTTACCAGGGGTGACACTGTGAGCTTTACACCTTTTCCTGGGAAGGTTGATGCTATCCTTTGCCTTGCCCGGCTTGAAAAGATATGCAAGGACAACGTTGTGAAGATGAAAGTCTTAAGATTCTACCTGGAGTGAGAAGAATTCCTCCTGTCCACTTTCTTTTGCCTTTGCATTCACAGGCTTGCCAGATCATCCACCCACCCTAATACATGGTGGTTAAGGGCAAGTGTTCTATTGATTTCATTTGATTATATCCAAAACACAAGCTGAAAGAGAATGGCTGGAGTCCTGTTAGTGACAAATGTAATCTGCATAAGGCTGCTGCACAAGGGTATTTAATACCTCCTTTCATAATGATTCCCATCCAGCACAGCTGACTTCTTCAACACTTCAGCATTCCCCCATAACCAATTTGTGTCTAGTCATGGGAGGATATCTGGGCAACTTCCAGCTGCTGTTCTGAATTCAGGAGGTCTCCAGATTATTCACACAATCCAGGAGAATGGCTGAGAGCCCTCTGCCTATCCTACCGCGATCTGACTGTGGAAACATGTTGAAGAGACCAATTGCTCTGAAGCAGAAGGTGAAGACGGCAGAAATACACAGGCAGATCTTGGCCAATATGTGCTTTTGTGTGATTGTGATTCTGTGTGTATGTGCTTGTAGTTATATTGCCTTCTTTCTTCCATGCATACAGAGATAAAGAAACCAACCCTTTTTGTTGTTTACTGAGTAGGAAATCTGAGGCCCTGGAGGTAAATCTGGACCTATTAGTGTCCCAGTCTGGCTCTTTGGAGTTCTCTGGATGACTGTGTTCACTTACTCATTATATCATAATTTGGTAGTTTTCCAAATTTGGTTCATTTTTCCCCTTCATTCTAAAAGATTGAAATGCTTCCACTATGGCTCAGTTGGTGGGAATAAGATCTTTGAGCTAAAATATGCTGACATTTTCAGTTCTAACCTTTTGCTTCATCCACTACCAAAATTCATCCCCTAGGAATTTATCTGAAAATGAATTTGTCTCTTGGACTGAAGTACATACTGTACCCTACCCTTTTACTATAATGTTGGACAATTCATACTATCTTTTGGGTTCAGTTTTTGGTCAGCCCAGTTATTTGCAATGTAAAAAAGACGTCGGGAAAACAGTCAAACTGAAACAGTGGCAACTTCAGCTACCAACCAAAAAAAAGAAGGGGTGTTGAACGGAACTGAGAAGTTGTTGCAGAAGAAGTATGATTTTGTGAAAGCAATTGTTATGCTCAACTCTTCATCAGAGCCCCTTATCACAAGACACTTGTCTTCTACCAAAGACAAAGATGTCTGTCATTTAAAATATAAAGAAGGGGATTGTTTGATGATGGTGATACTCCAAGAGCATCAGGCGTAACAACTGTAAGTTGGAGCATCTCCTGAATAGAACATAATTTTTCCCAAGAAACTTTTGAGGTTCATCTTCTCTTTTTGGGCTGATAGTGTAAACTTTAGGTTAAAGAAATTAGGAGGTTGGCAGGCTATGTGAATCTATCAGTTTATCTTGTAGTCTAGTGAAGCCAAAACACAGAAAACTAAGATATGAGTTTAGGGAGGAAAGAAATGGAAAGTAGAGGGCTGGGTGAAAGAAGAAATTGGCCAGCTCAAGCCCTTAACAGTTATAATGAGTGTCATGGGCAGGTGAGAGGAGAGTCAAGGGATGCATGCAATAAGTGTTACCCCCAAAAGACAGGGGACATTGAGGTCCACCAGCAGTGCCAGCATCTCCTGATAGCTCCAAAGGAGACCTGAAAGGGGGGGGGATACTTTGGGACTTTTTTACCTGTGTACTGACTATAGGACTCCAGTTAAAGGTTTAAACAGGATGCTTTTATTTGAAAATTAACACACACACACACACACACACACACACACAAGAAAGCATGCAGTCTCATGAACCGTATAAGGCTAGTGAAGGTAAAGGAGACAAAGGGTGGAGAGAGGGAGACTTTTGGTGTATAGGATGATATTAACTGGTCCTGGAACAAAGTATTGAAGAGATGTGACTCAAACACAAGAGTTTTGAGGGCAGCATGGAGGAACGAGAATCTGGGGTGCAGTCTGATGCCCAAAGTGCTGGTGTATTGCTGTGTTGCAAAAGTACCTGGTCTGGAGCTGGTGTTTTATACCATTTTTCCTATCTAGAAGGGACAAGTGTTAATTGCTCTCTGACAAAGTAAACAAAAGGGGTCCAGAACCAATTGATTGTCTTACTTTGGGTGACAAAGCATTGATGGGAGTCCCAACAGCCTTTTAATGTCTTAGTTAGGTAAGGTGAATGAGGAAGGTTTCAGTAGGAAATGCGCACAATAGGGGTGCTTACCTGCTGTACCTGGATAGTTTTGCTGACTATTGTATTTAGATGTTGGGTTTTTGACAGCATTACTGGAAGGGTATTCACTCCAGGCTTTTCTCATTTAACTCTTCTTGACTTTATAAGCTGGCAGTGCTGAGGCCATGCTAACCTAGTCCAGGCATACAGCCGAGTCCTAATTACTGCCTGTTTCCCAGTCATAAATGTCCAATTTTTATACAATATTTCATGCTAATTAAATGATATTTCTTGCCATCATACTATGCCATGTGGTGGGGTTTAAGGCATGTTAATGTAAGCCTCGTAAGATTTTGTTTATTTGTTTATTTGTATATTTGTTTGTTTAAAATTCCCCTTTCTCTATTCTCTGGAGACATTTCATGAAAATGGAAATGAGAAGGAGCATGAAACTGTTCTATATCTCTAGTTCCCACAGAAGTCCTATTTGGAAGTCATGATAGTTGGTTTAACACACAAGAAATGGAAATTCTTTGTGGACATGCCATGAAGTTAGCATTGGCCCTGAATATATGAAACAGCTTCTGTGGGTAAATGAGAAATCCCTGGTTTCTGCTGTTTTTTCTTGCAACTTTCATCCATGGCAATGTCACAATCCTTACCAGCTTCTAGAATAACCACAGAGGACATGGGTCTGTCACCACCAAAACTACAAGACTATGAAACCTAAATACCTGAAGGCACACTGAAGAGGACTGTAGTACTGTACACTTTGGAGTTATTTTTAAAATATTTAAAAACTAATTAATTTACATCAATTTGAATGTACTTTCCTAACCAGGCTTGAAGTTTTCACAGTTTGAAGCCAGAGGGCAGTGGTTTGAGTCACTAGGGCTGCTCCATCCCCTCAATAGGAAAATCCTTCCCTTAGGAGATTATAGGGGGAACAATGACATAGGGGTGTGTCTAGGGGCACTGGACATCCATGGCTTTATTCAGATGTGTGTCACAATTCTATAATCTGTGTAATATTGCTTGAAAGCTTTGGGGTATCCAGATAAAGGCTAGTCCAACCCTTCCAAGCACAGGCACTTTTACCAGTCTAAAATAAAGTTTTTTTATGTTGATATGTAGAGTCCTGTGCTCCTTCTAAGAGCATAATGTGAAAATTCAGCAGCTAGGATTTCATTACTAATTCACTTCACTTTTTCAAGTTATATGGGCTTTACTCTGGCATGTTTTTCATGCCAGTAATTCTCTGCATGCAGAAAACACAAGTGACAGGGTATTTTTACGTAAGGATTTTGACAGGTGTGATTTTTGTGGAGGGAATAATTGGGAAGGGCTGAACAGAAATACAGAAATACAAGGAACAAAGAACATTTGGTGAGAAATACCAAACATAGATGTATTTTTCCCCATGAAAAAGTAATCTAACATCTGTATTCAGTTTGATATGATTCTGATGGAAGACATTTTGAACTCTATGCCCAGTGTGATGAGTTTGGGATTAGGAATCTAATGAAAGTACAAATTAAAATCCTGGCATTTTAAGCAAGTCGCAGTGTTGCCTGTCACAGTGTCCCAACCAGGTGCTTTCAGTATAAGAGCAGACTAGAAAAAATGATGGCAACTGAAGTTTGGGACAATCTTTCAGGAAAAAGGTATGGAAAATCCACAAACTGTTAATTTTTAGGAACAGTGAGAATAAGAATGAGATAACATCTAATGATATTAAGGAGAATTTTTTAAAAAATTAATAAATAAATACAAGGAAAAAAAGGCACCAGGAGTTTTTCCCAAATCTGAATTAAAACAGTTCCATTAGAGATAGGAAGTTCAGTAAATGTCTTCTTTTGGGCTGCTTCTAGTTGGAAATTATACTGCCTCCTTCCTGTGTCGGAAGTAGTGAAAGTGGCAGGAAATTAAACCAAAGATATTAGAAATAGAATGAATAATTCTCCTGTAATTCTGTTAAATTTTGTTTTGATGCTCTTGCATGTTATTCTGGCAAGCTGTAATATGCTGCTTAAAAAAACCCAGGATTTGATTTTGCGGTTTAATTCATTTTTTGTTAATATTTCCTTTCCTGTTACAGTCTTTTTTCCTACTTATACATTTTGTTTTATTTTTTCTTTTAGGCAACAGACAATGATGTGGGTTCTTATGGAAAAGTCAGCTATTATTTCAGTGATGATCCTGACAGGTAAATACTATGATAACAGGACTGATCACTTCATTCTGATGTGGTTTTTACTCTCATTGTTAATAATGTGCATTTTCTTCCTTTATACCAGTGAAAACCCATACACATAATCCTTATTCTGCTGCATATTTTCCTTTTGTATTATCTTCTGTTAGAGCATTGGACTACAACTCTGTAGACTGGGGTTCAGTTCCCCACTCAGCCATGGAAACCCATTGGTTGACTTTGACCTTGACCAAGTCATAAGCTCTCAGCCTCAGAGGAAGGCAAAGGCAAACCCTCTCGGAAAAAAAAACAACAAGAAAACCCCATGATAGTTTTGCCATAGGGTTTTCATAAATTAGAAACGACTGGAAGGCACACAACGAAAACAAAGTAAAGTGGAAATTCTGATCTTAGGCTGAGTTGAATTAAGAGAGCCCATTGCCGTATGTCAGAGCTTGATGAGGCACGTTTTAGCACAAAGCAGGTTAAACTGAGCTTAATGTTCAACTAGGTCAAGAGTGGGCAACTGTGGAAGGCTAGGGGGGCACATTAGACCCCTAGGAGACCTTAGAGAGTGGTACTCCCTCATGGCATCCACTCCCAGCAAAAAATTACCCCAAACACTCTAGGAGCTTGAGGGGATTTTCACTTTCTGAGACTTTTTAGGTGCAGGAAATGTCTTTTGTAACAACAGAATGTGAACAGAAGTAATATGTTATTCACTTCTTCTTACAGAAAAAGGCCATTCCTGGGCTTAAATTTGCCCTAAGGGTGCAAAATGTGGTGGAAATGCACCCTGCAACCCCCAGAGAACATTGTAGGGTTGGGGAGGGATTCGGGGTGGCGAGATTATGAAAAAAAAAAGTGACAGAAATTTCTTCCACACCTACTAGAGTACATTTGGGGGCATGTTGAAGTAAAACAACTTTTTGCAAAAAAAATTTAAAAAATGTTTAGCCCAGGGACTACAAAAACGGCACTTTGCCCACTTCTAATCTAGGCAATTCCATAGCAAAACAAGGAGCAAGTAAGAAAGGCAGACCAGCAAAAGTCAGTCGTTGCAAATAATGAATTAGTTGCAGTTAAATCCTTTTTACAGGCAGGCTACAACTAAGTTCCATTGTAACTCCTTTTGTGATATAGCCACAACTGCTTTTATTTACTTTTGCAGGGATGTGCTTAGTTATGTTTTGTACCACAGGCCAGTGTCTTATAGCAGTCTGGTTGGGGGAGGGTTAAGTAACAACTTCACTACCTTATGAATAACAAGAAAGCAAAGGTGTTTTTTTTTAGAGCACATATACAAAATATATAATGGTAGCTAATTACCATTTGAAGAGAGTTGGTAAATATAGTGATTTGAGTGTTGGATTAGGACTGAGAGACCAGGGTTCAAATCCCTGCTCAACCACAGAAACTCTGGGTGACCCAAGGCAACACACAGTCTTTCAACCTAAAAGGAAGGCAATGGTGAACTTCCTCTGAATAAATCGGGGGGGGGAACCTGTGACAGTGTCACCATAAGTCACAGTCAACTTCAAGGCACATAAAAACAACCGATTACCCTATGAGGGATGTGCACTCTTGGAATTATAACAGTAATCTTTATTTTTTTAAAGATAGCTTTCTAGGATGTGAAGACATATAGCTGCTGAGGGTAGTGAGCAGATGAGTGAAAACATGCTAAACAGCTATTGGGATGGTTTCCAACTTTGTTACAGATGTTATAGGAAGGGTGTGTTTGGGTGGAGCCTGATAGTATTTGAAGACCCAAACTTATCAGAATGTGAAAGGAGTTATGAAAATTTCCTATAAGAATAGGGAAGCAACTGCATGCGCATTACATTTTCAGTGTGATATAGTTCCTGTGTGTGTAAAGCCCTTCCTGTCTTGTCTGCATGGTGGATAGATTTGCCCAGGCAACAAAATCTCTTAGATCAATCTTACTTTCCCTCTAGTTGCTTTCCCCCAGAAGGTTCTGTGTGCAGACTTATATTGGTAGGTTTCTCTGATTAGCGTGTGTTTGCTTTTCTGCTCTCCAGATTTTCATTAGACAAGGACACAGGCGTAATCACATTGATTGGTCGGCTGGACTTCGAGACAACCCAACGCTACACACTGACTGTCATTGCCAGAGATGGGGGTGGGGAAGAAACAACAGGGAGAGTCAGGATTAATGTCCTGGATGTCAATGACAACATCCCCACATTCCAGAAGGATTCCTATTTGGGGGCTCTGCGAGAAAATGAACCTTCAGTTACTCAGGTTGTTCGTGTGAGGGTAAGGAACTGATATTTAGAAACACCTGAAGAATGTGCTCAGAATCAAAGAGGGAAGGGAAGAGTAAATGTAAATGAAAATCAGCTTATGACATGGCTACTTTATATATTGCTGGAGACTTTGTTTCAGCCCAGATAAAATTGTTTGTTGTGGGAAATGCATTCTGGCATCACCATTTCAAAAGGTTTTGAAGTAAGGGCTTGCTGCTGGAGCCAGAATAAATCCTGCATGGTTTTTAGTGGTGGTTCTTAACCGTTGACCCTTTGGACATCCAGCTCTCAAAAGCTCCAGCCAGTGTGGGAAATAATCAGGTTTAGAACATCTAGAGGGTGGAAAGACTGAGAACTAACAGTCTACAGTAAGGCTGTACAGAATTTTTGTGTAGTTTGGTTTTCACAGCAAAAATTGTTATTGTAGAGAATATGAATGAGAAGTGCATAACCTTTCTTCTGTACCTTCCCCCCCTCCATGTATTTCACACTTGTTCACAATCACTGTTCTCTTGATCTACTCACTGCTTCATGGAAGAGGCAAGAGAGAACATGTCCTCACTGCCAGGCAGTCAGGCTGTGCTCGCTTTTACTGGGATGCATGTTCAGACCTTGGAAAAAATTACTTTTTATGATAACTCCCAGACTCCTTCACTCAGAATGGCCACTGGACATGATGGCTAGAGGTTAAAGGGTATTCTGGGATTTCTGGCTGGGTGTTTCTGGGTGCTCACAGTGGTAGTCCACAAAAGTAACTTTTCTGAGCTTCATCCATGTCCCAGTGCATATGTCATTCAAAAAAGTGGCAGTGCAGTGAAACAACATCAGAAGTTAGATGCACATTCAAATTAGGATAGAAAGAATATTATCAATTACTTTTCCACAGGCTAAAACCATGTTTCCCAGCAGTCAGGAAATCCCATTAGGAAGAATAATGGGCCATTTAACTTTCTCCTGTGTATCTGTGTTGATTCACAGTCCTCCACCTCCAGCCCACCTTAAGATAAAAGCAGATGCTACCCTTATCACTTGTTATCTAAATGGAAGACTGGTCAGGAACACACAAGGTAGACCTCCGTATGGCTGCCTCAGGTCTCATAAGAGAAGGGCCTCTTGCAAGATTTCCAGGCTTCTACAAGATCTTAAATTTCACTGGAATCCCAGGACCCAGAAAAAAAAAAATCTCATAATTGTAGGCCAGTAGTGTTTGTGATGTAAGGAGAGCAGGAAGAGTTTGGAAAGCAGGAAGAACAGGTGCCAGCTGCACTTGCAACAGATGGACACTTTCTCCACTCCATATGTAATTTGAGGCCATTTTGTTCCATACCAAATGTTCAGATATTGGTCTGGTGCCTGCTGCTCTTACTCACCAAGTCACTTGTGTATTTCTTCTTAGAACAACCACACCCTCTGTAATACATCAGGGCTTTGAAATATAAAATAGAGAGAATTCTATGCAGAAAATATTTTCTCCCACAGCAAGGGAAAAAATAAACTATGTTAACTATTTAACTTCACACAAAGGTGAAATAGGGATTTATATCCCAAATTCAAATATATGTAAGGGTTTTTTTTTCTTTCTCTAGACTTTCTTTCCATAGGGTGAACTTTCTTCTTGCTTTCCTACAAGCTGTCTTGGATTCTTTTCACAGTGGGGTGCAAAAATATGAAAAAGGCTGGGACACCTTTAGTTTTAATACAGGAAATTTATTCCTACATTCTCCCTATTTTGTGCTATCATGAATGTAAAATGGTCAATATAGATAAAAGAAAACTGGTAGGAAAACTTCCAGACAGCAACTATGTTATCACTGGCATACAGAGGAAAATATCTGCTCCATTAGGGATAAAGCTATGCAGGAGGTTGAAGCATTGGGATCATCTGTCAGCCGTGACAATTGATTCAGTTAGACCAAGAGAG
Source organism: Ctenosaura bakeri (assembly GCA_948474755.1). Classification (NCBI taxonomy): domain Eukaryota; kingdom Metazoa; phylum Chordata; class Lepidosauria; order Squamata; family Iguanidae; genus Ctenosaura; species Ctenosaura bakeri. Next base: position 160,104 of record CAOLHI010003434.1, read on the forward strand.
AAGGTTATCCACATGCACACACATTGGTTAAGTTAATAATTATATTCGTTCAAATCCCATTTTATCACTACTGTGTTACTTCTGTGTGGATTTCTTGTGATATTTCTATAAATATTCTGTACAATTCTTTTAAAAATTATATTACATACTTTGATAATGTGGTTGCCAATTATCAACCATCTAGAGAAGGAACTAAGAGCAGTGTAGAAGGAAGGAAGGAAGGAAAGAAAGAAAGAAAGAAAGAAAGAAAGAAAGAAAGAAAGAAAGAAAGAAAAAGAAAGAAAAAGTTATTTTCTTTATATTGGACTGGGATGAAAATTTTATCAGGATGATTTTGGACATGCAGTTCATACCAGTTTTACACTAGTTTATATTAGAAGGATAGGTCTTATGAAACTGTAGATTTAAAGAAACAGAAGTGAAATGAGGCAATGAATAAGACTATTGAAATATACCATATTTGCCAGCATATTGCACCAGTGTATAAGTGGTACCCCATTTTCAGACCTTATGTTTTGCCTGGGTGGGGAGTACTCCCCACCGAGGCAAAATGAATAGGAAAGGCAGGGAGGAAGGAGCACTTGCACAAGGATTCCCTTTTCCCTCTTTTCCTTTTGAGGATTCCCCTTGGGCAAGTCCCATTCTCTCAGCCTCAGAGGCAAGCCATGGCAAACCCCCCTCTGAACAAATCTTGCTGAGAAAACTCCATCATAAACTGGAGTTGAATTGCAGGTGCTTAAGAACAGCAACTGGGAAAAGGGGAATGAAGACAGGAGCCTCTGAGCCCTGTCCAGAAAAGGGGTGGGGAGGCATCGAAAAGGGGGGGCTCCAAGGGTCTAGCGGCTGCTCCTCTTCTCTCGAGGCCCCTCTCTTCTTGCTTCATTTTCTTCCTCCACCCTTTTAGCAAGGTGGGAAAGACTGGGGCAGAAAAGAGCTGCAACAGCTCCTATCCTGCATGGAGGAAAAAGAGCAAGGAACTCCCCTAGAAGAAACTGAACCTTCCCCTCCTCTTCTTTCTCTTCAGGCTGGAAAGAGAGCCTCCATCCCACTCCTTTCCCACCACAAATGGAAACTAAGGGGGTTTTGTATGTACCTCACTTCACACATCCTTCCCCAATATCTCCATGTCTCTGTTCCAATACCTTGGATGAGCGGGAGCCAACCAACTGTAGGAGAGGGGGAAGCTGAGAAAATGCCCTGTGCCACAGCATAAGCGGTTCCTTACTCTCCCCTCCATCCCACAGGTGGTTGGCTCCAGGGCAAAGACCCTGCTGCCAGGGGTGAATGGGAGAAAAGAGGGAGGGGCTGCAGCAAGGTGGGCTCTTCCCCTCTTAAAGGGCCTGCCGGTTGTTTTTTATTTTTGTTTTTTTGCTTTCAATCCCCACTCTAAGGCCTTTTCCGCATGACACTCTTATAGCACGATTATTCTACTTTCAACCTCCTAGGGAATCCTGGGGTTTGCAGCTTCGAGGGGGCTGGCCGGCTGCAAACCCCAGGATTCCCTAGGAGGTTGAAAATGGAATAATCGCGCTATAAGAGTGTCGTGCGGAAAAGGCCTTAGTCAATTCTTTGGAGTATTTTTCAAAGTAGCTGTGCTAGTCTGTTGCGCTATAAAAAGGGAAGGCAAGATGGGGTGGAAGAAATCTAGCAGTACCTTTAAGACTGATTTGTTTTAGAACTATATGAGCTTTTCTGGGTATGAATCCACTTCCTCAGATGAAATGAAAGAGTGATATATAGTTAAAGAAAATCAGTTTATTAAGCGCATTTACAAAGTTCCAGGAGTGCGATAGGATGCAACAGGATCCATAAAGATGCAAATCCTGACCATTCTCCTCAGTGTTCAGTGTGCTCCTTCCTCTCCCCCCTACTTCCTATGCATTTAGGCCCAACAGGAGTTACCCGTATTTACCATTGTTTAAGATGCAACCCATTTTCAGAAGCCATTTTTTTTACAGAAAAAAGTGTGTCTTGTACACTGACAAATATGGTAGATGATAATATCTAGAAAAATATCTGGTGGTCTTATATGTCTGCGCTTGGGTGGGCATTTGCTTTTGAATGTTTATTGTAGCCAAAGAGAGGGAGCTCTGATTTAAGGTTATTCGTATAAAGAAAATAGAATAGAATAGGATGGGATAGAATAGTTTGAGGTGAGCTGCCAGTTGTTGGATTGTGTGCATAACAAACAGAAGAGAGCAGTTCCTTACACGTACATGTAAGCATATCTGTTACATATAAGCCCATATCTTATTTGTGATCCTGTTTCTAAAACTTCAGCACCCACTTCATTCTCTTTCAGTCTCTGCTTAGTTTCTCAGGTAGATATGCGAAATGCTTAGTATGAATATTGTCATTCATGGAAGCTTACCTCAAGAAATGCATACTGTAAATTAACCTCTTCATGGAAATAATCACATAGAAGTAAAACAGTGTCAAGCATCTTTAGAGAAGGAGAAAGGCAAGGGATGCTTGTTCTTCATATGTTTTTGTGTAGCTTTTGGTTCATAGTATGTTCCCTGGTTCTTACTGGGGTTTTTTTCTTCTAGTTCTTTCATCCTTATTTTGAGTCACTAGTTGCATTGATGAATTTTCACATGGGTGTGGGTTCAGATAGAATATTGTCAATTTCAGAAGCCCATACTTATTACATACACTCCAACTGTCTCACTTTGGAAGGAATATCTCAATTAATCCTTTGTTATCTCACTTCTTGAGATGATTTTAAAATGTCCCTGTTTCTCTCTTTTCCTCCCACTTTTCAATGTTCATCCTCAGCATACTTGAATTGCTGGAAACTGAGTTCAAAGTGGAAACATAGTTTGTATTCAGCTAAGCAGAGGTGAGAGGATAAGAGGGGGCAGAATCTTGCTCTTTCCGGTAGGCTCAGGCAAAAGCAAATTGCTGCAGCAAATTGCTGCAGGTTCACTACTGTCAAGTAATTCTCCCTGCCAATTCACAGAGAGGGAGAGGGAGAGGGGGAGAGAGAGAGAGAGAGAGAATAAACCTAGCCTTACAAAGAAAGCCGATCCGTAGGACCTGGTCCAGAACAGACATCAGACCACAGGGGACTTATTCTTCATTGTCCAATTTGTTGAAACAGAGGCATAGCAAACTAAAACTTCCAAAAAACTTGGGACTGAATGAACTCTGTGCATTGTGAAGACTCTTGTGGCTTCACAGATTAGGCCTGCAAAATATATCCATGGCAAGCCTTTCTTGCCACTGATTCTTCCCTCACCAAGGATGAGTTGCAGGAATAAGCTTGTATGAGTAAGCTGGGGTGAGGAAATTATACTAGAAACGCTGAACTTTTATTGAGTTCTCTGAGAAGGCTCAGAAAGAAAATCAAGTTCACTATGAAGTGATTCAGGTGGAATTCATCCATCAATAGGCTCAGAATTTTACTGAATCAGATTTCATTATTATTCAGGTGATTGGGAATTACCATGATATTCTTTGAATTTTTATGATTGGATTGGAAAGAATGTTATCACTTGACTGTGTAATGAGAGCATGTGAAGTAAGGAGAGCTGTCTTACCATTACCACCCCTGAGTGACTTGAATCCTCTCCACTTAGGAGTTATTTTGTGAATATTGTAGGACAGAACATGAATGTTCTACTAAATGGAGATGTAGCGTTAGTGTCAGAAACAGTTCTTCCATTTGGCTGTATTTGAAATGTATGAGATGAAAGCACATCCTACTTCAGCATCATTCATTGGCATTACAAAGCTGTGGAAGTACTGACAAGCTATGCAAGTGTATGGAAAGCAATGCATGCAGGAGAGGAAAAGTCATAAAGATCTCACAATATTTCACTTGCTATAAATGCACAATCAAAATCACTATGCTCAATATAATGGAAAATAAAGTCCCTATGAATACTAGAATAACCCACTTTGGTTCTTATTAGAACCATATTCCGTGGTCACTTAGGGTTTGATTGACCTGTCCCTTGCTAATACAGCCCTTCCTGCCACTGAACCTTGTCGTAGCAGTGATTGGTGAATGCAATGGGGGACAGTGGAGAAACATGGATGAACACCAAAATAGAACCTAAAAAGATCATTACATATATCATTACATATATTGCAAATACTAAGAGATTTTTCTGATTTAACCTAGGCATCAGATGAAGATTCTCCTCCAAACAATCAGATCACATACAGCATTGTGTATGCTTCCACATTCCGAAGTTACTTTGACATTACTTTGTCTGAAGGTTATGGAGGTGAGTGCAAGTGAAATAAACATGTACATCTCAGAGATGTTTTTATAAAAATATCTAATGTCAATAATTGCCAACACAGGCTTCTTGCCTTTTCAGTGATAAGCGTTGTCCGCCCCCTGGATTATGAACAAGTTCTCAACGGTGTTATTTATTTAACTGTAATGGCTAAAGATGCAGGTATTCCACCACTCAACAGCACTGTCCCCATCACCATAGAAGTGTTTGTAAGTACCAATGCTGCCTTCTATTATACCTTCCCACAATGTTTGTTGGTAATGGTTCTCCTGGTATTTTATGTCTCATAATAAGGTGCTACAAGACTCCTTTTCTCTCTTCTCCTTCGTTATAGTAAGAACACTGTTAGGGCCCCTCCCTAAACTGCAAACCCCAGGACTCCATAGGATGTTGAATGTGGGATAATAGCACTATAATGGTCTAGTGCTGAAATGGCCCAGGATGAAGACGTAATTTCCTTTGTTTTGTCCAAATAGAGTTTCTGATTGTGTACGATTTAACAGTACTGCAAAAACACACAAAGCCTGTTTGAGCGACCTGTTTCAATATGGTCATGGTGGCTTTGCCTGTGTCATGATATTTCTTTAGTATAAGTGCCTTTGGAAAGCAATACTTGGAATCTTGCCTTCTAGTTATTGTGACAGCTGAAGATGAATTGCTTGTACTTCACATCAAACAAAAAGACTTCTCTGTGTTTCTTTGTAGGGTTATCTTGCATCATACAAACATCTTTAAAATACCAGAGAAAATGTTTCTCAAATTTTGGTGTGTTTAATATGTTTAGTACTCATTGGTGTTGTTCATTATACCATGCTGCTTGACCCTTTCACTTTTCTTTACTTCCCATTGTGCCTTTTTCTTTTTAATAGTGGGGCCTTTCCACACTACACTGTTATAGTACTATTATTTCACTTTCAACATCCTGTAGAATTCTGGGGTTTGTATTTTACTGAAGCCAAAGGACTCTCTGGCTGAGAATTCTAAATCCCCCTCTCTAAATTGCAAACTCCAGGATTCCATAGGATGTTGAAAGTGGAATAATAGCACTTTAAGAGTGTTGTGTGGAAAGGAAATATGTTGATATAGAAGTATGGAAATTAAAAGTCCTGGATATGGTAGGGACAGAAAAGTCAACATTTTCTTTGAGAAATAAACCTATCCAGAACTTTGAAAGGAAATGGAGAGAAGTTTTGGATTGGATAAAGACATAATATAAGAAAAGAAATAAGAATAAAGCAAGATTGTAAGTAATGCAATGTAATAATGTGGCAAGGTAAAATAATAATGTAACAATGTAACAAGGGAGTAAGGTAACAAAGCAATTGTCTAACAATGTAAGATGTAACAAATCCCTTGAGTAAGCAACAATCATGTATGAATGGAATGGATACACGCAGATTCAACTGGAAAACAAGCTTGGAAGTGGGAAGTGGGAAGTGGGTTTTTTATTTTTAATTAAAATCTTTAATAAAAATATTTCAAAAAAACACAAAAGAGTATAGTGTGGAAAGGCCCTTGATGAGCAAAAATATTTCTTTGGACTTTGTGAAAAAACATCTTTGTGTAATGCTTTTCCTTTGTTATGCAATGGCAAATGGACAGTAGCCAACTCAGATGCACTCCCTGACCTGAATGGCCACTGATTGGCAGCAGGGCTATATCCCAGTGATCTCTGGCTACTGTTGTGCAGCCAGGGAAACTGGAGTAGCCTTCATCCCCTGCACTTTCAACATAAGTACACTGGTGGAACATTACAATCTACCTGTCCCAAAATGGGATCCCATTTGTTCAGGCAGTACAACATTCATTTTTATTTTAAAATGTGGTGCTAAATAACTGTAGGTATGTTAGCAGGATTTTTTTGCTTGATGATACACTGTGCATGGACTCCCATGACACAACAGTGACTAGAAGTGCCTTTGCACAGCTCCGCATAGTGCACCGTGCAGCCTTTCCTTATTCAGACTGATATGCATCAATCACATCCGCCTTAGCTATATTGTGCCTGGATTCTTGCAATGTGCTCTATGAAGAGTGTCTGGGAGCTTCAGCTGGGGCAAAATGAAGCTGCTAAACTGCTTACTAGTGTGTGGTATCAAGATTATGTTTCCCAATACTAACAGATCTCTTTTCAAAGCCCATTTTAAGGTGCTAGTTTTCACTATAAAGTCCCAAAAAGTTTGGGATTTGCATATCTAAGGTACAGCTGAATTTGTCCACATGTTAAAATCTTCCTGACAATACTATTCCCTGTGACTGCCTGTGGATCAGGCACCTGAGAGGGGCCTTTCTTCTGTGTTTTAATTGTGAAAGGCACTCTCCTTTAGAGGTGCAGCCAGTTCCCACACTCACTGCTTCAGAAAGGGGATGGAAACCCATCTCTTCCAACTGGCTCATTAAAACTGCTTTACTCTTTAATGTTGTGGTTTTAATTACTTACCTGATGTGATAGTACAAATGGTTGGTTGTCTAACCTGTTTTAAATTTGTTTTTCATTTGGTTTTAAGGATATTGTTGGCTACCTTGAGCACTATTTTTCAATGGAAAGTTGGGATAGAAATGTAATAAATAAAAGCACAATTACTAGTAGTAGTAGTAATGTGACAGGACAAATAGCTCACTACTGATGGGGCGGGAACTCATTTTTCTTGTCAGCCTCCCCTTGTCAAGAGATCTCTGGATACGACTTCCAACCATGTCAACACAACACAAGAGAATCTGATATGTCAGTGGCAGAGTGGGGGGGCATGGGGACAGGTTGCCCTCAGCAGCACCTTTTGAGGGGGGGTGAATAAACAGAATGGCTGCTCAGAATTTATCGTGTATCCTGCCAGCAAGAAGAGTATAGAAGCAGCCAGGCAGTGCCTACTTTTCTTTCTGCTTCTGTTTTTCTTTCTATTCCTTCTCCCCCCACCCTCCCTCCACTTCTCCATGGCCCTTTCTGGAAAGACTATGCTTCCTGGTCTTTTTTCTCTCCGGCAGCGTTTCATGCTTGCCCATTTGTTCTTTCACTTGCAAAGAAGTGGCTCAAAGGCTGCTCCAGGTTTGTGCTCTTTTCCTTTTAAATCTACCACAGCTTGAGCTCTCAGCAGCTGTGGGGAGGGGGACTTACCTGGCATGTGTGTTGTGCATTCCTTTTGTGTTGCCAACTTTTAAATGAGAATTTCCTCTTTACTAATTAAGTTTAGAAGCCATTATGAAGACTGTGCATGAGGAATGCTAAACCTATTGCATTGTTTTAAATCAATAGATTAACAAATGGGACCTGCAAGAAAATTTCATATCTTGGAGTGCTTAAGTTCAACTGTTTGCCTCACAAGCACTTTTTCAAGATACTTCATTCCATTCCAACCAGGACCATTCTTCTCCTCTTCCCCAATTTCCCTTTATTTCCCCATACAGTAAAATATAATCATAGTTTCATAGTATTCCACTTTCAACATCTTATGGAATCCTGGGGTTTGCAGTTTAGGGAGGGGCTTTTAGAATTCTCATCCAGAGAGCTCTTTGGCCTCAGAAAACTACAAAATCCAGGATTCCACAGGAGGTTGAAAGTGGAATCATAGCACTATAACAGCATAGTGTAGAAAGGCCCATAGAATCATAGAAACATAACTGGACACAGTATTCCAAGTGACATCTAACCAAAGCAGAATAAAGTGGTATTATTACTTCCCTTTTTCTCGGCACTGTACTCTTGCTGATGCAGTCAAGAATCGCATGGGCTTTTAAAGCTGCCACATCACAGTGCTGACTCATGTTCAGCTTGTGGTCCTCCAAGACTCTTAGATCCCTTTCACATGTACTGTTATCCAGCCACATGTCCCCCATCCTATATTTGTGCATTTCATTTTTTTCTGCCTAGGTGTAGGACCTTACATTTCTCTCTGCTGAAACTCATTTTATTAGCTTTGGCCCAGCTCTCCAATCGGTCAAAGTCATTCTGAATTTAGATCCTTTCCTCTGGGGTATTAGCAACCCCTCCCAATTTGGTATCATCTGCAAATTTGATCAACATGCCCTCATCCTTCAGAGGTCTTGGGGTCAGCTGTGCTTAGCCCACCAATTCTGGCCTCTGTGGGACTGGGATAACCATCCAATGAGACCTTCCAATTAGACTGCTCTGCTCCAGATGAAGGTGTCCTTGAAGACCCATCAGAAACTGCAGGTAGCTGAAAATGCAGCAGTTATAGTATTAACTGGAAAACCATCCAGAAACCATATAATATGTCCTTGAAAGGAACTGGACTGGCTGCCAATGTATTTCTGGCTCAGGGTGCTGGAGATGAGTGTGAATACCCTAGAATGACCCAGGACTTTGATCCTCTTACAAGACCCTCTCCCCACATCCGTCTGCTGCTGGATGGGTTCTCCTCTGGCTTACAGCACTGGGAGCGATACCTTCTGTGAGGACGTGGATTATGGAATGCCATTCTCTTGAAGGCAAGATTATTAAAGTGGATTCATAGAATTGTACAATCCTAGAATTGGAGGAGAACCTAACGACAATTGAGTCCAACTCCATTCTTCCATGCAGAAACAGACAGTCAAAGCCTTGCAAACAGATGGCCGTCCAGCCTGCATTTAAAAACCTCTGTCTAAAGAAAGAGACTCCACCACACTCTGAGGCAGTGGGTTCCACTGTCAAATTGATCTTACTGTGAGGAAGTTCTTCCTAATGTTTAGATGGAATCTCTTGTCCAGTGGTTTAAAGTCATTGGCCTATGTCCTTGTCTCTAGAGCAGCTAAAAAGAAGCTTGCTCCATCTTACATATGACATCCTTTCAAATATTTAAACTTGGCTATCATGTCACCTCTTAACCTTTTTTTCTCCAAGCTAAACATCACATCCCCAACTTCCTCAGCTGCCCCTCATAGGGCTTCATGGTTTCCAGGATTTTTATCATTTTGGTTGTCCTCCTCTGGAATTCTTCCAGCATGTCAATCTTCTTCTTGAATATGGTGCCCAGAATGAGACACAGTACTCTAGCTGAGGTCTGAGCAAAGCAGAATAGAATAGAGTGGTAGTATTACTTCCTTTGACCTACATCAGGGGTCTGCGGAGCCCTCACAGAGTCCACAAAGCCCTGCTGCTGGACACTGACAGCAGCAGTAGGGATGTGGCAGCAGGGCAGGGGTGTGTGTGGGTACTGAAACTGCTCCTTCATTTGCAGTTTGGGCATGCACACACATACCAGGCTTTAAATCTCCACTTGGCTATGGAAAGCTCAAAGAAAAGGAAAATAACAAAGCTTGCCAAGAAAACCCTCATGATAGTTTACCTTAGGGTTGCCATAAGTCAGTTTTCAAAGGGGAGAGACGTGATGGCTAGAAAGAACCTCCTATTGTCAGCAGCACTTTGCTGTTGTGTGCCTTCAAGTCACTTCTGATTTATGACAACCCAAAAGTGAACCAATCACAGGGATTTTTTGCCAAGATTTTTTCAAAGGAGATTTGCTGTCTGAGGCTGAGAGAATGTGACTAGCCAGCGTCATCAAGTGTCTGAGCAGAGATTTGAATCCTAGACACCAGAAGACTAATAAATAAATAAATATTTGAAAATTTAAATAAATATTTGAATAGTCATATCTAAATTTAAATATTTAAATATTGAGTTAAGTCTTGGTGTCCCTGGCAACAAATTATATTTCCAGGGGACCCCAGTAATGAAAAGGTGAAGAACCACTGACCTAGACCCTATATTTCTATTGGTGCAGCCTAGAAACACATTGGCTTTTCTTGCTGACACATCACACTCTTAATCGACTAAGAACCCTAGATAAGCTCGTGGTCTACCAAGACTCCTAGATCCCTTTCACATGGACTGTTTTCAAGCCAGGTATCACCCATCCTGTATCTGTGCATTTCATTCTTTCTTCTTAAGTTCCTAAGTTCCTAAATACAGAGAGAAAAAGAAAAAAAGAGAGAAAACAATAATACATAGTCACATAGTTAATCATGTACACGCCATAACATAAATTGTCTTGTATTTAACAGGTTAGCATTCTATTATAATTTCCTTATACATTAATCAGATCCTTATCTTAGTGACTGGGTTTGCTTTGCCTCAGCTCCCATTGAGAAGGCAAGAGGACCAGCTGAATGGAACACCTCCCAAAGTAGCAGTGCCAATGCTTGTGGACCTCTGGGTGGGACAGAGAAAGGAGAGAGGGACAAAAGCAGGAGAAAAGAGAAGAGGAGAGGAGGAGCCCTGATGAGGTGGGGAGAGGCGCCCGTTTCCCTCCACCACCTCACCTCCAAGACTAGGGATGAGCCCAGTGCAATCAAGCCTCCAAGGAGGGAGGGAGAGAATGCCAATGCCAATCAAGCGGTTTTTATTTTGTATTTTCAATAGGTCCCCCTCCCCTGAGAGGGGCAGCAAATGCAAGGATTGCCCTTAGGCAGCAAAAGCTGTCGCTACGCAATTGTGATATGTGAGAATGTACTCATGTCTTTAAAAAAAAAAGTGACTCTATGAACACTGCTTAGAATCTTACTTTTGCTGGTTATGATTTGGGATGCATTGTCAACCCACTGATACCACTGTTAGAACCACACAGTAGTGTTCATAATTGATGATGGTGATACCTTTACTTGTAAGAGGTCTGTCTTCTGTTTCTCTTTCATTTAGCCTTGACAGCCAGCCTCAGGAGAAACTACCCACGAGCCCTTCATAATCTAGGGGCACGTGCAAAGCAAAGGGGCATGCCTGACAGGAGAATGGCTTGATTCATTTCCTTCTGTGTGAAGCTCAGGAGAGTCAAACCAAGAGTATTCTCTTGTTCCTATTTTTTCCTCTTTCTTCCTCCCTAAAGATCTAAAGGTGCCTGAAACTAAACAGCTCTGATTCTGACATGAATATCAAATGCACATTAGCACTTGAAGTGACTGAAATTATCAGTCATTGAATCAATCACAGCCAGCTGTTTATTTTGCAAATGCTAGCTGTCCCCATTTGGAATGACTCTCTGCTGTGGTCCTGAATCCTGATGCAAACATTCTTATCAGGCATGTTGATATGCACACATACATGTATATAGCAAGCACAGTTAGTGTTACAGTAACTTGGCAGGATTAAATCAGATTTTCAGAGTTCAGCAAGCACCCTGATTTAAGAAAGCTCAAAAGCAGGTATCAGCAGTGGAATCTATTCTCTTGATAGCCTTTCAGTCTTAGCTGTGTTCTAATCAGATCTGGTTTATAAGTGGCAGCAATTTATTGACCGAGGAGTGGGAGTGATAATTGTTGTTGCAAGAATTGACTGACTTTCTCCTTGGCTCCCTTCATAGAATGGTGAGGGAGAAGTAAGAAAGAAGTTACAGAGGGGTTTAATTGAGGCTAAATACCTTCTTCCTCTAGCTGCTCTTTGGACAGTGTAATCCCATCTGTCTAAAGACCACACTTGAAAAGGTCATTTCCTTCCAGTTGATTTTGTACATGGGTGATTTCTAAGTAGCTGTCACATTCTGCACTTTCGACCAAAAGGGATTTTCTCTTTCAACTGGAAGGGGAGGGGGAAATATGATGATGAATTGGCTCACAGTGGTACTTAAGGAGCTGAAATGAAAGAGCAGGTGTGTGTGTGTGTGTGTGTGCACGTGAAAGAGAGGGAGGGGGAGAGAGGGAGCAGAGGACAGAGAGACTTAACGGTTTGACTTTTTTCCCCCATCTTTTGCTTGTTGTTGATTTTTAATAAAGAAGTGAAACTCGTTTTGTAGATTTCCCATTAGGGGACAATAAGCTTTTGTAGAGGGAGCCACTGAATTAGAACTAATATTGAGCATCATACCAGCATCCTAGGAAATATCACCACTAATAAGTTTCTCTCTAGCTCTCATTCACTGACATTCTAGGTGCCATTTTGTGCAGTGAGGCAACAAGTTTAACTGTGCTTAAATACGTCATAAAAGAGACTTATTCATTTCGTTTGAGAACTGTTGATTTACAAACTTCTCCATCCCAGAGTCAAGAGGGTCCCTCCCCTACGAAATGAAATTCCTAGCTGAATTGTTAAATGCCTGGTCTTACTCATCCAAAAACCATTTCTGTAAGTGGATAGGTTTACCAGCACACCACTGAATCAACATCTACTACTGTACACAAAGAGTTCTTGGATTGTGTACAAACAAAAGTGAAAATGTAATTTTAGACAAATATGGCTCTGTCATATAACCTTAAAGTCTCAGGAAAGCTAATATCTGCACACAATTGCAAATATTATCCAGTCAATCAAGTCTGTTTTTGTTTGTTTGTTTCTTTGTTCTGCCTTTTATTATTCTGAGGTGTTTAATTTTTCAGGTTTATAAAACACTGCTAAACCAGAAACAGTTAGAAATTTGGATTGTGACTCTTTCAGATACTTCTAGAAGGACAATCACTTGGTTGTTATTGCAGGTACCTGGTGGATCAAATCCACATTAAATCATTTAAAAAAACACCTAAAGCAATTTTAGAACTGCTTTTAAACATAATTATAAAAATCTGGTTTCATATCTGCTTGTAGTAAGCTTCCTAGCATTGCCCAGGCATTCAGGGACATATTATTATTATTACGTTTCAAAAAATTTTTAAAACCAAGAGTTACTAAATAGAAGGATTTTTATTTATTTATTTATTTTAGAATGCCAGTTTGGTTTTCTTGTGTACACAAATGCCAGTGATTCTGGCATTTGTATCTTTCTTTCCTTGTAAGTAGCATATTCTGGCTTGGGTTCTCAGAGCTTGCTGTGTGCCTGTATGCTTCAACATGTAAATAAGAAGATTCATAATTTTCATTTATGGCTGCACCTCCCCAATACCCAGTTGGTTGCCTTGGTTGTATGTAATATCCAGTGAAGGGCTATTACAGGAAACGAACATAACCAGCATTCATTGGCAAGCTTTTAGATTCCATGCACTGCTTTTTGCAAGATAAAAGGTTACACAGAAGATACAAGAGATGGGAATCTCCAATATACACTTTTTTCAGATATGGAACTTGTTGGTAAACATTCAGACTTCTTGCCAGATGGACATAGACTTATCCGAAGTGTGGTAGCACTAAATTTTAATATCCTTAATTAGATAAAATCCCAGTGTTACCTCTTTTTTCTCCCCAAGGAATATGAGAAAAAAAACTTCACTCAAGCCACACAACGCATGACAAACATACTTTGTAGTGCAGAGAGGACAATGCAACATTGGGCACTGCAGAATCAAGAGTGATGAAAAGGCTGATTAAAGACCACCTGCTCCAAGCAAAAATAGCAGAGGATGGCAATTTAATTATAGTATGATGGGCATCACTGGCATGTGAAATTACCTAAAATATTGACTTTAATAGCAAAAGCATCAGTCAAGGTTTAAAAGCTAGGAAACCACTTCCTCTGTATTTAAAAAAAGAGTAAGGCAAGAGTTTGTGATTTTTGCTCAGTAGCAGCTTTCTTTTCTATCAGGCCTTTATCTTGACTAGTTTTGAAGAAGCCTCTAGTTAAATAAAAAGGCTTTGAATGTGATGTGTTTAAATATAATAGAAATTTTATATATTGCTTTCAAATGAACTGAAAAGGAAAGCATTGACATTAAAAGTGCCATTTCTCTCTGAACAGAGGAAATTATGTTTTATTGAGTTTTCAAGCTTTTCAAGCTCTCAAATATGCATAAATGTTCAGATAAAGAGTCCAAGTTAAAATATATCTTGTTATATTCAGAGTGATGCCTAACTGGCCAGAGACTTCAGAGTCGTTTAGAAAGTGAAACTTTAATGACTAGAAGGATATTTTCCCATAGAGATCTATCTAATCAAATTATTACAAGGTAGTCCAAGTGAGAAGAAACAAAATATAATAATTGTATTGGTGGTGTTAATTTTGACATTGTACTAGGAAGAAAGTCTTTTCAATCAAACTTTTATATGTTTCCTAGTTGTGCAAATCTGTTCAGTCTTGCAGCCTAGTGTTTTGTGGGATATACCTGAATCTTATTTTCTTTGCCTTCCTGCTGGAAAATTCAGATTTTCAACCTTCCTCCCCAAAAAGATGATGAGATAAATTCTATTTCTGGAGAATGAGGGACCTCTTAATTGTCAAAACCATTCAAATATTTGGAAAAAAAAGTCTCTTAAAATTTTATGTTGACTGCCAGAAACTGTGATCCCTACAAATGCGTGTGATGAGAACATTTTTTCCAGTCTTTCAAAATAATTGGAAAAAAGATGAAGAAATATGCTATAGAGAAATCTGGGGTAATGTTGCATAAATTAGATAAACTGTGCAAATAAATACACAAATTAGAAAAGGATGCGTTAAAAGTCTGAGAGTATCAGTGTAGATAGAAAACACAAAGGCCCTTACCACACAAAGTTGTCATATCGCCAGAGCAACGCATTGTTTCTGGTCCAGGACCTGTGCTATTGCACTTAGTTGCCGCTAACCAGCTGATATCGCATTACCATCAGTTGGAAATCCACCCTTTTTCAATGCCAGAAAAAATCCAGTAGTGACCCCCTTTCCTGCCACAATCCCGTCAGCTGTGTGAGTGCAGTTTCTCGTTAGAGTTTCATAGCGCTTCCTTCTGTAGCTGATCCAGGAGTGGACGTGGTGCGGGAGTCCCCAGATTGTCTCTCTCTCAGCCACTCCCATGGTGTGCTAAGTTCAAAATCTATCACCCCTCCATGTTTATTTTAAATTTCTCCTTTGAGTTAATTTTTTAATTTTTTTAATATATTTTTGAGCATTATAGCGGAAAAATGCAATAGCGTACTGGCATGTCATGACATTACAACGTTGCTGTGCTAGTATAGCTTAAAAACAAAACCACAATAACAAATCATGAGCTGTGAGGCAGGGAACAGGCAGGAGAAGGACTCACCAATGATGCAGTAATGCGGTGGGAATACTGGTGGCAATAATGCTACTCATTCACTGAATTCAAAAGGATGTGGTAGAGAATGTTCATATCCCGATACCGTTATGGAAATGGCAATGCTGGGATTGTAACAGAACAACATGTTCTTGAGGTATGGTGTGATAATAGCCAAAGTCTTGCAACCCAATTCCAAATGAAAACAAGAAGAAAATTCATTCAACATTCAGAAAAACTGAACAAAATAAAAATGAAGAATTCTAGGTCCTTAATCCACACTGTAACAGATAGAAGAGAAGTATCCCATAGTGTCAGTACTTCTATTCTCCAGTTACCTTAGCTGGAGGCCATGCCATTACTCATATTTCTTCAAGCTATAATACATTATTGACAAAGGGATTTTTTTAAAAGAAATATTGGTTTCTTCTGTGGTGCAACAAATATCTGAGCATTTTTTTCACCCTCTTTGTGTGATAACTTAGTCATGAGCAGCTTAGTGTTGTCTTAAGAGAGCAATGTGTTCCTTGTTCTAAAATGCTTTCTTTCTCTTGTATGCATTTATTATGTGAATTTTCCTTATGGGTTGGCCTGTGCAGGATTTCATCATTAACATCCCACAGGAGAGAAAATGATCACGGATTTAAAGCTTTATTTTTTATTTTTTTAAAAATCCAAAATCTGAAAATAGCTGGTGTTAATTATATATTTGTATATTCCTTGAAACATGTTCCATAGAGTAATTTTGTGAGCTTGGTTTCCATAGTATGATTACTCTCTGCTATGATGAACAAGTATAATTCTAATTAATTACTATGTTTGATAGCATACTACCACTATTAATTACAAACATAATAAATAGTCAATTTTGCTCTACAGTTAAAAAATCTTTATCATTGTAATAATAAACTTGTTAATAATAATGGTGGTTGCAATCTGTTCTTATCAAAAATATGTTGTAAAAACAAAAAACAGGCCAACGTCTTGTATTTCAGTTACCGATTTGTAACCTAGAATTATGGATCCATTAGTAGCTCCAAATTAAGTTATATTGCATTTTTGCAATCATGGCACTATTGCCATGATCACAAATGCCATCAGAATCCAACATAAACTCCACAGAGCTGCTCTGAGTGATGGAGGTGTGCTCTGCTGGCAACTGGGGTATGATATAAAGACTTTTCCAGCATAATCCTGCTAGTGAACAAGGCTGTGACAATCAGAATCAGGTACTCTGTTGAAATTTCTCATTGCACTGGAGATTGCTGGTGGGAGGGGGCTGGAAATATTATCCTGTTGTGTCCCATTACCAGCAGAACTGACTTCCATCACTTGGAATGGTTTCTGGCTGTTAAAGTAGGTGGTGGGGGATCGAGACAGGAGAAGATATGTAGTTACACATTCATAACTAAGTTCACAAGTCTCGGTCATTGTCTGTTAACTCCATAACCTAAGACAACCAACCCTACAATTATGTTGTTTATGTTATATTAATTAGCTGAATCAATATTCATCCCAAATCAACATGCATTACTCTGTAACTCTGTGTAAGCAAAATTTCATGTTAGGGCAAGGATGGACAAAGAAATCCATTAATGAAGGAATGAATGAATAGGTTGAATATTTTTGTCCCTTCTTGAAAAAAAAGGTAAAGGTTGTTTGAGCTGAAAATATAGATTAATGTTATAAATATGAACATGAACTTCCACCCTTATAGCTTAGTCTTCAAGATAGATAATGGGAATGTAAAAAGCAGCCTTATACCATCTAGCCTAGTATTGTCAAATCTGGTAAGTTCTCCAAGCTTTTAGGTAGGATTTTGATTTGATTATCCCTGGTTGTCTCCTATCCAATTATTAATAGGAGGATAGGAGGACAGGCTGTGCTAGCATCTGCAATCAGGTGGGAGCAGGTAAGTTCAGGATGGTATGGTGAGATACTGTTATTTTTCCTTCCAGAGAATGCCTTACAACTGTTGCGTAGGGACGTGGGGGTGGGCAGGCAATTTGCCTCGGGCGGCAATGTTTGGGGCATCTTGACCCGTAGCCATGCCACCGCACACCACAGCCCCGCCCCTCTCCACACACTCCAAACTCCACCACTGCCTTACAATAAATTTAATTTCCCCTTGGAACTTTGGAAAAATGTGTATGGCAGAGGGCGGGGAGTAGCAGTTATTTGAACTTAAACTGTAGGATTCTGTCCTGAATTTACATCTTAAATTTTGTCTGCTATGGTATTGCTCCAATATGTCAAAATTTGTATTCTGTGAACAGTAGAAAAAATAAGGATGCATTTCAAACTCCTCACATTGCCCTTTCGGTAAAGTAGATCATGCTACATTTCAATGCATTTAAAAGTTAAATTTCATCAAACAATATTGCTGCTACATTGGACACTTATGTTATGCTTTGCTTTTTATCCCTGTAGGATGAAAATGACAACCCACCCACGTTCAGCAAGCCTTCTTATGTTGTCACAGTCATGGAGGATATAATGGCAGGTATGGGAGTAGTCTCAGTGGTTCATAAGCCTGCTGTCTATGCTATTATTAATAACAAATTAAACAGGTAACAATTTATCAGGACCGTAATGAATATCAGTAGAATCCAGAACCTGTTCAGCTTCTCCACATATCTCAGCAGAGTTGCACACTGACTTGCACATGACCTTGTGTTCCTCTCAAGATGTGCAATGTACTCCATCCAACAGGTTTTTTGAGTGTATGAATGTAACTTCTTGCGATGAAGAAATTCACCTTACCTATTGTGGGTAAGGTGTATCAAAGTCTCATAGTTCTACTCTTTCTGTATGTCCTTTAGAACTATTTCCCCATACAGCAACCACTACCTTTGGGGTGGGAAAGAGTCTATAAATGCTCCACTAATAATGATTCACCTCTGAGCTGCTGCACAAAGAAGTAATTTTTAATCAGAACTTGCAAAGCTGAATGTAAAAAGCGAGGCCACATATCATCAGATGAGCACATTTATGATATTTTTCTAACAGTGCTGTTTTCAATCCCTTTCCAAATTCATTTCCAAATCTCTATGTGTAGGAATATTGTAAATTAGGTCTTGAAGCTCCTTCTCTGAATATGTTTACCTTGAGGTCTGCTAAGACCTCCTTTTCTCATGTATTCCTTTTCTCCTCCAGCTCCTTTTCTCATGTACTGCTGGTATTGTCTGTCCCGTCTTTGTGCTGATTTTTTTTATTTGATTTTTTAAATCTGATTTTTAATCCTTATATGTAGAACTTTGCATTTTTTCCTGATGGAATTCATTTTGTTAGTTTTGGCCCACTTGGACATCTGAGATGTTTAGGTTACCTTGAGTCCTGATACTTCTTTTATTAATTCTCAGTTCGTTGTCATAGACAAATTTTATGAACACCCTTGCTGTTTGGTAAATCATAATTTTGTATTGGACCTGTATTTCCAGTGAGTTTTGAGAACTTCAGTTAGCTTAAATCCACATTAGTTTAGCATAGCTAACAAATCAGGCCAGTAGTGTGCTGAAATAATGTTAAGTCTCTATCTCCCTTTTCTTGCCTTTTTTCAAGGAGCAACAGTGCTATTTCTAAATGCCACTGATTTGGACCGGTCCAGAGAATATGGCCAAGAATCCATTATCTACTCCTTGGAAGGGTCTTCACATTTTCGAATCAATGCTCGATCGGGTAAGCACAACCATGATATTTCTTGTTTCATGTTTCTTGCTTTCTGTCTTTGCAGAGCTTTTAGTATTGCTTTGTACAGCTTTTGCTTCCAACTTTTCTGTCATACTGAGCACGCATACTGGAATAAACAAAGTGTTCTGATTCCAGGAATCATGGCTGGGCTTACAGAAATACAAGAAGATAACAATTAAAATCCCCCCAAAAAACATAAATACAATTTTTGTTACACACTTCAAGGTGGATATGCAAATGTTCCGTGGTCAAAAGCCACGTGCAAGAACTCTATACACTAAGACAGACTGCCCTAAATCATAGCAAGGAACACACTAATATAAAACTAGTCTTTCTCATGTTAAAAGGGCATGATGCTATTCTCAGGGCTTCTCTGATTTTCACAGTGAACATCTAAATGGTTCCAGTGTGGAGGAGCATGCATCATTATTTTAGGCTGATAGGATTAGGGGAGACTGTTTGAAAATCTGAAGTATCTGGAGTAGGAAGCACATGGTGCAGTTGTACCTCCATAGCAATAGGAGGTATTCTATGGACTGCTGGTGCTTCTGTGAACATGCCCATTCTTTAAGGTTCTGAAGTACTGTCACCTATAGGAATTGAGGCTTCTCCATGTTGGTGCCCTTTCTTTGGAATGCCCCCTCTCACTTGGCACTTACTCATATGCATTTTAGGTCTGGTATATGTGGTTTTATTTGCCAAAGCCAATAATTCTTAAAATATGACTGCCTTGGATCCTGTATAGGGAGAAAGATGTGATATAACTCTAATAAACAAACAATAATGACCTTTTAACTTAGTCTATTTCTATGTAGATTGTAATTTTAATATACCAAAATTAATCTAATTATAATTTCAATAAATTTAATCTGCTGTTTCTAATTGTGCTGCTCATATTTTAATGTCAATTTAGTTTTAAGGTTCTTCTGTCATTTTTGTCATTTTAGTTTGTTTTAGTTTGTTTCCTTGCCTTGTTAATAGATAGGTACACTATCACTTAAGATATTCATCCCCCAAACAACGATAACAATGCCCTCGACTACCTTTCCCCCTCCTCCTCTCTTCTTTTTACAAACAAGCTATTAAAACAATTTAAAAAAACAATATCAAGGAAAACACAATTAGGAAGAACACAGATGCAAGAATTGTGCAGTTTTGGACTGGTATTTATGCACTCAAAGTTTTTCAGGAAATTTTTCAGCACAGAAATACATACAGAGTTTTTTTTTTTCTACAAAAATTGTGGGGAGACAGTACAGAAACACATTTTTAATGTGTATCCTCCCATCCCATTTTTTCCAAAGACATTAATTCTGCGAATTATTGAACTTTGCACAAAAAAAGTGCTTTTTGAACACACACACACAAATCTACGCCTACTTCCAGAAACAGTGTTGCTGCTGTTTTTTTGTTTTTGTTTTGCGTTAAAAACTTGTTTCCATATTCACATACACTTAAATTTTAACACCTCTGAGATGTATACCTGCACTTATAGTTCCTGGAAGTAGGCAGCCAGTGTAACAAATACAGAATGGCTGTAATATGTTCAAAATGCCTGACTTCTGTAACTGTTATTCCTGGTGTCCTCAGAACTCTTGGCAGTTTGTGGCTCCCATGGAAGGTAATAGTGAACATGGTCTGTCTTGGAGGTCGTTTCGGCACTAGATTGTTATAGTGCTATTTTTCCACTTTCAACATCCTATGGAATCTTGGGGTTTGCAGTTTCGGGAGGGGCCAGCTGGCCAAAATGGCCTTAGTCTGAACTTTAAAGGAGCTATCCCAAACAAATCCTATCCCCACAATGGCTTCAGCACCTTGAATAGCTCCTTCAGAGTTCAGATGGATTAACTCTCTTCCTGACATAGAAGCCACTAATTGTCAGTGCCCTTCACCTTTCAAAACTTCCAGGTCTCCTTTAAGGCCAGTCCCATATAGAGAACATTACAGCAATCAAGCCTGGACATAGCCAGTGAATGACTCAGAGAAGTAACTTTTGTTTTGTATTGGTATGGCTGCAAACTGAAATTGGTTTTTTGAAAAAAATATTCTTGCCCACTCAGGAGCCATCCCAGTCTTAAGCAGCAATGCATCTCTATGTAGGACCAATTATATATCACTATTCAACTGATGTAATGGCCTTCACTATTTCCAACTTGCCTGAATAACGTTTCTGTGTGGTTGTCTTCCTACATCTACCACCAATCCTTGAAACTGCCACCAGACATTTTTTTGAGGATTTTTGCCATCTTTATGGGATTAGAAAGTGGAAAAGAGAGATAAATTTGAGAGTCATCTGAATATTGAAAGCACCCAAGAGCAAACCTTCATATGATTTTGACCTGTGGTTTCATACCAATGTTGAAAAGTAGAAACTTTCAGCACTGCAGTGGCCAAGAGGTGGAAAAGAACTCTGCCAGCACAATCACCTGGGCCCTAACCTCCACGTAGGACTGGAGCCACTGTAAAACAGTGAGTCATGATCAAGAAGGATACTAAGAAAGTACTGCCAGTACTGTGAATTAGAAGAATGAACAGGGTTGCTCTTCTTCCCTGGAGCAAGTCATTCACCAAAGCAGCTTCCATCCCAATTACAGGTTGGAAGCCAAACCTGAGCTAATCGAAATCATCAAGTGTGATTAAATACTACATGGACCTAACAGATGACGATGAAACTTGGTCCAGGATTTTGTCTAAAACTGATAAGCTGGAAATAAATTAGGCAATGATTTTCCAAAATCACAGCATCTAAATTTGGCTTTTTTGAAATTCTTTAGAGCTTTCGGGATCACACCTTCCCTAAAAGGAAGCATTTGCCACATCTGATATGCAAACAGAAAACATAGAACTGGCTAATTGCAGAAGCCAGTGTGGAAAGGATCCAAGGAACAGGTGGCTGGCCTCATCCCTCCAAGCAGGTTGTTGAAAAGTATAACAGCAAGGCTGGACAGCAAGTTGGCTGCTTCCATCTCTTCAACCTGTCAAAAATATGGCATCTTAAGTTGGATCAGATGTGAACAGTGCTATCCATAATATATAAAACAAATGTTGCTGTTTTAATTATTGGTGGAATATTATTGTAAACTGCTTATGCTACTTATTCTTAAAATTATAATATTTATTAGCATTATTTATCTGTACCAGACAATCTGTTATCTGGTCCAGATAATTAGTTGGAAATATTTTAGCCCAGAAAGTTTGTTTAACTATTGCCAATCAGTCTGTGCTCCTCCCAGTGTTCCTGATTATGGGCCTGACAGATAATTTCACAAGATCTTAGTAGGGCTTTTGACCTGAGATTTCATTCTGGCTTGATGGTCCTCCTTCCTGATACATTCTCTATGAAAGAAGAGAGAATATCCTATGTGTAAAAGGGAGGAGAAACCTCTTTTCTGTTCTGTGCCTTGAAGGAAGAAAAAATGTTCTGTTGGAGTATCCTCATTGAAATTAGCTGAACCTGCTCTGTGAAGGTGTGCCTAATTGGATGTAACTCTGTGGGCAATCCATCACTGAGACATACTCATTTTTTTTTAAAAAAAATCTCCCCACTGATTAATTTTTTTACAGTCCACAGATTAATGGATATCACAGGAACTTGGGAGGCAAATACATTTTAGTGAACCTTTTGACCTCTTGCAGTTCTATAATCTAGATTAATTTTTAACCCTCTCTTCCAGACACCTGCTGTGGGCAGCCCCTTATAGCTGAAATATTTGACAAAGGAAATGAACAGCAGGTTGGATTGTATTGGCTGAAAATTAGGGCTGAGCGGAAGGGGGAGTGTCTTGGTTAGCCTAGACTGTCATGGACAGCAATTAAATATGACAGAGGTCCCTATCCTGGCAGCGCTTTTGTGTACTGCCACAGTTTGCATATGGGCGGTGGGGCTGTTTATTAATTCTCCAAACCTACAGACTGATTCTCCAGACCTAAAGAATGTGCTCCATTTCATGTCTTCTATTCAGAAGAGCTGAAAACACAACAGACGTGGTTAAGATACAAGGGATCTGTAACAAAAGATGTATCTACAGAAATGGGAGAAATTTACAGTACACTGTAAATATGAATTTTAAAGTGTACTATTTTAATATGTAAGCCATTTTGAGGCCCAATGTTGGGCAAAAAGTGGGATACCATTAGATGATGATGATGATGATGATGATGATGATGATGATGATGTAGTAGAGGTAGGGGTAGAGGTTTAAAACAGTCACCCAGTCCAAACAGCCTAGACAAGCATAGCTACAGTGCCCCCGATTGAAAATGCAGCTACTTAATGCCAGATCAATGAATCTGCTGCCATTCAGGACCTGATCCTAGATCAGCATACAGTCTCATTATATTACAAAGACCTGGTTGGGTAAGTGGGGGGCAGTAATCTTTCTCAGCTGTGCTCAATAGGATTCCCTTTGCAGGGAACTGGTTAAGACTTGGAAGGTGGAGAGGTGTAGTTGTAGTAACCTTTTGGGTTGTGTTGGACACCCTAAGGCTTGTGATGCTGAGGATACCCTATCAGGAGTGGTTCAGGTCTTCATGTCCACCATGGGAACCACAGGTCTGTCCCAGATAGTACCTGGTCTCATTCATGCTGCTAGGCACACTGTAGACCTTGTTTTCTTTACTGGGTGGGATGATGGTGATCTGGGAATAGAGGAGCTTTCTACTGTTATGGACATACCACTTCCTTGTCAGGTTTAAACATGTTAGAACTTAGACCTTCTTCATGGATAGGTGACCCATTAAGATGGTCCACTCCAGGAGGCTTATGGATCTGGACAGGTTCCTGATGACTCGTGGGGAGTTTCCTGTTGCCCTGGCAAGTTAATTGTGTTGAAGCCCTGATTGATTTCTGAAATGAGGAAATGACCAGAGCAGTGGACACAGTGAACACAGCGGACACAAGTAGCTGGTGGCAGTGAAACATATGAGACAGAGATCAGGGTGACAATGACAAGAAAGAAAGAAGGAAAGAAAGAAAGAAAGATAGACAAGACCTCAGAATGAGTCCAAACAAAAATGAGCTAAAAAATGAGCTTCATCTGAAGGCCTCTGGTAGGGCAATAAAGGCAGCAAAAAAACCACTTTTTTTTTGGCTGCCACTATTGCATCTTCAGACAGTGGAGCTGTTTTGAATAGTCAGGGATCTGTTATAATCTGGCCCAAAGGAGAATTTATGCCACTCAACAGCCCTCTGGGAAGAATTTGCTTATCACTTCTCAGATAAAATCCCTAGATTCACCTTGACATGGACGCTAAAGTTGATACAGGTCTGACATGGAAACTAAAGCTGACACATATAATCCTGACCCCTGCTTGTTCAATGGTGGTGGATACATTGTGTGCCCCTGTTGGTACCGCTGAACTTGTTGGAGGATTTCAGTACCATCAATCATGGTATATCCTTCCAGGTTGCCTCATTCGGAGGGGGTTGGAGTTACTGTTTAACAGTGGCTCGAGTCCTTCCTGGAGGGGAGCTGTCAGAGAATGGTGCTGGGGGATTCCTGGCCACTGGCCAGTGGAGTCCCTCAGGGTTCTGTCTTGTCCTCTATGCTATTTAACATATACATGAAACTGCTTGGAAATGTTTCCAGAATTTTGAGTCCCAGACATTCAACATGTAAATTCATATTTCTGTTTTCACTCCTTTTTTTGTTTTCTGCAGGGGAAATCACCACAACCTCTCTTCTGGACCGAGAAGCTAAATCAGAATATATACTTATTGTTCGGGCAGTAGATGGTGGCGTGGGTCACAACCAAAAAACTGGCATTGCCACAGTAAGTCAAAATTATGCCATTTCGCCTTTGCTGTGACCTTGATGTCCTGATACTCAGATTCTCTTTAGAAGAAATGCGTTCCCTTATGTCAACAAAAACTATATAAGGATCAGAAGGTGTCATATGTTTTTGGCTACGAGTAGAAACTATATGAAGGAAAAGTAAAGGAATTCAGTTGTGCCCTACAGTCTTTATATATACATTATTTCTAGAGCTACCAATTAAACAGTGATAAAAGTGTGGGATAGCTTTGGAATAGGTTTGTGGAAGTGTTATTTCACCCCACCTTTCTGTATGTGAAGTAGGAATCCCAGTACTGAACTGTCACTCCTATTGTCCCTCAGCCATTTGTGATGCTGGCCAGTACTGCTGGGACATGCAGTCCAAGAATTTTGGAAGGGCTGCAAATCTAAACTTTGGTCTATATTTAATTACATTTAAATACATAACCTAAAGGTGTTTTCATATTTTTTTAATATCTATTCTGTAGCTAAAGAACTTATATTTGCATCAGAATTCATTTCTGTCACTGAATTTAACTGCATAAGGGTTTCTAGCATTTTGCCTTAAATGGTTCTATAAAGTGAGAGACAGATGGCCATCTCTAACACAAAGGAATAATCTGATCAAAATCCTGCATACTGTATTTAGAAGGATAGGACACCTGGAAATCATCTAGACATTGAACTTTTTCATCATCATCTTCAAAACAGGAAATTAAAAATGATTCCTTTGCTTGGAATTGAGAATCCACTTTGAAACAGGTCACACTGACTGCAATAAATGGCATAGAAAGTTTGAAGTCATCTGCTCCCTACTTGGGCATACCACACAAATCCAGAGCTTGGAAAAGTTAGTCTGAACTATAGCTTCCAGAAGTCCCCAGCCAGCACAGTCAACGTATATGTCAAGAACCCCAAAAGATGTACGCACACATCTTGTCACAGTTGTCTTTAAATAACCTATGAGGAGGAGAAAGAACTGTTTGACTGTGAAGGGTTTCCTTAAGGAATGATTTATCTTGGATCATTAAAAAGGGACTGGAGGGAACAGACAGAAAGATGTGGTTGCTGACAATCACACATCAGCCTCTAGGAGATCATCAGGATGACTGGGTGGTCTTTTCTTTTCTCTTTTTCCTCTTCTCTGATGAAACATCCCCAGATAATTGTACATGTCCATTTGTAACCTTCTCCCAAATGCACCTGCTTACTTTCACATTCAGTTGTGTACTCCAACAAGGAAGCTGCATCCAGGAAGACTATTGCAAGAGATTTGATAAGAGATCAATGTCCCATCTAGGCAGTATCTGGGAAATGATGCTTTTACACATTTTGTGTGATCTCATCTCACTGCTTGTAAATGCCTCCCAACCCATATTAGAATACTGCTGTTGCCCTAGAAAAGGAGTGGCCCTTCAGCTGCTGCTGGACTCTAATTCCCTTCACTCATAACTATTGGAATGCTTTCTGGGAGTGACAGGAAATGGAATCTATCAACATCCTGTGAGGGGAGGTCTCCACATTGAAGCAAACCTCACTGTATTTGGTTGTCTCCCCTAGTATTGTTGTGAGCTCTGCTGATTAATCAGTTAAGAACTAAGATGGTTGCTCTACCATTGGAATGGAGTTCATAGATTATTGCATTTTGACATGAGGATAGGGGTTCTAAAGCTTTCTCAACCATGAAGGTCTATGGTCAGTTTTAGGCACTCACCACCATCTCTTCACCTACTCTTACATCACATGATAGCGTTGAGGGGAAGATGTGGAAACTCTATGTATATTTTCACTACGTTTCTTGGGAGTGAAGGAGGACACCAGTGTAATAATAAAAGTATTCTTGTCTTGGTGCTTCTTTCTCACCCATTTCCTTCTGATCTGGAAAGAGTGGGGGAAAGGGAGAGAAGATGCTTGTGAATAAGCTGTTGAAAACCTTTTAGACTTCATTATGACCACCTATTTGTAAGCAGCTCTAGTGCTTTGGCTAAGAGGAAAAGAAATGTGAGAAAAATCTCCTCATTCATTTATACTATCTAACCTACAGGCAGAGCAAACTGGACTATTAGGCAGACTGAGTTTGGAGCCCTGTCATATTGTTACCAGTTTTGATAATCCTCAGTGCATCATTTTTAAAATTAGGTTCATTTTATCTTTGAAGGCTGCCTTGAGTGGCTTTTGGCTGGAGGGATGAATAAAAAATAAATAGATATCTGCATAAGTCAGCAGTTTACAGGGAAATATAGAAGACTCATTCCTTTTTCAGTGCTGCCTTGGCTTTCATATAGAGGGCATACCACAGTATGAGAGTGCAAAGGCAGACAGAACAACAGACAAGTAATATTAATAAGATAGAGAAACAAGACTTTTAGTGTGTCTAACATTCACTCTATCATAACCTTATCTTATTTTTCCCCACCTCTTTTCTCATAAAAGTTCTACCCTTTCCCTTAACCCATTTGCTTAACTTTGATTATTTTAGGCCAAGGAGATTTTAGAGCTGACCTGTTGTTGATGGTGATGATGCTATACAAAGATAAATAGTAAAAACATGCATCCCTATATTTTTATATACATGCATTATTGCTCTGGGAAAAAGTGGCATGTGGATGCTCTCCATGCTTGTCCTTACATCTAAAAAGTCAGGGTTCCCAGACATGTGGCAGAGATAGTTAAAGATGCATGTTGCATGTGTGCATCACATTCACCAGTGCAACACTAGTGTTCCCAACAGCAATCATAAACTCTGGGAATGTCCGTGGTTCTACCACATCCCACCTTTATTACCTAGTATCTTTTGGCCATTCCATTTTCTTCCAGGTAAAAAGTAATTGTTTTGTCTTATCACTCTTTTCCTCTATCAATATTATTATTTCTCTTCCTTCTGCTGAAATACAGTGAGATTATGTAAATTCTTTCTAGAACCCTGTTCGTTCTGCTGTTCTTTCATTCCTCCTTCTTCACTCTTGCATGCTCTCTTTTTATCGCTCCCTATTCTCTTTTTATTTTTACTGTTTTCCTCATCCACTTCCACATTAGAGATTGGATACATTAGGTCCCTGCTGGCCAGATACTCCTCGAACAATCAGTGGCTGCTCAATCTACCAGGTGACTGCCCCAGGGTACCTAACTAATAGGAATTTCAAACACTTTAAATAATTTACCAGGACCATGAAAAACCAAGGCAACTGTCTGATTGCATGCCTGAGCTTCTCTGGTCTGCTTTTGGAAATGTACTCTAAAAGCACAAAGTGCTCCTGTGTGTTGTTCTTGTCTCTAAGCCTGCACCAAATTGCCACAGCTTTTCTTTTGCAATTTTCTGACCAAAATTTGAGGTAATTTTTTATTGGTTATTTAGTTGTGTTATCTCAAAAATACATTTTTAACTGAAATTAGTTCACACGAGATTCCCTTCTCCCCTGCAATACCTTCTACAGATAAAACCAAATTAAAATCTCAGCGCTCAGAGGCCACATACCAACAAGATGGCAAATTAGTGTGCCATGGTGTGATACCCCTTAACTTTATTTAGCCAGGCAAATGGACTTTAGCAAGCAGGCTCTCTCTCTCTTTTTTTTATTGGAACCAAATACGGTACATCAGGGTGAGTGAGAATCAGCACACCAAAAACTATAATGAAACAAAAACTAAACATTTTATTCTACTAATCAATTTTGGATGTGAAACATTCATGCATATTACTCATTCTGAGAATACTCTGTTCGTTGTCAGAGCTCCAAAAGTAGCTTGACAATAAGTTGTTGCCAAGTGTTTCTTAGAAGCACAAATATGCCTAAGCATTTCTCAGGATTTGATCTAGAGAAATCTAGTGGACACTTCTTGTGAGAACGAGACAAGTGAAGAACACATTTTCAAAAATAAATAACCTTTTCCCAATTTTCAGCTTTTAGAGGCCTGAAACCACAAAACCTACAACAAATAGACTACATCTTTCTCTGCATTTTAACAATAGTGTATTCATGTCTTTGTATCTTATTAAATTCTCCTCACTACAGTGACAGTCACACACTAAAATCTTTGTATACATCATATCCTCCTGTTGCACAATGCTGTCCCCTTGTTCTCCAAATCCTTTCACTCTCCACTCTGTGACCATGGTACCAGTGTGGGAACAGTCGGAGTTGTACATTGTACAGTATTCAAGCTAATAATACCAGGCTAGCAAGCAGAATGGTACTGGGCATATTGAAACAGTACTAGCATGTCTTTCTTCTCAATTATAATTTATTTTCCATTTCTACCCAAGATGATGAATACACTGGACTCCGTAGGAGATATACAATAACAGTAAAGTCAATTGCCTCCTGTTTACCATGTTGACTGATTACCCCCTGAGCAGTTCTTTTAAAACTATTGGGAACATGAATACTATTGATTGTAGAAATACTCACTCATATTATCACCACAGCTATGAGAGAGAAGGGAGCAAGAGCTTTTAACAATACCATCTTATAATATCAACTCAGAAATAAGACCCATTGGAGTTCAATATGGCACCCCCTGAGTGATAGGATTGTAGACTAAGTCACAATTTAATCTGAATGTGTGTCTAAATGCTAATTTAGTTGACCGCTAATATATCTAAAATAGTGTAAAAGAGTACTGGTTCAAACTAGATGTTAACTGAAGTTTTTTTTTAAAAAATGTAATAATATTCTGGAATTGTTTCAGCGGTAAAGAACCTCAGTGACATTAAAACAGATTTTGATAAATAGACAAAGGATATTGTGCAGGTTCCCCATTTTGTTCGGGTTTCCCCCCTCATTTTCTGCACAGTATAGCAGCTACATCTAAAGGATCTCTGATGATGGTGGTAGTGGTAGTAGCAGTAGTAGCAGTAGCGGTGGTAGTATTTTGTTCATTTATATTCCAATGTTTTCTTAAAACTGGTACTCAAGGCAGCTTACAAAAATTAAAACAGAGATAAAAACATATTGGTCCAAATGTACAAAAAAATTATTGTTAAAACACTTTAAACCATACCCATTAAAAATAATAAAAAATGAGAAGAACAGCAAACTCTTAAGAATCCTTGCAATTAGTTCCCAAAAGCCAATTGGGGAGGGGGAACCTTCCTATGCAGCTAGAAGGACAGCAAGGAAGGAGCCAGTCTATCTTCCTTAGGAAGCAAGTCTTGATGCCTCAGGGGAGCTACTGAGAAAGCCATCACCCCTCTTCTCACCATACATGACTATGAGGGTATTACGACAAAGAGAAGGGCCTCCCACAAAGATCTTAGTGCTCAGACAGGCTCACATAGGAAGCCACAGTCCTTCAAATAGCCAGAAACCAAGCTATAACCAGCACTCTGCTTAGAAACAGACTAGTTAACAGTGAAAGTGGAGTAAAAATGGAATCATGTGGTCCTTGTAACCAGTGTGGCTGTAGCTGTTTGGACTAGGTGAAGTTTCCAAATGTTCTTCAAAGGAAGTCCCAGGCAGAGCTTGTTACAATGATCTAAACAAGATGTAATCAAGGCATGCATTACCAAGGCCAGATCTGATGTCTCCAGGAATAGGGCAGGTGGTACCCTAATTTTAGCTGTACAAATGCACTCCTGACTGAAGTTTAGGCATCCAAGCTGAAGAATATAAAACCATGAATGAACTCAATCCCTGAGCCCAAGATTTCAGCAGGACTGTAACCTCATCCAGTATTGATGAATCCAGTTACACAGGAACGTGGAGCTGGGCGGGGCAATTCACCCCAGGTGACAATGTTTCTGGGGTGTCCTGTCCCATAGCCATGCCCCTGCACAACCTGGCCATGCCCCCGCACAGTGGCCACACCCCTTACACCATAGCCCCACCCCCTCCTGCCCCCCTTCCACACACTCCAAGCTCTGCCACTGAATGAATCTCTGTTTCTGAATCTACATTTTGATTGAGAAGGTGCCCCTCTGTATTGTCTAAGTTAAGCCTCAGTTTGTTTACCCTCATTCCTTCCATTATTATTAATAATCAAGTCTGTGGTCATCAGCATAATAGGCAGCACTGGATGACAAAACAGCAGAAAGTCTCTCCCAGTGGTTTCATGTGTATGTTAAAAAGAATGAAGGGCATGGCAGAACCCTGAGGGATTCCACAGGTCAGTGGCCAAAGAGTTCCATAGGAATCCTGCAGTACCACTTTCTGGCCTCAGCTCTCCATAATGAAAAGTCCCACCTCAGCAAGGCAACCCAGAAGTATACCATCATCTATTTACTGAAAGCTGCTGAGAAGTCCAATATAATATACAGGGACACACTCAATCACTCCCATTCAAACCTTTCACAATGTAGATCATCAACCAAGGCAATCACAGTTGTCAGTATCCCATGACCAGACCTGAAACCAAGGTGAAATGGATCTAGATAATCTATTTCATCCAGAAATCCCTGAAGTGAGATATCGCCATACGCCCCAGTACCTGCTGGTAATGGAATACAGGTATATATTAATGAAGTAGATAAAGTAGATGTGTTCCTAGGCATGACTTCTTTAGCAGAAAATTTGGTACCAAAGGCAGAAATAACATGAAAAGAATAGCGATAGACTTTGACACCATGAAAATGAAGAGTAGTTCAACAAGTTTCAACGTATTTTTAATCCAAAGCTAACAATAAACACTTCTAGAGATAACTTGAAGACTTCTTTCAAAATGTGTCCAGGGATATTTTTTTCTTTCACCAGCCTCCATTCTTCTGATGATTTCTACTTTACTGGCCAAATTTGTAGATTTATGTGATTTTTTCCCCCCTAACACGCTGGGATAACTGCTGAGGCAGGCTTGTCTCTTTTCCCCTTTCTCTCTATTTTGCTGTTCATTCATGCTCAGTAAAGATTCTGGAGGCATCTGCTTTTTTTCTTGCAGGTTGTTGGTAGGCACACACAGTTACAGTATGATAAGTTAGAGGAGAATCTTATTCTGTCACAGTTCAGGTTTTATTGCATTGTTTAATGAAGACATGCTATTGCAACCTGACATTGAAAGTCTGTGTTTCTCAACACTTCTTCACCATCCTTCAATGCTGATGTAGCTAGAAAACTTTGAGATGGAAGAAGAAGAGAAGTTAAGGCTGGGCGGGCATAAAAAGACTTTGTAAAAAGGAGCTTCTTTGTCAGAGGCTTTCTTAACTGAGGTATGCCTTTATTAGAAACTAGTCAGTATTTATCCAATATAGTGGAAATCAGGGAAAGCTTTTTCCATAGAGGTCTCAGAGTTGCGTCCTTTAAGTATGTCGAGACCCTGCATTATTGTAAAGAGGCATTAACCCATTTGTCCAACCCGCACCTCCACCCTTTTTAGTGAGTCATGAGGGGCAAGAATCTAGCATACATGTGGTGAATTTCACCTGCCCCCTTGATTTTCATGCTGCAAAAATGAAGTATATCCATTAACATGGGACAAGAAGGGACCAAAGTTAATCCACTGGCCAAGTTATCAGAATGAACCCTAAGCAATTTTATCTGCAAATTGTTCAGAGCAGGCTGTCAACAATTTTCAGGTAAAATTGCTCAGAATCTTTCTGATGACTGGGCTCAAATGAAAATTCTCATCTCATGCACCAAGCCATTTGAAAATGTTCCAGTGGATAGCTCTTTGTAATGGCAGAGCCAAAAAACAAATAAACAAAACTGCCCACACTGTTACAAAATAGGCCTTCAAACTGACTCCAGCCTGCATTTAATCAGATTCATTCTGCGTTTTCTGCCAGTGTCAGTGTAGTCCCTGTCACTCATTTCATCACTGCCAACTTCCCTAGAAAACCAGTGGACTGGTTTAACTCCCCTCTGTGCTCAGGACTGATCATGTTAATCTCCCTGCCCGTTTCCCAGTGCAAAGATCAATGCTTTGAGAGAATTGTCTGCCAAACAGGAAAATCCCAAAAAGCCATCAGGAAAGTATTCCTATCCATCAGCCTCCTGGGGCAGGCCACCTTGATTAGTCTCCCATCCCTGCAGCGGCTCTGTGTCCTAGTGAATCTAAATCCCAACAGACAGTGACTGGTTCATGACAACAAAACTATGGAAATTTCCTCTCTTTCACCACCATCCCATCCAGAACAGAAAACAAGGTCCGGGTGTATATTGAAACAGATGTGATTCCCCATCTCTATATTTTTAGGCTGAGAGATTGAGGATTCTTTGCTGTCTGTCAACAGACCCATATCTGTTTAGATGTCCCTTTTGTCACCTTCTGGTTACCCAGATCAGACAAGTAGTATAGTCAAAACAAACAGATTTAGCGTCAACAGTCCATTTAAGCACTCTTAAGTACTGGAATTTCAGGCTGTATAACATGGGAGTATAGGCAAACAGCTTAATTATCTTTTGGGCTTTTTAGCAAACAAAGGAAACAAAACACATCACTTGGGGAAAAACATAGACCTCTCCTTCTGTAGGCACATAACTTATTAACTTTTCATGTAAGGTAACACTTAATAAAAAAAAATTAAAAAAAACATTTCATGTAAGGTATCAAATATCTTATATCATATTCATCTTGGGAAATATCACAGAGGCAGCCATACGGATATACATTTGTAAGGAGTTAAACATCTTTCATAGCATTGTAACATAATCGTCTGTTGAGGAACTCTGCGTGTGAAGCAGACATTCATTGAGAAAACCATATCTTTTAACAGGCATTGCAATACGCTGCTGCATCTATTATATATTTCTATAACAGACATGTGTCTAACCAGATAAGAAGTAGATAATTAATATGGCTTATTTAATACTTAGAGAAAGGTTCTCTCCTGTTCTCTCTTACCAGCTTTGTAAGGGTTTTTATCAGCCTTCACCAGCCAGAAACAGCATCATCAGCAAAAAGGCTATCAGAGACAGCTAGGACTGACCTCACTGGAGGCTGTCATAACCTTTTTGTCTCTGGAGGTTATTTTTATATCATTTCCAGCATCTATCTTTCTAATCAGAGATGAGTTTAACTCATCATTGTTAATCATTAGCAAATATTTTCTCCTCCAATTAGAAATGAGATTTTAGTTGCCATGTGTGCAAGGCCACTAAAAAAACCATCACCTGAAAAAGTAATTGATCTCCATTATTCTGACGACCTGCCATCAGATGATTGTGTCGTGTATGATTCAGCATGATCAAACACTGTCATACCAGTTCACTATACTTTGCTGTCTGATCCGTAGACATTTTACTTTTTACTCTATGGAGACATCAGTGAGACTTTTCTTTTCATCTTCCAATATGATACTTCAGGGACTTAAATTTTGCTATACATACCAAAATATATAGCATCCAGCCTGTAAAAAGTGTCCGGTAGCAAGAGTAGGGGAGACTCAAGGTTTTCTTGGCAGGCATGAAATTCTGAGCCATTTCTGATGGGGCAGGACAGCCTCGCCATGAGTATTGAAATTCCCTGGAACCACAAGCCAAGGGGACTCTGCTACCAGCCTCTGAGCCCACCTTAATTAGGTCAAGAATAGGATGGGCAATACACCAACCAACTCCCTATTCTGTCCTTGCACACACTTTTATCCAAGAGAAAGGGAAAGCAATGGTGAGGAGATGGAACTTTGGACCTTCACTCCCCACTCTGGTCTCTCCTGCAAAGAGTAACATTGAGAGATTATCCCCTACTTTCTGCTCCATTCAACACATCTCTGTGATGTGAAATACATCAACATACTTATTGAGGATGAAATCCTGGGTGTCTGTTATTTTACTATTCATCAATCATGTTATATAGTGTAGAAGTGCACCCTAGCTAAACTGCTGTTGCAATGACTTGATGAATCGATTTTTTTGGACAGGTCTTTTTTAAGCAGCTTTGGACTTTGTTGTAGTTGAAGGGCAGTATGTTTAATAAGTACAGCTGCAGCAGCAATAACAGTGACAAAAAGAATTGAAAAGACAATTGGAGGAATACACTTGCAATTGCAAATGTGCTCCAAAATTTTCAACTGTGTTAGACTGAAATATGGAGGCATTGAACTGCTTTGGCATTTGACCCTGTAAGCAGTTTTGACAGGAATTAACAGCTCAGGTGCTAAAGCCTACCATCAGTAGTGGCTATGTTTATGAGACCTAAGACTCAAGCCTTACAGATCTATTCAAAGAACAAAACATACTTGGATTTCTTTCTTGGTGAGAAGGAAATAGAAAGGAAAAATGTGTTCACCAAGATTACTAAGCATATTGTGAAAAACCCAGGCAACAACAATGGAAGGGTCATAAGAAGATACGGGGTGAGAGAAAATTTAGCTGAATTTATTTATTTGCTGTGACTCATTTGCTTGTAGACGGAAGTGTCTGTACTGTTGCTGGAGAGCATAAGCACAGAATTCTAAAAGCTTCCCTGGAGACCAGCACCTCTTTTTACAGAAAAAACCCAATGAAGAATAAGTATTAGCATCGCTGAGTCAAATGGAGCTTGAGTGGCAACGTCTTGCTAAAAAGCTATGTTGTACATGACAGGATGGACATGAGGAACAGCCTTGTCAGGCATTGACATCAAGTTTCTGTCTGGCATTTATAACCTGTAAAAAAGCAGAGGAAAACAACAGAATCATTCAAGCTTGGAAGTGCAGGTATAGAGTGCTAAGGGAGAATGGCTAAAATCTTTTTGAAAGCCTGTATTTGCAACTGTGGTTCTTTTTCAGGTAAACATCACTTTGCTGGACATTAATGACAACTATCCAGTATGGAAGGATGAGCCATACTTCATTAATTTAGTGGAGATGACCCCGCCAAACTCTGATGTCACAACGGTAGGCATTCCAGAGAATAATTTTACTATCCACCCATTTATTATCCATCTATAAATATACTGAAGTCATTTAAAAAAAAAAGGAGATATGAAATATAAAATTTGGAACACACAGTTGAAGGAGGATTCTAAAAATAAATTCTAGTTTACCTAATGTGTTCAGCTGGCTACTTCCTACTTCTCTCGTCTGAGTCAAATTGCTTGACAAACATGTACAAAAAAGAAAACTGTATTGTGTATATTCAGAAAAAGTAACCATTAAACAGCTGACATAATTGTTTGGCAGATTGTCTGCTCCCGTCTGTCGTTACCATCTTAACAACAACAACCCTGTAAGGCTGCAATCATAACTCAGTAATGCCTATCTTTAGATTGGGATTGCAGTGGAGGATTAAAGCACTATATTAAATGCCATGTGGCATGACTCATGTCGTTACGTTTCCAGAGTGATGCTGTATCAGCTCCAAAGGCTCCCGGTATGAAACAGAGCTTGGAAAGTGACCTTTTATCTTTGTTTCTGTAATAGGCAATGATGGCTTTTGCGTTTAGGACACCAAGGTGCCAACCCAGTCAGACTGAGTCTTCTAACTCCCTACCTCAGTGCTTATATCCAAACTGACCTTGCATGGTATTACTGAAACCACATCCAAACTTACATCCAAACTGACCCTGCATGGTATTACTGAAACCACATCCAAACTTAAATCCAAACTGAACCTGCATGGTATTACTGAAATGTTCACTCAGCTTGAGCTGGGGAAACTCAGACCTACACTGGACTCCTAAGATTCTAAGAGCCAAGGAGCTAAGCTAACACTCATCTGGAGCCTTAGATAAGCACTTTAAACAGTAGCATGTGACCAAACGGTCAGGAAAAAACCTAGTGCCAGGTAGTTCCAAGAATAAGATACGTACACAATCAGATTAAGAAGATAGATTTACTTGCAGAGGATTTGGGAAGGGATGGCTATATACCACAAAAATATTGTTTGAGAAATATATCACAACAGGAAAAAATAACACTGGCATAACTAAGCTAACCATATATACCAAGTTGAACTCATAAAGTAAGATCCAGGGCATGAGCATATGCACAGAATGCAATGTATGGCAGCCACAAAACGAGTACCAACTCTGGACCAGTGTTGAAGCAATAAGCAAGTGGGGAAAGCTATTTTTGTACCCATAACCCATAGCAACAATAATGTTGCCAGTTGACACCTACACTTTCCCTAGAGACTGTTAAGCTTTTGCAACATGTTTTTATCATGCCTTTGTTACCAGAAAAGCATGCCCTTGATCTTATACCACCAGGGAACCTAAGTATACAAACTTGGGTGTCACTGGTATAAATCGTTCAGTCTGGATACGGACAAATACTTGTCAAAGAAGTAACAGGGTTTTTTTTTTTTTTTAATGAAACAGCCAAATCATTGTTTTGTGTAGATCTGTGAACTGCTAATAGCTACTAATGATTATTTGTTTTTGCAATTAAAGACGCTCTCTCTGTTATGCTAGTGATTAAAAAAAATCTGCAGTAAAAGGATACTGCAGTGGTTTGATCACATTCTTTTCTCTTTCTCATGCATAACATAATGCTGTGAAGGGGTCTGAATATGTCAAGGAAACTGAGAGTAATACCATCAGGTGGCTACACTGTCAAGCGTTTAGACTCCAAGTTGAGGCTATCCAAGGCAGAATGCACAAAGTGGAAACATTAAATTAAGATGCCTCTATCCCTTTGAAGAAGTAATAGCTGCAACAGCAAACGAGAACTGATCATTCCAATGATGAGGGTGGCAGAGGAGCTCCAGAAGGGAAGCTCCTGGGCAGGGACAATAAAGGGAGATACTACTGGGCAGAAGACTCTTAGGGACAATAGCAGTTGCACTTTAGCTAACTCCTGATAATACTGTATGGAAGGTAGCACTGCTAAACCACTTCTGCATGTCTGTTACCTTGAAAACCTAATGATGAGACAATCAAAAATGAATCTCAAGATAGTGCTTGAAGATGAGACTCCTAGGCTGGAAGGCACTCAGCCAACTGCTGGGGAAGAAAAGATACAAGTACATGTAGCATTGTGTCTATTGATGCAACTGGACTCCAGCTGAAAGGATATTCAGCTACTGATATGCCCAGATGTGAAAGAAGACCCACAGCTGGACAAAACATATAATGGGAACATACAATATGAGAAACGTGAATCAGAAGGGGGGATTTGTAAAATAAGAAACAGTCTATATAAACACTGCAATGCTTGGTGTGAGTGAGCTGAAGTGTACAGGGCTGGAACATTTTCAGTGGGACATTTTCAATCAGATAAATTCATAGTGTTACTCTGGAAATGACAATCTCAGAAGGAACATGATGGTGATAATAATGAAGCATGATGTAGCAAAAGTAGTCGGGAGTTATAATGCAAAGTCTAACAAAATAATATCAGTAACACTGTGTGGAAAATCTGTCAATATAACTAAAACCAAATTCATGTCCCAGCTACTGGGACAACAAGATTTAAATGACTGGAATGCAAACCTAAGAAACAGAGTAGAACCAAACATTTTTGGAGAATTTGGCCTAGGGTCAACAAAAGAAGCAGGAGAGCAACATACTGAATTTTGTGAAGCCAACAGTTTGTTGGAAACACAGTCTTCAGGCAAGTGGAAAGACAGCTGTTTCCATGGACATCACCATGCGCCTAATATAGACATTATAATAAGAAACAAAAGATGAAAAAGCTGCATACTCTTTGAAAAAACAAGATCAGAATTAGACCATAAGTGGCCAATATCAAAAGTTAATCTAAAACTAAAGAATATCAAAATCCATCATAGTACCAAAATATACTCTAAAAAATATTCCTGAAGAATGTAAATAGCATTTAAAAACAGCTTTGTACTACTGATCCTAATCAACCAGGAACCAGAAGCAGTGTGAACTGGAAACAGAGACACCAGGGAAAGCTAACAGGAAAAAAAAAATCGACTCATTTGAAATGTTGGGGGAAAGCTCTGCAGATACTGCCAGAAACACAAATCAGTGCATCTAAGGCCCTTTCCGCATGTGTGTGTGTGTGTGGGGGGGGGAATGCCCGAAAATGCCCCAAAACGGAGCTTACCAGCAGCCAGGCGAGTTCGTCGCTATGCGGAGCAGTGTGAGTTCGCTGCTCCGCAGTCCTCCAGCATCCCAAATGGTGGTTTCCGGTTGGTGGAGGCTCTCCAGCCGGAGAATCTCGCCAGCTGGAAGCCTGCCCCTGGCCAATCTGCAGGCACGCACTTGTGTGTGCCTGCAAATCTGCTTCAGAGTCGGGTGACAGAGCGGAACAGGGTTGCACGTGCCATGCTTTTTAAAAACCTCTAAAAAGAGGTTTTTAAAAAACACACCACGCAACCAGTTCCGGTCACTCCTGCGTGGATTGAGGTGTGGAACTACAAAAAGTAGTCCGCCCCAGTCCACTCTTTGGTGGAGAAGACCTCTGTTGGAGGTCGCTTTGCACCATTTTGAAGGGATGCCACATAGAGGAGGGAGAAGGCTTGTTTTCTGCTGCTCCAGAGACCAGGACAAGGAGCAATGGATTCAAGCTGCAGGAAAGGAGATTCCACCTGAACCTCAGGAAGAACTTCCTGACAGTCAGGGCTGTCTGGCAGTGGAATCTGTTGCCTCGGAGTGTAGTGGAGTCTCCTTCTTTGGAGGTTTTTAAGCAGAGGCTTTATGGCCATCTGTCGGGATTGATTTGAGGGTGTTCCTGCATGGCAGGGGTTTGGACTGGATGGCCTGTGTGGTCTCTTCCAACTCTGAATTTCTATGATTCTATGATTTTAAAATACTAATGCAGAAATGGCTTATGATCCAATTAAGGCTAAATTCTTACTAGAAGCTGAAATCATTACACTGAGGCAATCATACTTTGGACATAATCACGACATGATATGACTCATTGAAAAAGACAATAATGGCCAATAAAGTTGATGGTAATAGGAAAAGAAAAGGACTGCATTCACGGTGGGTTGATTCATTCAAGGAAGGCATGGTCTGGAGTCTGCCAGACTTGAGCAAGACTGTTAATAACAGGCTCTCTCTTGGAGGTCTCTCCTTTACAGTATCACTGTAAAGTCAAGCTGACATGATAGCACATAAAAACAAATCACATTCTTAACATTTAAGATATTTCAGACATGATAGCACATAAAAACAAATCACATTTTTAACATTTAAGATATTTCAGTGTGTAAAGCCCCTATTCTCAGTACAGTAATGAATAGCCATATGAAGG
Source organism: Ctenosaura bakeri (assembly GCA_948474755.1). NCBI lineage: Eukaryota > Metazoa > Chordata > Lepidosauria > Squamata > Iguanidae > Ctenosaura > Ctenosaura bakeri. Next base: position 199,676 of record CAOLHI010003434.1, read on the forward strand.
AAGTGATGTAAACTGGGGGAAACAGCAGGCTTGTTAGCAAAGGTGGCCTACTCTGTCAGGGCACATCCACTTCTTTTAATCTGTGGCTTTCAAATGTTTTTACATGGGACTTTAGGATTACCTGGAAGGTTATCAGTAAAAACATATCTCTCATTTTTCTCAGTGAAAAATCAAGGTGCCCTGAACAATGCCTTGTCCATCGCTCTCAGTCTCCCCAGGTGATGTGTAATAGAGTGTTTTGCTGTGTTCTAGTTTGTGCACTCCTTTTACTTGGAGTGGTGGTGAGGCTCAGCTGTGTTCTCCAGAATGACACCGTAGGGTTTTATGAAAGCTGGGTATGTTGTAGTTCCCAGACAAAGCAAAACAATGCACAAAATGTTTCCTGAAAGAATCAGGGGGAAAAAAGGTTGTTGGTGCAGTATATATTTAGTTTGTTGTATGCTTGTGGTCCCAATCCATGCAGCTGTACCTACCAGTCTTCTTTGAGTTCTGGATCAAAAAGCTAAGCTTTTTTCCACTGCTAGTTCCTGTGCCATGAATTCTGTGCCCCGCACTACATGTTGAATGCCAATATGTTTGGGAAGACATAAGATCACAGCCCATGAACGTAATACTTGCATTCTGAGTTCCTATACTTTGCAACCATGACATGGTCTCTTCTTTTATATGTGTGTGTGTGTGTGTGTGTGTGTTAGGGTTGTGTTTTTTTAAAAAGTAAAATTTGTGGCCAATTTCTACTTTCTCAGCCTTGCTTGCGACCTCCTTCAAGGACCTCTCTGAAAGGCATTGATTTAAAGCCTTTCAAATCCCTCTGGCAAAATAAAAGAAGAAGGAGAGGGAGAATTATTCTCCATCACACCAGGAGAAAAATGACGGGCGTGAAACAGAAAATAAATGAGGGGAAAGCGGAGAGAATCCACAAAATCATCAAACAAGAAAGACTGTGTTAAAAAAAATACCATAATGAAACATTAATCTTCTAGGGAGGAGGGGAAATAGCAAAGGGCTTCAGTCCAAGTTCACTATAAAGAAATTAACTCTCAGTTACCTTAACTGGCCTTTGAGCTCTCCATCCATGAACAAGCTTTGCTTTTTCAGTACACCATCAATCTTGACAAGACTCTGACTCCTTGTACTTTGGTTTGTTTTGGGAAAGATGTGTTGGTAACTTGAAGCATGGCAGTTTAATAACACATGCAATGAGTTGTGCATGTGCTGACCAAATATTTCTTTCTGTGCAATTAAAATAATATAATGACTTTAAAAGGCCATCAAGTCCTCATCAGAATTACAGCAATCTATTCCATTTTCATTCCCAGATGTTGATTCACTGGAATAAATTCAACTAACTTTCTTTTCTGTCTTGAAGTAGGGCTGTCAATATTGGTTTTACCAATTCCTGGTGGATGTCAGGAACAATGAAACAGTTTTTTTGATCTGCTAACTTTGAGACACTTGAGATTCCCCCCCCCCACACACACACACAGTGGTGGGGAAACTGCACAAATTTTCTAAGGAAGTTGCAGCTTGCCCAAAAAAACCCACATAGTTGTCCAGAAATCCTTTGGTCAGTTTGCTGGATAATTTGTTCACTCTCACTATTATTACCATTGAAACGTACATCTATGCATATAACTGGTTTTATCATTGTTTTATAGTGTGTTGTTTTCAGCTTTCTTGGGATGGGATGGATGGCTTAAGAGACAGCATGTAATATTTGAAATAAACAAATAAATAAATAATCTTTTAAATAAATAATAAATGAATTCAATCAGCTGGAACTGCTGGCTGAGAGAACTGTACTTGAATTTTGGAGTTTAATCCTTTTGTGGGGGGGCAGGGCATTTTCTTACTGACTTTTTATAAAAGAAATAGAAAATTAATTCCAATAAAAGCATTTTAAAATAGCGTAGGACCTTCCAAACAGTGCTTTTACTTTCCCTGTTTCATTCATGAATTTTCATAGAGAATCCATGTGACTCTGTCTTCCATTTGTGACTCTCTTTTGTTTTCCCACTTTTTCTTTCTTTCCGGCCATAAGAAAATATCTTAGAGTGGAAGAACTGTACAATGCCTTTTTGTAGCAGTGCTAGCAGTTCATCAGAATTGTACTGTTTGTGCAGTTTCATATATGTTTACTCAGAAGTAAAGCTCAATGATATCATAAGAGTTGCCTCCAGCAAGTTTGTGTGTGTGTGTGTGTGTGTGTGTGTGTATGCTTGTAAACTAAATGTGTTAAGTTCCTTAAACCCCGGTTTAGTTGAAAGGCTGCATGCAGAGTGATGAAAGGGAGATGCGACTGAACATTTATTTATGTGCCCTTAATAATTCTGCTTTGGTTGCACGTGTTTTACTAACTCTTTCACCATTAGAACTGCTATTGCATCAGAAAAGGAAGTAAGGACAGTTACTTCTATGAGAGTCTAGCTTGCATGCTGAAACACAACAAAGCGTGGAATCCAAGCAGTGCTCCCTCCACCATGTATTCTACTTTATGCTTCAGTTTAGAGATCTCTGCGCCCTTGTACTTGAAAATGAAAAGGACTTTTTTTATCTCTTCTTATATTGGTATAATAATACTCTCCTGATTTCTGCAGGTGGTAGCTTTTGACCCAGACCTGGCAGAAAATGGCTCCCTTGTATACAGCATCCGACCACCAAATAAATTCTACAGCCTTAACAGCACCACAGGGAAGATTCGGACAACAGGAGTTGTGTTGGATAGAGAGAATCCAAACCCCCAGGAAGCTGAGCTCATGAGGAAGATTGTGGTCTCCGTCACTGATCGTATGATTAGTTCAATTGCTCTGTGCATCCCCTTACATTCAGTTAAATGTCTACTTACTCTGTTGCCAGAAGTTTTCTTCCCCATTCCTATGTACTGTACACTTTTCATAAAAGTATGGATTTACTCTATAGCCTTGTCCCATATTAGATACAAGGAAGAGTAGCTGTACTTTAAATTACTGAAGGTTAGATAAATATTGCCTTGTGATCTTTTAAGTTCTGTAATTTATTTTAACTGTTTTGTTATCACATTGACATTTTCCAAGGCTGATTTTTCCTTGATAGTAAATTGTCAGTTACCCAAAGAGGCCCAAACAGGTTGTTGTTGTTGTTGTTGTTGTTGTTGTTGTTTTTCCCTGTGTAGGAAGTTTAATTATGACAAAATCTTAGATACTGCTTTGCTGTCTTCAGTGGAAAGAGATACAGATGGGATTCAGGTTGTGATTCTTCTGTTCTCTGCAGGTGGGAGACCACCATTAAGGGCCACCAGCAGTGCCACTGTGTTCGTGAATTTGCTGGATCTCAATGACAATGATCCTACCTTCCAGAACTTACCTTTTATTACTGAGATTCCTGAAGGTCTTCCAGCAGGGTCATCTGTCTTTCAGGTAAACATTTACCTGTCTCATTTTTTATTTCAGCTTTATGCTGCCTAGAAAGAATTTAATCATCATGCACTAGAATTTAAAAAAAGAATGGATTGTGTGAGTTGTGGGGTGTTTTCTGAGATTCCAGTGTATTGTGAACATAAAACATAAATATGTTCCACGTCAAAAGGATGCTGAGACACATCTCAAGGTACTCGATTGATGTTTTACTGCTACAAAGCTTTTTTACCAATAGCAATCGGGTGTTTTGTAACCAATAAAACATCATCAGTTCAGCACCTTCAGGCATGTTTCCAGTTTATTCTACAGAATTTATTGAGTGCTTTCCAGTTTTTGCTTTTCCGTGTTCAGCGGAGTCTTTCTGTTAACAGAATGAAGTATGTTCCACCAAGATATCCAGAGTCAGAAAACAAAAGGCAGAATAAACATAAATGGAATAGAATAGAATCAGATAAAATTAAATAAAACATACACATCTTGTGTTTCATGATTCAAGTAAATCCCACTACACCTACAATGAAGAAATTTCAGTTTCCCATGAATAAGACCAGCTTACACCAGTCATGACTGTAGACTTTGACAGTTTGAATGTTGTGCAAACAAAAATCCCAACTCGAATTAAATTTGGAGTTCCCAACTTAGATAGAAAAACAGCATGTCAAGAGGTCCTGCAAATTGCAGAAACTTTGTTTTGTTTTGTTTTGTTCCTGGCACAATATAAGCTACATAGTTTTTTATAGTTGCATAAGAGTTTGAGAAACTACACAGGTTTGCAGTCAAAACCTACATCCTACGCTCACAGTCTTTACTACACACAGAAAACTGCACAGCTGGCCAAGGGGAAAAAAACCCCTCACTTGCTTACATTGTTTCTCGCTATATACAGGTTTCTCCCACTTATCTGATGTGTTAGAAAGTAGAATTAGTTGAAAAGTGGAAGCCATATAGAGAACATGCAGGAATTACAGAGGTTCATTTGGGATATACAATATGCACACATGCGGTGTGGCAAAGTCCCTCAGTCAGCTTGCTGCCTCTCCTTTCACTCACTTTGCAAGCAGCGAACGCCTGCACACACGAGCAGTCCTAACTGAATCACCATAGGCGAGAAGAATTGAGAGAAGTCTGATGTTTTGATGCTTCTAAATTACAAACAAGCTCCATTAATTTGATGAGGGGTCCTCTTTTTCTATAGGCAAGACTTGGGGGTCATCTCAAGCAAGCCTCTGAAGGAAAGAAAGACTGACGAAAGAGCAGACTCCTCATGAAACTAATGGATTAGGTCTATAATTTGCAAGTGTTGAAACAGTGGAATGTCAAAAAATAAGTCAATGAAAAGCAACTTCTTATACTTCAGGAAAGTGCAAAAAATGCAAAACTAAATTGTTCACCATAGCCCTATACAAACAACATGGTGAAGTGTTCAATGTTATGGCTGTTGACTTTGCCAGCTTGAAAGTTGTACAACCCAAATGTTATGGAACAGGAGAAGAAATTCAGCTGACTGAATCTGTGGCCACATGTGTTTGAATTTTGCACAATATTTTTTTTGCAACATAATCATTGTGAAATATTTTTGTTGTGCAGCATTTTTGTTGTACAACGTTGATGTTTTTATGTACAAACCAGAAATGCTGAACAACAAAAATGTGCAAAATCAGCAATGTTGCACAAAAAATAGTTACGTGATTTGTTAGGCAACATTGCTGATTTTTTGCACCTTTTTGTTGTATAGCTTTGCTATTTACTGCATAAAAAAGCAGTCTTGCCCAAAACACATGTGGCTGCCTGAAAGTAGTTCTTTCTATACAAAAAGCTGCACAGTTGTCAGAAGGAGCTATGTTTCGAAAACTGTGCAGTTTCCTAGGGGAGCTGCACAGCTTTCGTGGAAAAGCTGTGCAGTGTCCCGTCATGGCAGCGGAGGCGGGGCGAAGGATCCCAAATATCTTGAAGCTATACGATGAAAAATGGCAAAATGAAACCCATGGAAACCTTTGGCAGAACAAGGTGCTTGTAAGTCCTTTTATTCCAACTGAGTTTTAATACTGTAATTTAAGTATGTTTAAATATTACACTTCTGTGTTTTTTCAAAATCTGTACTGTATTAATTAATCCCATTGTGACCCACATTAAGCCCATTTTTTGGGAAGGAGAAGGCAGGATGTAAATCAGACGGTCAGAAAAGGAAAGGTCTTTGAAGAAATATCTTTCAGTATCTATACTTATGTTACAAAAATAGGATTATTTCTTAACAGAAAAATAATCATTTTCAATTCTTTGGTATCACAAATGCTAACTGCCTTCCTGTTTCATTAAAGCCACATAGCTTGGGCCTGTCTCTCATCAAAAAGTGGGAATTTAAATGCAGAAGATAAGCTGTAGAAACCAAGTTGGGACAGTCTTTAAAAGTGGCAGCTGAGTTTAACATTGAATGCTAGAGAAATGAGTTGTTACTCTGTTGGGATCCTGGCCCTCTGGCCTCATCTTCCCTAACAAGAGCTTCACTCAGCAGTTGTGCTTCATTTTTGCTTTCTCTCTTAGGTGGTAGCTATTGACCTCGATGAAGGCCTGAATGGTCAAGTGTCGTATCGCATGCAGGTGGGCATGCCTAGGATGGACTTTGTCATCAACAGCAGTAGCGGCCTTATCAACTCCACAGCTGTGCTAGACAGGGAAAGGATTGCTGAATACTATCTGAGGGTGATTGCAAGTGATGCCGGAGTGCCATCCAAGAGTTCTACCAGCACACTCACAGTCAGAGGTGATTGAAGGACCAAAGCACTCTGTGTGCTATCTCACTATTACTGCTATCTCATCTTTCAGATATCTTTAGCGTCTGAAGTTAGCAGAAGAATGACTTGGTTTCTAGCATCACAGAATTATAAACTTGGTAGATGCACCAAGGATCAGCTAATCCACTTCCCACCAGAGCAGAAACTGACAGCTAGAGCATCTCTGTCAGGTAGCCAATCAAACTCTGTTTAAAAATCTTCCAAGAAGGAGAGTGTATAACCTTCTGAAGTATTGCGTCCACTGTCCAATCTGTTCTTATAGCCAGGAAGTTCTTCCTAAGGTTTAGTTGGAATCTCTTTTCTTGTTACTTCAGTCCATTGGGTTGGGTCTTGACCAGCAGGAAAAAAGAAAACCAGGCTCACCCCATCCTCCACATGACAGCCCTAGAGGTATTTAAACATGGCTATAATGTCACCTCTCTTCTAATGCTTAAAACAATTTCCTGTGCAGTAGCTGGAGAGGGTAATCAAATTAGGGATAAACCTCATTACACAATTTGTATATGGCACTCATTAATAAATGAACAAGAACACACACCAGGACAGAATTGTACAGGACCTTCATGCAGGTGGGAATATCTCCAGGCTTCTTCCTTTAGGGATCACTACAGCTTTGGCTTTGGCCTTGGTGAGAGCAAGGGGTGGGATGCACTACCTGGCTAAAACAGATTTTGAAGGAAATGCCAAATTCCAGGAGAATTAGATACATCTAGATCACAAAATATTAAATCCACAAAATTTAGATAAAGTCAACCCCAACCCCATTGCCCCTTATCACAAGTTCCTTGCTTTAAGAAGTGAAATCGACAGAAACAACAGAGAAAGTTAGTGTCCATGAAATGGGAGATTATTGTTCAAAATTATCATCAATAGCAGCAGCGGTTGTTGCATAGTTCTTGTTTCTGTCACTCTTTGCTCTCATACCTATTCCCAATATTACTAACTGAATCTTATTCACTCTTCTCTTTTTCCTTTTGCTGAATTCAGCATGTTGCTGACTGCCAACTATGCATACATTCACTCTCTTGCACACATAGACATACACACACAATGCTTAGGTTTTTATTTACTTAGTGCGCCCCAATAAAACTGTTTTTGTATGGTCTTTAGTACCTTGTGTATATTAAATCATAGCAATTAAATATGGTTCAATTCCAGGCTGTAGCACAACACAATATATTTAAAAATATTTAAAAATCAGAGTGAGATGAAAACTTCTGCAGAGCATTGTAGAAGTGAAACTTATTTCACATGAAGGCACAGTTTGGGAGTCAGGCAAAATTGAAGCCTCTGGGAAGAAGAAAGACCAACAGTTAAAAATCACTCTCCCAGAATATCACATGTTGTACAGATGGGTTGTACAGCAATGAGTCTTTGCAAATAAAATGAACAGATGCCTCACTGCAATTAACTAGTCTTTTTCACATTCCCCTTTTGCTACCCTCAGTTTTTGCTGCCCTCAGTATATGTCAGTTTCTCCAATAATCCCTGTTAAGCTAACTGTGCATGCTGAGACTTTCTAGTATTTTCCAAGTGTTTACCAGTTTTGGGGTGCATGGAAGAATCTTAGTGCAACCATGATAACAAAAAAGCAAAATAAAATAAAATAATTTGCACTGAAAGTATGCACTTGTTTTTCAACTGTTTGGAGACTTCCTGGAGTGCTAATCCAGCTAGAAAAAATGAGTGGGTGTTCTGCATGTGCCTTTCTGTAAAAGTAAATTATGCCTTTCTCCACCATCACCACAATACCCAAATTCAGAAACATTATGATGATGATGGGTTAAGGAAATAATGTGCCCCACTACCACTGATTTTGGGCATTCCAAAGTGGCTTTGGGCCATTTATTTATTTATTTATTTGATTGGTTGGTTGGTTTATATCCCACTCTCCCAGCTGGAACTCAAGGTGGCTAATAATGTAATTTAAAAAACAAAACATCTAAAACAATATGGAGTACAAAGGTTTAAAAAGCATTAAGCCATGCATCCAATTAAAACAAAAAACTTTTGAAACATTTATATTAAAACACTTAAAACAATGTAAACAGTTAACATACGTATTGCATACTGTGAAAACAGCACATCCAATTGCACATCCTTCTGTCCTGGTCAGTTAAGGCTGAAGGCCTATTTACACAGGAGAGCATTTGGGTAAGAATTAAGGCAGCGAGAAACAATAGGGATATCCTGGTGGGGGTTTACTACAGACCTCCAACCCAGACTGAGGACTTTGATGACGCCTTCCTCAACCAAATGACTGCACATTCAAAGAGGAGAGATACAGTAGTAATAGGAGATTTCAATTACCCGGATATATGCTGGCAGTCAAACTCTGCCAAGACAGCAAGATCCAGCAAGTTTCTTGCTTGTCTTGCAGACAATTTCATGGTCCAGAAGGTGGAAGAGGCCACAAGGGGATCAAATATTCTAGATCTGATCCTGACCAACAGGGATGACCTTGTTAATGAGAAAGAAGTGGTTGGATCTTTAGGGGGAAGTGACCATGCCCTATTGGAATTTGGCATTCAGTGGGGAGGAGAAGATAAGTGTAGCCAGACACTCATCTTAGATTTTAAAAAAGCGGACTTCTGTAAACTTAGGGAGCTGCTGGCTGGAATTCCGTGATCAAGAATAGTGAAAGGGAAAGGAGTTCAGGAGGCATGGGAGTTCCTTAAAAAGAAGATACTCTAAAACTGTGCCAATAAGGATGAAAAATGGAAGGCATCTGAAGAAACCAGAATGGTTGACTAAAGAACTCTCAGCTGAACTAAGTGTTAAGAGAAACATGTATAGGAAATGGAAGAAGGGGGAAACCACCAAAGAAGAATTTAAGCAAGTAGCCAGGAGATGTAGGGAGGAGGTCAGAAAGGCTAAAGCACAGGACGAACTTAGGCTGGCCAGAGACATTAAAAACAATAAAAAGGGCTTTTTTAAATATGTCTGCAGCAAAGGGAAAAAGAAGGAGACGATAGGGTCACTGCGCAGAGAAGATGGCGAATTACTCACAGGGGGAAGAGAAAAGGCAGAACTACTTAACACCTTCTTTGCCTCAGTTTTTTCCCAGAAGGATACAAGCACTCAACCTGGCGGTTGGGGAGCAGATGAGGAAGCAGGGGAAATGAGGCACATAATAGGTAGAGAGGTGGTACAGGAATACCTGGCCACACTGGATGAATTCAAGTCTCCAGGGCCAGATGAATTGCATCCTAGGATATTAAAAGAGCTGGCAGAGGTAATTTTGGAACTGCTTGCTATAATCTTTGAGGAATCTTGGAGGACAGGAGAAGTTCCAGCAGACTGGAAGAGAGCAAATGTTGTCCCCATCTTCAAGAAGGGGAAAAAAAGAGGACCCAAATAATTATCGCCCAGTCAGCCTGACATCAGTACCCGGAAAGATCCTGGAGCAGATCATTAAGCAGTCAGTTTCTAATCACTTAGAAAGCAACGCGGTAATCACGAGAAGTCAACATGGATTTCTCAAAAATAAGTCATGCCAGACTAATCTTATCTCTTTTTATGATAGAGTTACTAGCTTGATAGATGAAGGGAGTGCTGTGTATGTAGCATATCTCGATTTCAGTAAGGTCTTTGACAAAGTTTCCCATGACATTCTTGCAAAGAAGCTGGTAAAATGTGGGCTGGACAGGGCTACTGTTAGTTGGATTTGTAATTGGTTGACCGACTGAACCCAAAGGGTGATCACGAATGGCTGCTTTTCATCCTGGAGAGAAGTGACTAGCGGGGTGCCACAGGGTTCTGTCCTGGACCCAGTGCTGTTCAATATTTTTATCAACGACTTGGATGAAGGAATAGAGGGCATGCTCATCAAATTTGCAGATGACAGCAAATTGGGAGGGGTTGCTAATACGCCAGAGGACAGGATCAAAATTCAAAATGACTTGGATAGATTGGAGAGCTGGGCCAAGGCTAACAAAATGAAATTCAACAGAGAGAAGTGTAAGGTCCTACACTTAGGTAGGAAAAAATGGAATACAGAAATATAGGATGGGGGACACATGACTGGATAGCAGTACATGTGAAAGGGATCTAGGAGTCTTCATAGACCACAAGCTGAACATGAGTCAGCAGTGTGATGCGGCAGCCAAGAAAGCCAATGCAATTCTCGGCTGCATCAATAGGAGTGTGGTGTCTAGATTGAGGGAGATACTGGTACCACTCTACTCTGCTTTGGTTAGGCCTCATCTTGAATACTGTGTCCAGTTCTGGGCACCCCAATTCAAGAGGGGCATGGTCAAGCTGGAGCAAGTTCAGAGGAGGGCGAGCAAAATGGTGAGAGGCCTGGAAGCCATGCCCTATGAGGATAGACTTAGAGAACTAGGTATGTTTAGTCTGCAGAAGAAAAGGTTAAGAGGGGACATGATAGCCATGTTTAAATATTTGAAGGGATGCCATGTAGAGGAAGGAGAGGGCTTGTTTTCTGCTGCTCCAGAGACCAGGACAAGGAGCAATGGATTCAAGCTGCAGGAAAGGAGATTCCACCTGAATCTCAGGAAGAACTTCCTGACAGTCAAGGCTGTCCGGCAGTGGAACATGCTGCCTCAGAGTGTAGTGGAGTCTTCTTCCTTGGAGATTTTTAAGCAGAGGCTAGATGGCCATCTGTCAGGAGTGCTTTGAGGGTGTTCCTGCATGGCAGGGGGTTGGACTGGATGGCCACTGTGGTCTCTTCCAACTCTACATTTCTATGATTCTATTATTCTATCTGCCAACAAATCCTTATGCTTTTTTATTGTTTATTGCTTGCCTTGTTTATTGTTAGTGTACATTTAAATCCCCATTCCACTATGATGATCTCTTTTTATGGTTTGTGCAACAACCTGCTACTTATGTATTGTAGCTTACCACATGCCCTATTTCAGAAACATTTTAAGTTATAGAAAAGATAATCTATTGCCCATCTGGGAAAGAGATTCTGGTCTATTGTTTCAGATTTCTGCCATGTGCTGGTGGAAGGGAGCTTCTTTTAGTTTCAAATGGATAGGAATAAAGTATTGTTATATATTAGGTAAAGGAAAACATGTATATTTATTATGCAGGCATTCCCACAGACCACCCTTTCATCTTCCAAACCTTTTGCCAGCTTAACTATATTCCCCACTCGTGTATCCTTTCTATTGCTTTCCCAAATGGGCTTTCTTTGCAAGACAACCAGTCTAGAAAAGATCTGATCTCTAGTTAAAACCCTATGGCAGGCCAAAGGTTACAGTTGAACATCAAAAACTAGCAGTGGTGCGAAAGTGAATCTTTTAAGAATGTCTGGTAAAGCCTGGGGCTATAGCACAGAGTCAGCCTTGATCAGATTCTCTCTTGTAGTTTTAGATGTGAATGATGAGAACCCCACCTTCTTCCCAGTCATCTACAATGTGTCGCTTCCAGAAAATATACCTCGTGATTTTAAAGTGGTTCGGCTGAACTGCACCGACGCTGATATGGGTCTCAACGCTGAGCTCAGTTATTTCATTACAGGTACCAAAACTTTCTGACTGGCTCTGTAGCTATTGACACGCTTTGGAATTAGAAGCCGCTTCGCTTATAGGCAATTGAGAGCACTCTGTGCTTCTTTCTTTTTCTTTGTTTGAAATTTATAGCTAGCCCTATCTCAAAGGCTCAGGGTGGGAGACTTTGAAAAGGCATAAAATCCTATAAGCACCAAATAAAAATGTGCTAACTCTGGTTGATTAAAGACCCAGTGTCTCTCCATCTTCCTCCCCTCTCCAAATACAAAGGAAACCATCATCTAATTCTTTTCCATCCCTTACAAGGTGCCTTTTGTTCCCTCCTCTCCTCCATATTTACTGGAAATGAGTGATGGCTGCTCTGTCCTCTACCCTAAAACACTACCAGAAGTGGCATCTCTTTCTTGGTTTGTGAGCCAGCCACCCTACCCATCCTTTCCCACTGGCAAAATCGTATGGCACTGTTGCTGAGTATAGGTACAAAGCAGTGTGGGAAAAATGTATGCAAATATGACAGCCAAAGGCCTTTTCATCCTGCTGTTAGGTTTGCAAGGCTAATTTGCATGGAGATTTGCATATGTTTTCCTATGATGCCTTGCAAATGATAGCAGAACTGTTTTGGGTTGTTTGCTCCTGAGAATTATCTATGCCTCATCAGACTGAAAGAGTCATCAGCTGCCTTATGTTTGCTGAATGTGGATATGACAGTTTGAGGAAAGCATTGTGGCTGAACTCATTTGCAGTGTTTGGTGAAGTGTAGCCAGGTACGTTATATTCTGATGTACACACTGACATGAATATAGATCTTCCTGTCTAAAGAACTACTGTCTTAGTAGATACTTCAGGATTGTGTCTTCATTTACTTTGGGGGTATGGGTTGCATGTGATTTTTGCTGCAAAACAGATTGACCAACTATAATTGGCAATGCTTCCAAAACGGATACAGAAATATGATGACAGGGATTTGACATACCTCCTCTTAAACAGGGCTCTTTCTGACACTGGAATCTCTATTGGGGTAGTCAACTGCAGGGAGGCTGAGTGGCCATTTGAACCTTCATGGAATCCTGGAGGCCCACACATTCCTGCCTCATCCTCTGGGACCATGTGAGATGGGGGAAAGCTTCACAGTATTTTGGAGTCTCTCAGATATTTTAAGTCCATGGGAAGCCTCTTCTTAAACTAAGAGGAAGTTAGCTCTAAGACAGGGGTGGTCTGTGGAAGACTAGGGAATACATTCATAAAAAATCATTTTTGTCCTCCAAATACCCAGTATAGGACATGGCAGCATGTTTCTTGGCCTCTGTGGGCACCAAGACAGCATTTTGGGACATTTTGAGGGATTTTTTTTTTAAGTTTCACAAAATTTTATTTTAATCCCTAGGAGGCATTGGGCAGCTACAAACACGTGGAAATGCCCTTTGCACCCCCTAGAAATCTTTTTTGGATGTTTTGAAGCATTTTTGGAGTTTTTTGGAACATTTTTTTTTTAAATGGGCAATTTTTCCTGGGGGGTGGGAACCACAAAAATGGCCCTAGGGGACCAAATGCAGCCTACAGGCTGGACTTTGCCCACCTATACCTAGGGAGTGATGGACTTTTTTTTGTGCATGTGTGTGCAAAAAGAACATTTGGGAGTACTAGGGAAGCCTGAAAAAACATTCACGTGGCCTAAGGGCCACACTTTCCCCATGCCACTACATCACTGGGCAACTTTCCATGATGTCATTGTACACATTGTACATCTCTTTGCTAGTTGCATGCATCATTCTGATGTATACATTTTAATCTACAATACTCAATACTTTGTTTCCTCACAGAATTTCCCTGAACAAAGTTTTGAAGCATTTAGTATAATAAGATTGGCCTTTCAAAATCTGATTTGCTGCATGAAAGCAGAGCTTTTTAGGAAATCTTAACCCTTCTGCAGCTTGAATAATATATGTCAATGCATTTCAACAAGCTTTACAAATATAAGGCATGATCAACCAAAGTTAATCAGTTTTAAGTCTCAATTACACCAGTGCAAATAATTTAATTATTGCAGCTTTGTAATTCTGCCCTGTCCAGCTAGGAAATCAGTGAGGTATAACGGAACAATCCAACTTTCTCTGGATCTTATATTAAATAAATTAATGTCCTTTATTAGGTCTTGTTTTAAGATGAGAAAGTGTCCAGTTGGATTATCCATCTGATTTAAAGTGGTGGTACATAACTGCACATTCCTTTGTAAAGGTTCCAAAAGTTGTCCATTCTTGCCCTCTGCTGCTCAGAGTCCACAATGACACCCTAGATCTGTGTGTGTGTGTGTGTGTGTGTACACGCCACACATGCACAAACCTTCAAGTTGATTTATGATGACTCCATTAATTTCATGGTGTTTTCATAGGCAAGGTGTACTCAGAAGTGGTTTTGTCGGTTTGTACAACTGATAAATATCCTGTTTATGTCCTCCAAGAGTGAATATGCTTAATATGGATAAAAAGGAAGAATATATTACGCCACAAACAAAAATCTTTAGAGCAATAAAGCTGTAATTTTATCAGTAGCAAAATAAAGCAATTCAGGCTGAGATGCATTCTTTGGAGGGTTTTGTTTTCGTTTGGTCTACAGTATTCTCTATGCAGCCTGAATATTTTCTCTGCTCTATGTGCTTTTTTATTGAAGATGTGATTTAGGTGAAAATACAGGACACATCCACACACAACAATCCACTCTGAACAGTTAAATGTCTTGATATTTTTGAGCAGTTTTTAGGAAGTTCTTGCATTAAACCTGACCTGTTAAGGTGGTTGTTCCTTTGCATCACTGTTAACATTACAGATTGAAATCATTTTCACACTTAAGGTTTCAAGATTGCCAAGCCAGAAAAAAGTTGAAAATAATCTTTTGGAAAGGTTACAGATGTCTGTCCAAATACTTGTAGAAAACTAGGAACTACAGTTTGCTTGGAAGCAATAATAGTATTTAAAAAAAAATGAGACAGAAATTGAAATTGGTTTATATATGCAGCGTAGATTCAACTATAAGGTGTAAAATCCTAAGTGAATGATGATGTGTTCTTCCAAAGTTTCCGAGATCTGATATTTTAAGGCATTTTGCATTTAGACTTTTTGATAATGAAACAGCATGAATTGTTGCTGACATTATTTTTGTGTATGATGTTCAGAAATCCATGTTAAATCTGGATATATTTTTTTAAAAAAAAATGTATAAATAAATGCTTTACTCCCTAGTAATGTACTCTAGTCACAGCTGGACTCCCAACCAACTAAATTGGTGAGAGCTCAGTGGGGTGACCATTATATAAGTTCCATCAACTGAGTTGTGTCTGCTCTGTTTGGGACTAACAATTGGATTAAGGCATAGACCTGGGACAGGCATTGTGTGGCTCTCCAAATATTGCCAAATTGTAATTTCCATTGGCCTTGCCAGCAAACATCAACAATGAAGAGTTCTGGGAGCTGCAATTTAGCAAACACTGGAAGGCAGCATAGTTTCTACCTATGTCATCAACATAGTGCTAAAGACAGAAATGTTTAAATACCTAAAACCTTTCAGGTGCCAAAAGAGGGTAAGTCCATTCTTATAGTCTTCTCCAGGCAAACACTACATCTGTGAAACAATTCAGTCTGTGCATACTAGATAGCAATGTCAAATCTAGCTGTTATACATAGATTTGTAGGTGTGCACTCACACCTGGATATGTCTAGAAATGAAAGAATCAGGAATGTAAGTTTGTTTTGTGTAGCTTAATTTTAGTAGCTAATTTCTAAATTTCCAAAAGATCCCAAATTTCCAATATGAAGTATGTGTAAGTATTGTATGCTTGTCTCTTCCTCTCACTCTTTGTTGAAGTCATATTTTTCTCCTCTTCTTCTTTGTTTTCTTCTTTTCTCTGCAGGTGGGAACCAGGATGGAAAGTTCAGTGTTGGCTTTAGAGATGGAGTAGTCAGAACAGTGGTCAACCTTGACAGAGAAACTGTGCCATCTTATACACTCATACTAGAGGCCATTGGTGAGGACTTGCTGTGGTGCACTTTTGTCTCAGTTATTTGAACTATTGTGTGTGCATTCTGTTCTGCCCCATTCAGGGTGCAATGGCAAGATGTGCCTGTATGGAAAGAACACATAAAAAGTTAATAATATGGTATTTTTCTAGAATTATTAAAGGTGTCACCAAGTTCTATTAGTAAATCTCAGTATTCATTTGGGGGACATGACTTTTATGGAGCAGAATGGAGGTTTGTTTTTCATCTTCAAACGTCTTCAATTTTTGATAGTCATCTTCTAGGCTTTACATGTATTCTCATCTCTTCAAAGATTACTTTGTGATCTTAGACAAGAATAACATTTAGCCTAATTAACTTGTCAGTGAGAAATAATTTTTATTTTTATAAATTATAATTATTTTTATAATTTTATAATGGATCAAGAAATTGGAAGGAAGAAAGAAAGATAAGAAAATAGGAGGGAAGGAAGGAAAGAGGTTGTCTCTCCTGTTACTGTTGTGTGTCTTCAAGTCCTTTCTGACTTGTGGCAACCATAAGGAAAACCTATCACTGGGTTTTCTGGGGCTGAGAGTGTGTGTGATGCACCCAAAATCACCCAGGGGGGTTTCATGGCCAAGTGAGGAATCAAACCCTGGGTCTCCAGGGTCATAATCCAACATTCAAAGCACTAGACCATGCTGGCTCTCTAGGAGACAGAAACTCTCTGTAAAACTGAGGACCTGAGAATCCATTATCCTGATTATCAGATGTAGTTGTGGTGGAGGGTGGACCAGGCGAGGGGCCTGCTTTCCTTTCTCCCTCTCTGGAGTAGCAGCACCCTTTTTATCCTACTGTTGCACCCTGGCTCCCTCCCTTCCACTTATTCACAACCCTGCTTTCCTTTTAAAACCACCATCTTAGTGGATAAAGGGCTAAGCTTATCAATGTTTATTCAAAAAAAAAAAAAAAAGATTGATAACCTGTGGTAGCATGTTCTTATAAAAATAAAACTGAAGAAAATACTCTGTTGAGGCAAAAATTATAAAAACAGAATGAAATCTTTATTAAAATAACATACAGGGAAAAAGGTATTAGGTTTTCAAACATATTCAAACAAAATAACATTTTCACAAAAATGGTTAACTAATTTCTTCAAATCACCGCAGTATTCTAGAACAGAACTTTCACACATACACCTTTGACTCCCCTTAGCACAAAGGTGTGTTTCCCAACTCAGGGTCCCACTTTCTTTCTTTTTTTTAACTTTATTTTTATAAAACCTTTTATAACACTTTGTTTATCTTTGTACATTTAGTTGCTTAACATATTTATGTATAACCATAATAATAATAAATTGAAAAGGATTGGGAATGCGTGACAGAATGTATGAGGAAAAAAGGATATTGGTTTTAATGTATGTAGTGTAAAGACAAAGTGATAGAATTACTGGAAAAATGATTTGAATATAGTATAAAGTAAAACCATCTGTGTTGTTAGGAGGAAAAAAAATGGAAAAGATAGAGAAGTACTGATTACTAGTACAGTTGTGATTGGGGAATTTCGAAATGCTAAAAAGATTGCTGAAAAGATTTTGGGAGTAAGGTGGAGGAAGTTACGAGATGCATATATAAACAAAGTAATAGGAACGATAATATTTAATAGATTTGATGTGATTTTATTATTATTAGGGTCCTACTTTCTGACCCACTCAGAAGAGGTTTAGTTTCTTCTCTGCCACACACAAGGCCACTGAAAAGACAACCCGCTTTCCAGGCAACCCCGCTTAAGCTCTGATTTAAAGTTCTCCGTAAGAATCTCACTGAAGCAAGCTAGCATCCAATTCACACTCCCTGTATATATGCTTGCTGCTGTCTCCCTCACAACCCACCCCTCTTACTAGGGCTAGGTTTTGCTCAGATAGAGCCAATCTGGTTACGTGACCACCTGATGCTAGGGCTGCTCTGCTAGTCACATCCTCAGGCTCCGTTACTGTAGTATACTAGACATTAAGGTTGACAGGTGAAATAAGGGACAGAGATCCTGCCCCTAGTGTAGAAGAGAGGATTTTAGCAGGTATTTTTTCGTTTCAGGTATTTGGGCTCTTCTCCACCATTACCACTTTACTCAGCCCAAAACTGTTACTCTAAAAGTCCTCCCGAAGTAGGAAAGCCTCATTTTTGGCCAGAAAATGTGGAAGAAGGAATCAGGGATGCTTGGGAGTGGGGGACACAGACTTTAAGAAAGGCCAGGGGTACACAGGCAGCTCAGAGGTTGTATGTTGTATGTTGATCACCCCAAATGTAGGCTCATAAAGATAACTTGTCTGATCGTTGGGATTTTAATGTTAAACAAAAACTGGTTTTGGGCACAAATTATTTTTTTAAGGATGCAGACTTTTTAAAAAGTGATTATGAAACTTATAACATACAATAAATAGTATCTATCATGTTCAGTGGGATCACTGATGCTGCGGTACCATATTAATTTTAGCATATGAGAATGCCTGTTTTCAATAGATATAAAATAAAACTTTTAAAAATGCAATTAAAATTGCATATTAACACACTACAAATAAATGTAAATACTAGTGTTTTGAATTTTAAAAGTGGTATTCAGTTCATTTTCTTCTTTATATGGTTTTGTTTATGTTTCAGCTTTTGGATTATTGTCAGATTTATTAAAAAGTTTTTTTAAAAAAAATATCTGCAGTTTATTGGTGGTCCATATCTTATATATTTGCATGTGTATATGAATGTGTTTCTCCAAAAGTAAGAATGTAAAAGATTCAAGCCAAGGTCTGATCTTAAAATTTAGAATTTTCTAAAATCTGGAGTGGAAACAAATCTCATTTCTTTTTTTAAAAAATGTATTTTAGTTTTCAATTTTTCTTCAGTTGTGACTAGCACAATGAAAGTTAAAGAGATTACACCAATTTCATACACATTATTTAATGAAGCAATTTGGGGTTTATATCATAGACACGTTAAACATTAGTACTGCCAGGGTAGGACTATTTGCCCTGAGATTTGAGAACTAAAACCTGAGACTTAGAGATGATCACCCCCTTGTGATATCACAAGAGGTGGCCCTGGTGATGTTACAAGGTTCATGCTCCAATGTGGAGTCCCTGGTGATGTCATTAAGCATAAACTATTAAGCATCAATCAATCAAGGTGGACAAGGCTATGCCATTCAATTTTTTTAAAAAACCCACAATCTGATGAAGAAAATACATACACTTGTCAAGACAGAACTCTCCCTCAACCTGAGGGCCAATAGTTTGCACTGCCATCACAACTGGAAGACAACTATAAGGCCTGAAGCCTACTTGGAATTTAACACTATAGACATAAAGGTGTACAGACCATCCCCAAGTGAGGGCTGCACGAGACAATAAAAGTGGACATGTGGGATTATAGGAGTATGGCAGTTTCCAGCAAGTAGAGGCTCAGAAATGAAGCCAGTAATGGAATCTAGGAGGAGGTGGTTGGAATGCCTTGACAAGTAGGCCAAGAGAAGTCTGGACCACTTTGCTCCACATTGCTTCAGAACTTTCTGCTTTTTATTGGTGTTCAGTCAGTAGAACTGACTTTCCCTCTGCATGTTGGGCCTTACAAGGACTGCTTTGTTTTTACAGATAATGGCCCCACAGGTAAACGGAGAACTGGGACAGCAACTGTGCATGTCACTGTATTGGATGTTAATGACAACCGACCTATCTTCCTTCAGAGCAGCTATGAAGCTACTGTTCCTGAAGACATCCCAGACTACAGCAGCATAGTACAGGCATGTAACTGAACTTTTCTTTTTAGTTAGATCTAGTGGGATAGGGAATGGAAGAAGAAAAGAAGCAAGACACTTGTCTACTCTCACTACATCTCAACAGTGAGCTGGAAAGACAGCACACAACTTCAGGCAGCTCTGTGACATTAATATTAACCCCTGATTCTGTACCAGGATTTTATTGTTGGTTGTATTTTTTTGTATTTTGCAGTCACATCTGCATTTGGATATTATTGGAAAGTCTAAGCATAAGAAGCATAAAAATCTAGGAATAGTAGCAGCAAGGAAATTGAGAAAGGCTAAGATGAGGACAAAGGCTAAGATGAGGACAATTATTGAATAGATTCAATAATCTACTCAAGAGACCGACAAGATGGAGAAGAAGGAAAGGAAAAGAATGAGAAAGCTCTGGTTGACATATATCAGTAGTTGGGGCATGGACCATAGAGCCACTCATATTGTAACATAGGGATCCTTGACTTCTAGAAGCATAGGTGGCAGTAGTGATTTTCTTTTAGTGTGGTAAGTGAATATATCCCTGAAGTTGCTAAAGGGCTCTTCTGAGTGACACAGTGTCTAGAAAGCTAGGTTTTGAGTCTGTGAGGAGGCCTTCTGAACAGAGCGACTTTCAGTGAGGCACTGGCTGAGACTACCAGAACTTCCTTAACAAAGTATGAATGTGTCAGCAAGTGCATAAAGCAGCTTTAAGGAAGAAACTGGGAGAGAATAATGTAGAGTCTCATGTTTTTGTTTCGTTTTTATTTCCCTTTTTAAAGCTAGCCCTTAGTGGAATGAATGACAGAAAGAGTTGGTGAATGAATGCAAGCATTCACATAGTTTCTATGGTGTTTTGAGATTTCCTTCAAAGCCAAACATTTTTCCTGAAGCAAAAACAGAAGAGTGCTTGCAGCATGCTCTGAACTGAGTGGGTTTTTTTCTCTCAGCCCCCACCCTCCTGTCTGCCAGTGAGGAAATAGGGTTTTGTTCCTGTGATGTGGAAATTTGAGATAGCAAAGAGATCAACTGCATTGTTTGAAGCAAGTATTGCCTGGGAAACCTAACCTGCATATGCTGACTTTGGAACCATCATAGAAGAGGTGGAAGCTGCTGAGATGGCTTTTTTGTGGCAAAAGAATCTGTCACTTCTTGCTTGTCAGGGGTCATGCAGAGATTTTATGAAATACAGAACACCCCATATTGCTAGAATTTTGATTGCTTCTTGGAACACGATACTTACAGAAAGTACACACATATCTTTATCATTGCTTACATACAGAGTTGAGTAACTATCACATTTCATCCTCAACTTGTTATGCTATCAGCACCAAAAGCAGGTGGTAAGGATTATTTTCTTTGCTTATTTTTGCCTTGCATGCAATAATTAAGTAAGATTTTGCCCTGCTGAGCAAGATTGCAGGAGTTTTTGAGCATTTTTGATGGTTTTTGGTACTTTGAAACTCTTTTGTGACAAAAATTCCACAAAATAATCTTGATTTTGTGCAAAAGACATCATTTTGCACAGAAAACAGTATATTGTGTATTAAACTGAAAAAATGTTATTTTGCACTATTTTTTTGCACCAAAACCAACCTCTTTTAGTGAAAGAATTTTAAGTAAAAAAATCTCCAAATGCAAAAAGTCTCACAGTTTACCATTTTCTCAATGGAGTATCTTAATGTACTGAGATAGACTTTCTTGTTGGGGATGAAAACATTTGTGAGGGTTATACACATCCTTAGCAAGCAGAACTACTTTTTGATATCCTAGTAAACACCTCAGCTCGAATTATCTTTGCTTCCTACTTGTCCCAGAACAATGCCAGTAAAGTAGCCTAGGCTGAGAGTTCCTTGTCAAGTATCTGAACAAATGGTCTAACTCCTGTGTTGTTGGACTACAATCTCATCATCCCTAACCAGCGATTATGCCGGCTAGGGCTGACGGTAGCTGAGACCTCAATGACTTTAAGAACAGAAGTGGACAACTGTACTTCATGGTTTTTTGGGGGAGGGAGGAGTGCAACTTCCAGAATCCTTGACCATTAACAATGCTGTGTAAAGGAACTGTGGAAGTTGCAGTAGAGAAGCATAGAAAGGGCCACAAATTCCGTGTTCCTGATCTACAGAATACCCATCTAGCCCCTGTTCCATCATTTCATTCATCACTCCCTGCCTATAATAGAAGAACCATTGATCACTCCCTGCCTATAATAGAAGAACATTTGAGAGGGTTCAGGCTACAGAACCCTCGTGCAAGTGGAAAAAACAAAAAAAACTTCCTCTCGCAATCCCCCTCTAGAGCTCTTCCTCCCAAGACAAGATAAAGAGCTTATTGGTACTTTCTCCTCAGATGGAGAACAGCAGAGTCCTAGTGGTCTAGCTACTTCTGGTGGCCATCTTGAAAAAGGAGGAGTAGGAGGAAAGAGAGCACCTGAATGATCAGCAGCCATTACACAGCAGAATGTGAAGCCACATGGCAGAAAGGGCACACCTCCAAAAGTGGGAGTGGGGGCTTTGCTCACCCAAAAGTAAAAAAACCCCATAAATTTTAAACACAAGCTTTGCAAGCCTGGGGTGAGGAATACAAGGGAATGGGAGGAGGAGAAGATGGGGGGAGGCAAGCACATGCCTCACAAAAAATCAGATTTGTGAAGGTCAAACCTACCAATGTAGAGGGAGGACTGTATGCTTAAGAAAAAGCCAGATGTGCCTCCTGTGAGCTCAGTGTCCTCCAGGAAACACTCCTGTCTGCTGGCAGAACTGGCTCTGGTATCAAACCTGCCCTGATTTCAGTGAGTTTCTTATCGTTTCAAAGTTCTTTTCTGCCACAACCATCCCCTCTCCCACCAATAAAACTTGTAATGTTTTGTAATGTTGATTAGGCCCTTTCAGTGGTTTTAAAATTAAAATATGTCAATGCATCAAAATATGATTTTGTATGGAAATGACATAAACGCTTCAAGATTTGCTTTTGTTTGTTCAGTAACATGTCTGATTGTCTCTTGATATTAACATGAGAGTCAGTGATAGGGAGCAATGTAATAAGAAACAAAATTGAGACTAGTAGCCAAGTCTTCCTGAAGACTGCAATAAGATTTTTAAATGAAATTCTTTGGAAAGAGGGGGAAGAGAATGCCTGTGAGGGATCTCTTGTGAAACTCACTTTAATGAATTGGAGAGATTACTTCTCTGGCCAAAAAAAAAAAAGCATAATGCATTAAAGTGAACCTAAACGCTGTCACAAAT
The DNA here is from genome assembly GCA_948474755.1 of Ctenosaura bakeri. Taxonomy (NCBI): domain Eukaryota; kingdom Metazoa; phylum Chordata; class Lepidosauria; order Squamata; family Iguanidae; genus Ctenosaura; species Ctenosaura bakeri. Next base: position 222,357 of record CAOLHI010003434.1, read on the forward strand.
CAAATTTGGGAAAAGACAATTCAATAAACTTTTTAGTTTAAAATCAATTTTACAGCTGAGTCAGAGGAGGTGTGTTCTGCTTTCATTTAAAGTTTGTGTTTTGCTGGCTTTTGTTATAAATCCTCTTAAGTGATTGGCACCATGAGCTACTAATGTTCTTTACTTGGTAGTCTCTTTGGATCCAGGTGAGGAATTGTTGTGTTCTGAAGGATTTAGGGAGATGTGAGAGTGATTTAGGTACTAAATCAGGTGTTCTTCACCCCCCTCAGTATGCTGTTATGCAGAGTGACTGCAGCTGTGTGCAAAACTATACGTTATGCAGGTATCTATGGCTGTCTCTCCCAGTGTATTATTATTTCCCTAAAAGAACACGGTGTCCTCCCCTGCTCCAGCTCAGCCAGCAAAGAAAGAAGTTAAACCAGTCTGGATGTTAAAGTTCTGCCAGCCCAAATCGGGGTTCCCACAGTTCAATAGGGGGGCGGGAGAGGTTAGTCACATATTTCTGACACAAATACATAGTTTGATTTTCAACAGCTGGGCCATGAACCAGAAAGTCTTCCCACAATTCATTGCCCTGTGAATTTAAACAGGCTCCTCTCTTTCAACCTGAACCTCACATCTGAATTATGGGGCTAATATTACTGATCTGTCTCACAGACCTGTCAGAAGGAACACTGATAAAATGTATGTAAAGCACTTTTGAGCACAGTAAGAGAATATAAAACTGCCACATTCTGTTATTAATTGACCAACACTTGTGCTTCATTGGCACTACAGATGAAGTTCTTTTTACTGTGTACTAACTCTTCATTCTTGCAGTGTCCAAAGACCTCTTCAAGCTCTCTAAATGCATTTGCAAATGTGTCTGTTTACCCTTTGCTGCTTATGTATTTCAGCCGTTTTCTCTGGCAGGCAGTAGTGACCGCATGAGTCTATGGCACAGTATTGCATATATAGCCATTATGTCATTATGTTCTAAACTGTAAAAGTGGAATGCACTCAGACTATTTTAGCATCTGCCTCTTTTATAACGACACCAGCTCAAAAGCATGTGTTTCACCTATAAAACAAAGAAGACATTTGAGTGCATTGAAAGCTCAATGACTTAAGTGCCTAATTGTACATTTGTGCCACTAATTTCCATGGATCTTACGCAAATCTCATACTAGTTTGCATCTAAATAGCTAATATATAGCATCTACAGTATGACAAAGCTCAAGAAGAGCTTCATCATACTTTGGAAGTTAATTATTTTCAAATAACTGTATTTCATTTGCCCCATCACTGTCCCAAATTTTACTTTTCACTACTTTCACAGAAGCAATTAATAGTCAAAAGATGAATGATTTTACAGTATCATAGACAACAAAAATCCTTCTGAAAGAGCATATTTTTTATGATATAACTTTCTTTCCCTGCATGAACCTTCCGTGTGTGAAAGGTCAGGATGTAATAAAGGTGATACCTGTTTTCTACGGCCCTTTTCGCACGGGCCTTTGCTCGCGCGACAGCCCCGTGAGCCTCGCGGGAGTGGGAGCGTCGCTCCGCACGATGCACTCCCACTTCCGCCCGGCTCACGGGGCTGAAGCAGCGCGAGCGCGGGTTTTTTGATTTTCGCGTCCAAGCGAAAATCACCCCGCGCTCGCGCAACACTCCCGGCGCCCACCTGCACTTACCTTTCGTGTGGAGCCTCCGGGAGCCGGCCGGGTCGCGCTTCCTTCCCTCCGCCCCTGTGGAAGGAAGGAGCAGGGTGGGGAGCTAGCGTGACGGACACGCTGCCTGCTTCGCGCGCGCAGGGGGGACGCGACGCTGCCCGCTTCGCGCGCGCGGGGGGGGAATCCGGCGCGACGCCACCCGCTTCGCGCGTGCGCACGGGGGTAATCCAGCGCGCGCGGGGGGAATCCGTCGTGACGCTGCCTGCTTCGCGCGCGTGCGTGGGGGGAATCCGGCGCGAGGTCTCCCGCTTCGCACGGGGGGAGGGCAGCTTGCGCGGCAAGCCTCCTTCGGTGCCGCTTCCCCGCTCGTTCCTTCGCCTGCGGAAGGAAGGAGGGGGAAGCGGCAGCCTCCCGGAGGAGCCTTCTTGCGCTTGCCGGCCTCCCCCGCTTGCGCTAGAAGCCTCAGTGCGAAAAGGGCCTACCTCTCCTTCCTGAGTAGTTCACTGCAATAGTTGTTGTATGCTAGATCTTTACACAGGTTATCTTTCTAAATAATTTTACCTATCTTATTTATTGCCTTCCTCTTGGGTCCAAAAAATCTTATTATATCTAAGGAAATGTTATTATATCTAAGGAAATGTTTCCTTTTAAGAAAAGGCCCACTTAAAAAACAAATCATCCCCCGTCTTCAGGTTATAACTGTCTTCTACAAAGTTATAGGAGACATAAAGTTGCCTTATTATGTTTCCACTTTCTCCCCTGTGAGAATTGCAGATGCATGTCTACCCTTTAAAGTATATTGTTGAGGAAAAGCAGAGTGGGTGGTAGGGTGGAGTAGCAGGGTTTGTGAATAAGCACAGGGTAGGTAAAGGGTCAAGCAGCCACTGCCCCTACTGTTTCTGTTTTCCAAAACTCCCTCTCCTGAAGCTTGTTGGGGTTTTTTGGTTGTTGTTGGTTTGTTTTTGTAGAAGCAACTGTTGGAGTTTTCTTGCAGTTATATCCAAGTAGTATGATGCAGTTTTTCCCAAAGTGGAGGCAGCAGATAAAATTTTCATGCTTGCAGAGTAAAATATATTCGACTCAGAAACAAAAATTTACTAATGACATGCTCATGTATTACTCTGTCCAGCATCAGCTACTCAGAAGGAACCACTCAGAATTACACCTGATGCTGGTGGGGTCATTTGGTTAAATCTGTGTCTACATTAATTGTGGAACCTGGGAAGATTTTTTCCCCCTGCAGCTCCATGGTAGCTGGGGAGATTCTAAGGGGTGTCATTTAAAACAAGTTATGTCAATTTTTATTGTTTTAAATAAACCAGGGGGTGAGGGTGCACAAGAGAGTAAGCCAAGCTCTTGTTAGCCCTGATGCTTATCTCATTGCCTGCTACATTTTTTCTATCCAAGCATTTTTTCCATGCAAGTCCACTTCCAGTATCAGAACTTGGCTGAGTGGATAGGTGTCTGATAGGACACATGGTATTAAAGTAAACATGGCAAAGGAGGAGAATTTTGCCTTTTCTGCTCATACCTTTAGCTGTCTGTACTGGATGAACACACACCAAGATGCACACTACTTTGTGCATGGTTGGGGCAGATCCAGGTTTAAGTAAAGGAGTTTGCCTTTGTTACATGTAGCCTGATGCCTTTTCCACATGGACAGGGTGTGGGGATGCAAGAGGAGCAGGACATCAACAACGCTTCCACAAGATATCATTGTGGTCTTATCTTTCTCGTGTCATCAGCCAGTGCAATTGCGGGGTAAATCACTGATGGATTTTCTCTGTCAGTGAACCCCAACCGCATGACACTCCTGCACTTACCTGCCATGGAAAGGCCGGAAGCGCTATGGAGGTGCTTCCTGCCCCAGTGCAGCATGGGAAAGAGCCCAGCTGCACTGCAGAAGGAAGGAAAAGGCATGTCCCTTGCACTCCCTCCTGCAGGTAGCCGGTCCAGTGCACAGGGGAGCATTCCTGTCATGCTCCCTTCCCACCACGACCGCAGGGCAATGGAGTAAGGTAAGGTGTGGAAAGGGCCTAATTTTTAGTATGAAACACTTGAAGGAGGTAAACTCATTTTCACTTTCATTCCATCTGTCTTTCTTTTCCAGGATAAATGTAATGTCTTGAATTGGGACCTTTCTGCATAGTCAGTATTTTACATGAAAAAATGCATACCTGTTTTCTGTGCATAATCATCACATATTCTTTAATGGAAAAAAGGATGGTGCCTTATAATGAGTTAAAACCTTGGTTAAAAAAAAGTTTATTGCATTGCAACCCCCTAGTATGCATGGTGAGATCTAGTCAAGCAAGTTGCAGAGAATAGAAATGCATCAGCAGTATTTTGAACCTTTTATGTTTTTTGAAATTTGTTTGGTCTTTGGTACCTATGCATACTCTTGCAGTAATATTTCCTATACAGGAGGACATACATAGTTGGGATTTTCTTTGAAGTGCTAATCTCTGCCCACTTTCATCATGATAACTCTGAAACTGGGAGAAACTAGTTACTGATAACTGACCATTTGCAGTTAATTCATTCCTCTGCCAAAACAAAGAGCAACCTATAGTACAATTGTAATTTAGCAAGCAATAATTTCCCTTCTTTGACTGTAACTTCTGTGGTTATGTGGTGCAGCCTCAGTAAATTGGGGAAGGGATATCACATCATTAAAACATTGGCTTGTGTTGTGCCTCATATTGCTGAATGAACAATATTCAGATTTTTTAGAAAGTGATTGAAATTCCTGTTTTGGTTTCTTTTGAGAAACTTAAAAAGAAATAATTCTTTTTCAAAAAGTGTAACAGTAATGGTAATTAAGTTCTTGGGTTAAAGTTAGCTTACATCTTTAACTAACAAGTTTTTTAAAATTAACTTTTCAAGCTCTGGGACCATGCTGTTTCTGTAGCATAAGTTTGTAGAGCATCATAAAATGGCTACTATAAATCTATAGCACAGGTAAAGTAGTGATACATAAAGACCCTCAGAAATGATTGTGTATAAACACCTTGCAAATTTGAGCCAAAGCTCTGGAATCAAAGTTTAAATTGTTGATACGTCCTTGTCCCACATCTCCTTGAAAACCCTTCCATCATTCATCAGAGAATTGAGCTATAACTCTTCTTCTTTATCTTTGGCAAAATAATTCATGTCATAGAATTAAGAACTGCAGGATAAGATGCATTTGTAGGCTGAGACAGAGCCAGAAGGACAAGGGTGCCCAGGTGTCCACTTGTCTATACAGAGCATGGAATTTCTTCACTTCTGCAATATTGTTTCAGTTATATCAAGTAGGCACTGAAAGTATTGTTTTCCTAGCCACTCCGCAGCTCTCCTTAAAGGACTTCGGTTATCTGAGATAATTAACAGTTTGGGCAGAACAAGTGAGGTGGAAGATTTTCTGCAACAGAATCACAGAAGGAGTGGTCAAATCACATTTCAGTTGATTCCATGATGCTCCAATCCTGATTTACAGGTGCTTTTCTTGAATAAGTTTCATGGGCTTGGGAGATGGGACGGCTGCGCTTCACACTATGTATCGAATGCCTCATAGAGCCCAGGCGTTTCCAGAGCCTAAGCTGTGGCTCACTGGCATCCTCAGGATGGTAAGGCATACACTCATGTGGCCCATGGAAAGACTGGTCTAGAGCCACTGGTTTGCACAGAGTGACAAAGATAAGGCAGGTGGCCAGGAGGAGGAAAATGCAAATGAGGGCAATGATAATAGGCAAGGAGTCAGGCTTCTCCCCACTGGGTTCAGAGCTCAGTAGGACTAGCTCAGTGGTAGTAGCATTGAGAAATGCAAGCATACTGGGAGTTGGAGAGGATTCATTTGTTGCTGTGTCTTTTATGCCCATCTCTCCTGTAAGACACAAAATGAATAAAGGTCAAGGAGTAGTACTCATTGACAGCCATGAGAGAAGTGATTTATGTAGAACCTTTGGGAATACAGATTTATTCAAATGAGTACTTTTCCCTTAGCAGTCTGGAGTGATTCTAAATTTTTTACTAGTAAGATTCAGAATCTATACGCCAGTCCCATTTAATTGGAGATGGCACCCTTTATCCCTTTTTTTGCTGTGTTATATCTCAGCCCCACTTCTGGTAGACTGATAGTCTATCCAGAAGACTCCACCATTAAAAATGCCCAGAGTTCCTTTAACAGAGCGCAATCCTGTCCACATTTATTCTGAAGTAAATCTTTTTGAGTTCAATAGGACTTACTGCCACTGTTGTGGCCTCATAGGGAGAAAGAACGGGCAGGCAGAGCTCCATTCTACCTTGGCCCAACAACTGATGAAGGCCCTCTCTCCATTCCAACTGCCACTGCTGTTTCTGCTAGTCTTAACCTCCTTCCCCACTGTCATCTCCTTTTCCTTGTATGTCCTGCCTTTTTATTGTAAAGCCTGTACTGGCTGGAGGATAAGATATAAATAATCTGAATAAATAAATAGGATTGCATCTTTACTCTTCTGTTCCCTGCAAAACCATGCTGAACCACAGTGGTTGACTACTGAGAGTTATTTGGAAGGAATGGACACTAGATGTAAAGCCTTGCCTTAATTGTGCTACAGTACGATAATTGATACAGATGTTCTAATTAACAAATTACTAAATACTTATTTTGGTAATTTCTCCTCGAAAGTTCACACCTTGGAGAGAGTTACCTCACTCCCTGAGAACTACTGGCATGTCCTTGTGCTTGTCAGTTTCCATATTCAGTCTAGCAAATGCAGTGAACTCTCAGAATGGTAGAACAGCAGGGGGAAATAAGTAATAAGCCTGGTAAAATGCAGCACCTCCTGCAGAATTAAGAGATTTTGAGTAGATATTTAAATATCCTGAGCTTTTTCCTGCTGTGGTTAAAATTATAAAAAGGACATTCTAAATGTCAAGCCTACTGCGTGACTAAGTTTTAGCCACTCAGGGTGGAGAAAGGAACAAGAAGGTTGAGTAAATAAGTGGGCAAAATCTAACATTTAATGGCTATGCCAATCAGATTTTACTGAGTATGCATGGATAGACATGCAAATTTCAGTTTAGGTTTTGAGTATAGAATTTTAAAGGAAAATCCTAAAAGTGTACAGGTTTGCCTATATATTCTGCTTCCACATATCTATATTAATGTTTATATTGACCATGTACTTTCACTGAGGCAAAGAAAGTGAGGCTAAGATACATAGTATATATTTTCAATATTCCTAGATTAGGATAGGTTAATTTGTACCCATTTGGGCACTGCCCTTTTGTATATCTTTCACAGGTACATAGTAATGCTGAGTGCTCCCAAATTAGTACTGTTTTGCATAGGTGTCTGCGACCATGGCAGTCACTTCTAAAATGGAGTTCCCAGACCCTTAATCAGTTGGTTTTGTGCACCAGCTGTGAACCACAAGCATATTGACCAAGTGCAGTGTTACCCTGTTCTCTGGGGGTCCTGGGAGGGGTGCCCAAATAACCAAAACACAGTAACACAACTTGAGGAAGTTAGCTGGAGCACTCACTAAAGCTAGCGAAAGGCAGGGTAACCTAGCAGGGATCTTGTAACCCAGCGTCTACAGGGTCAGGTCAGTCAAGCAGTCAGACAGATTTTAAAATAGCAAAAATGATGTTTTATTAAAAGACAAACAACTGTAAAGACACCACGATCACACAGCTAATGGAAGAATTAGATATATGGAGTTTCGGAGGAAATGGGTGATACAACACCTTTCTCGTAGTCCTGAAGAAGCTGAAGATGGAGTTCGTGGAAATGGAGTCTCAGTACGTAAGACTGTGGGGACAGCTCGCCAGACACAGTGGCAGCAAGGCTGTATGGAACTCAGGAGCGATCCGAGGTGCTCTCGGACTCAGGGGGTTTATATAGGGTGAATTGTGACTGCAGGCCATGCCATACTTGGTGAGAACAATGCGAGTTTGGAGTGGGACAAAGCTTTGGAAAAGGTCAAGTTTAACATGATCGGCTTAGCGCAGAATCAACAGTAGTGTAGCCAGTATGCAAATGCAAAGTGCTTAGCTTGGCTTTGTAAGACTATCGGCTCGGAGCCGGGTGCCTTTGTTAGTGTTGTGCTTAAGCAAAAGGGTGTTTGCAGGAGAGGTCCCTGAAACAACGGATTGGCTCTGTTCTGCCTGCCTAGGTGGAGAATGGAATGTCCGACAATTACCGGCCGTGCCTGTTTACGTGCTCGTCCGGAGGCCTCGCAAACACGTGGAGCAGGGTAGCAGAGTAAGGCCGAATGATTTTGATATCAAAAACAGATATCTAGTGCTATCACCGGGTAGGCCTGAACCGCAGTAACAGCAGGATTGCTAAAGTATGCAGAATAATGGGGGAATTGGACACAGAACACTTTTTTCAATGATCTTTTAATATCAAGAGAACCTGACCCTTTTCAGCTAAAAATAATGAGGGGAAGGCATCAGAAAATGCATTCCACTAAACCTAGATCTGTCCCCTTTCACCTATCAAACTTCCACTAGTCTTAACTTATAAAGAACAATAAGCAATATTAAATAGTTGGAAATGACAACAAGAACAACAACAATATTCCAAAGGCCCACTAGATGATCTTTGTCATACTTTCTTCTCTGCAAAACGGATGTTTATCTTCTGAGAAAAGTGTTTCAGTATTTTTTGATAAAAGGCACAGCATACCTGATCCTTGATCACCTTTTGTGTGTGTGTGTGTGTGTGTGATTGGTTAATTTTAAATGAAGCCAGTTTTGAGAGGTTTCTCAATTCATGGTCCAGATGTAGAGTAACAAGGCAATTGTAAATGTTGACGCAAGACTATGTAATAAAGTGGCTTTATATGGAATTGTAACAACTTAAAGGTGTGGAAGTCTTCAAGTGCTTTCATGGGACAAATAAAGATAGTGCTCTTGTTAGATTATATAATAAATTTTGCACGTTTACAGTTTTCTTTTAAAATGTATTTTCTGGGGGTGCGAGAAGGCCATAGCTTCCTCTCATTCATTTGAAAACAGTATAGTAAAGAGTAAAACACAAAAACTGTATGTTAAATGCATATACGCAATAATAATCCTGCAAAAATTCCCTTGATATTGTTGAGATCGGAATTGTACTAACCTAAGCAAACATCTCCATCCCACCATGATTGCACCGCTTTCTGGAAAACCTATGAACAGTGCCTTATTTAAAATCCAGTACCTTGTTTATGGTACCTTAATCAGTATGACAGAAAAATATGGCAAATTGCCATTTAAGGTTAAATGTACTCACTTCTCTTTCAATTCCCTTGTGATGCTGTGTCAAGATGTCACTCCATTTGTTTGTAACACTTTCAGATCGCTTCTTAATGTGATTTATCTTACTTAAATTCACCTCAGCACTTAGCCCCTTTTTCTTCCACTGGGCAGGTTTCTTCTACCCATTCCCCCAAAATAGGCTGTATTCTATATGCTTTTTTTCCCCCTTGGCAGACTTTTCTCTTTTTATTATGTCTGGTGAGGCTTCTCATAAGAATATTTTGCAGTTTTTTAAACAAAGAAAGGGTACTCTTAACACACACAGGAAATAGCATCCAAAACAAAGCCTTCTGTTTAAACAGTAAGGGGGGTTCATTAGAAGGCAGTAATTTAAGCAACAAATTGACTGGCTGTATAAGCTAAGTTGCACATAAGAAGCTCGAAATACCTGATAACTGATTCAGGTAGAAGAGGCTTAGTACAGTATACACAATGCCTTGAAGGCAAATCACAGTATTCTGTACTCAGCTAACTTCTCTCAATACTTCCCCTACATACACAGAATAACAATTAGCAGATTTAGAGCACCAATTGTTGTTTTTCCTGAAAAGATGAAAAGAGAAGAGAATCTAAAAACAAATCCTTAATTTTACAAGAAGCACATATATATTCAAGCAAACCCATGTCTTTATGTGAAATGTGAAGGGTTATCACTACATGTTTTTGATGAAGGAACTTCTGGTGTGCCACTTTTATTACATACTAATGATCAAATGAAAAGATATGGAAGCACACCAGTAGATATGCATCCTAGGATTCTTCTTTGGCAACATGTATGTTACACAAATATACAATTGCAATTATTTTCTCACTATTTCCTGACAAATTATACCTCAGAGATAGTCCCAATGTTAGTAAACCTTGAGGAACATGTCCAAAAAATTGACATCTTCTATTAGATGAAAAAAACTTATGCTCCTTTTCCTTTTTGCCCATGCAACCTGTATTTTAAGACACATATGTCCATCTGTACTTCTAAAAGTAATATCTCAAATAGCCTTAACTTACCAGCTCTCATTGCACCTCCCTGGTAATCTCAGATGAATTTTACACTTTTCCTGAAAAATGAAAATCAAACCCAAAGGCTGAATAGATAAATCAAATAGACCTCCTTTTAATTCACCAGCCTTTTTTCCTAGAAGGTGTCCGTGGGAAAAACTGCATCACCCAAGCTGCAGGCCAGTTTCTTAGATCCTTGGCTGACCTTGTTTATCTTTCTTGGAGAGTTTTACTTTCCTGCAGCATCTTTCCTTAAGCCCCCCTTTCCAGCTTAAGGGGTCCCCTCCTATTTTTACTGCCTGGGCCCTTCCACAGCTTCTGTTGTCTTCCAGCCCCTGACAACCTGGGGGAGGGGGAAGGGATCACAGAGAGTGGGCGGAGGGCGAGGGAAACAAAACAGAAAGAAAAGCAATTCAGCTGTACCAGGAAAAACTGAAGGGCTAACGGATATCTGAAGTTACAGACATTCCGAGCATCGTGCATCTAATTTTTTGAAGAGCATCAAAGAAATTGCCTTTTAAATGAAAGCCAGGGATGAATTGTAATTCTTTACCTCCAGCAGTTGTTCCATCCCCTTCTGAAAGTTTAAATGGTACAGTCTGGTCACTGGAGTCTATTCACTGAATGCCAGCCTTCAACTTACTCAGCATTTGATTTGGGACCAGCCATGGGGGAGGGGAGGGGGGAGACAGGAGGAGGGTCTATGTCTGGCTGCCTCCCTCCTCTCTGGCTACTGTTTTTGCCTGATATCAGTTTCTTCAAGGCCCAGCAATGTTCTTCCCACCTCTTTTATTACTTTGTCCATATCCCCTTCCAGATCATTCTTTCTTCTCTCATTTAGGGAGATGGAGGTGTGAGAGAGAGGGGGAAATGGAAAGAGACTATAGAGAGAGAAATGGAAAGAGAGAAGAAGAAAACTCTTATCATTCAAAGTAGTTCACAATGGTTGTGAATACTGAAGGATGGCCTCAGTTTATTAGGGAAGTGAAAAGGTAACAGTGGTTGCACACATGTTTCCAGTTTGTCCTTTGGTGAGCTGATGATGCCTGAGCTACTGAGCAGGCATGAGGAGCTCTAATTGTTGCTGGTACTCCTTTGAATTATGAGTGCATTGTATTTATTCAACAAAGGGCTCTTCCACGTTACATGGCGACAGGGTTGTGTTTGCACATTAACGGCCATGGTACCATCTTGTGCAATCCTAGGATTTGTAGTTTGATGGAGAACTACAGCTCTGTGGCTGAGAATTTTAAACATGTGAATGCTTCAAGTCACTTGTTACTTCTGGAGATCCCATGAATTTCAGCAGGTTTTTTTCGGCAAGGAATACTTGGCCAGTTCCTTCCTCTGAAATATAGCCTACACCACCTGGTTTTCCTTTGTTGGTGGTCTCTCGTCCAAGTACAGGACTGAGTCTGCTTAGCTTCCAAGATCAGACCAAATCTGATTCAACAGTGGTATTTAGGGCCACTTGAGTACCCCTCCCCAAACTGCAGATCCCAAGATTCCATAGGATGGAACCATTGCATGGAATCACAGTACTATAACTGAGTAGTTTGAAAGGGTTCCAGGTATTAATGGATATTCTTAATGGTACCACACACCTTCCATGATTGGCATGGTTTAGTTGGCAAATATTGTTTAATTGGCACTATTAATCAGCATTGATAATAAATGATACCTGAGGTGACTGGAAGGTCATGCTGAAAGAGGCATATTACTGACTGTAAACATGAGATAGCAGGGCAGGTCAGCCACACCTACCTCTTAGGCAGAAGCCAAGTCATTTTCAGGCTAATAGGAGGACCCTCTTTAGATGATAGCCTTAAAAATAATGAGCCAGACATCTCAGAACTGAAAGGAGAAATCCCCACCAAACTGTGATTGTCTTAACTTGAACCCCAAACACCTGGATGTTTCCCTTCCCTTCCCTGCTTTCTTTGCTCTCCAGCCCGGTAATTATCGCCTTATCTCTGAAAAGTCCTCTGTCCACACTTTCCTCCCTTTTCCTTCAGTTATCTCTTGTGTGTGTATGTATGTGTGAGTTTTTGGATCTTTGCGTGCCTGTGTGAACCTTTTCAATAAAAGTAAGCCAGAACATTTTTATTTCATTTTTGGAATCTCTGGCTGGTTCTTTCCTGTGTGACCCTGTAAACAGAGGTGGAAAGATCTCATTAAGTTACCCCCCACCACCACAAGTCTTCTGACTTTGACCTAATTATTCCCCACTTCTGAATGGAAGTATTGGCATTACTGATGGGCCCTTGAGGTACCCACGTTTAGGGATAACAGGATAATAGGCAGCAATTTCCCTGCCATCACCATTCTAGCTGATGAAATAGGATGGACTTATCAGTGATTCCCATGTTTAAAATTCCAGGCATCTACATAAAATGTATCCCTGGATCCTGCTTAAATGGATCCAGTTCTTAGAATTAGTGCTTTCAATTTCAGTTTCTTATTTAGTCTGCTAAAATCTCACATTTTTTCTGCTAGTATATCTCTTTCTTTTATAGCTCTCTCTCCCTCCCTCCCATTCTTTCCCCTTTCCTGTCTCCCTTTCACACATCACTCCAAAAGAAAAAATAAATCTTGCTTCTTGAAGTAATTGAAATATTCAGAACAGGACACAGATGTAATACACACTTTCAGAAGACATACTGACCATTTTAAGCAAGATTTTCGTTTAGCATTTTTTTAAAAAAAAATGATTTTACCGTTATTAAACAATAGTGTAATTTTAATTTTACTATTTTTTGAGAAATCTCCATGTTGTGTTTCTATCTCAGTCTGCTATAGCAACTGCATCATTTTATTTGAGTCATGCATGGCAGATCAACACTAGTTAGTACTTGGATGGGAAGTTTCCAATTAATACAAGGTGCTATTAGCTAAATTTCAGAGGAAGGAACTGGCAAGACCACTATTGAGTATTCCTTGCCTATGAAAGCCCTATGAATTTCATGGGGTTGCATAAGTTGACCTGCAACTTGAAGGCACAGATCAATAACACTCAGGGGGAAGAAGCTTGCAATAAACAGTAAAAACAGCAGATGGTATCGTTGGGTTATATTTCCTTTCATGTCAGGCAGAATCCTGTTGTAAGCCCTGTCTCTGAAATGCAGAATAAAACACACAAGTGACATTTCAAGTTTTGAACTGATTTCTGGCAGTGATATTTAGCCATCAGTAGCAGCTTCGGAAAAATGTAAGATAGCGTTTAAATTCAGTCCTTCTTGAACTTTGCTTCGTTGTGACTGCCCCCTGTTCTGGCTTACTTGTTCTTTGCACTTCAATGCCTTTTCTTACATTAGATGCCCCACCTAGCAGGGTGTTTGAAAGGCTTTTGAATTAAACTGTAAATCTTTATATAATCCTGAGCAACTAAACATTAACTGCTTAGGGTAAGAAAAAGGGAAACATCATCAATAGGCTGTGTGCTCTGTTTCACTGATAGGCGCTCCAGAAATTACTAGGGAAGCACTACCAGTCAAATGCACAGTTGCTGCTCTGTTCAGCTGGTAACACTGCATGGTGTTGCAAGTGGAATTCTCGTAGAGGAAATTCCCATCTTTTGCCTGAATAAGTTCCCCTTTGAATGTGACATGAAGCACTGACAGCTGAATACAGAAGTGACTTCTGTGTATTCAACTAGCACTTCCTCAATAATACCCAAAGCTGCAGTGGAGTCTTAAAAGAGACACTGCTAGCGCCTACTTGTTACCTAGCAACACTTGCATTTTCTGTCATGCTACACACTCAAAACAGAACTGCATTTTAATCAAAAAGTAGGTTTTTCAAATGTTAGATTCTTGACCCTCTCCCTGCATTTCTATAATATGCAGTAGGCCATACCCAGCATCATCTGGTGTGTTGGGAAAAGCCAATGGCACGGGACAGGGAATTTGTTCCTTGTCATAGAGAGGGTAGGGAAGAATCTGGTGAGAGATACTTTGTTCAAGCCCCATTTTGTTCATAAATATGTAGTTTCAGTTTCTTTCATTATGTTGAGGTTGTGGAGGAAGCTTATTAGCAGTTCTGACTCTGGGCTTATCCAGATTGATTGAAAAGTCCTGATTTTGTTTATGTTCTTTCTGATTTTATACTGGATTAAAATAAAGTGACCTGAGGAGCAGGTATAAAACGTCTCTGATTGTACTGCAAGGTGACAGAAAATGTTCTGGGATAAACAAAACATGTATGGATCTCTAAAATAAAATAGTCCTTTTCATTAATGTGAATGCACCCTCTGTGTGTATAACTGCTCTGTAAATAGTCTTGAAAGTGACTAGGGCCCTTTCCACACGGGGAAATAACATGTGGTAGCGTGATCTCCGTGGGAGGTCGTCTACACCGTAAAGTGGATTGAGGCGGATTACTTTAGAGTAATTCCACACCCCAATCCACACTAGGGCGCCCGGAAGTGGCGGCACCGCGTGCTTTTTAAAAACCACTTTTTATGTTGTTTTTAAAAGGCACGGGGTGTGCAGCCCCATGCAGCCGCATTGCAGTGCCCGGTGTGGATTTGCAGGCACGCGCAAGGGCGTGCCTGCAGATCTGCCGGGGCAGGATTTCTGGCTGGCGAGGTTCTCCAGTTGGTGGAGAGCCTCCGCCAGTCATCAGCCGCCATTTTGGGCACTGCTGGACACCGCGGGACGCCGACGAGTGTGGAGCAGCAAAACACGCTTCTCCACACAGCGACGGACTAAAGTAAGCTCTGTTTCAGTGTGGCTTACCCCGTTTCTCCGCCTGCGTGTGGAAAGGGCCTATATGATCTCATTGGAAGACTACTAAAAGGCGCATATTATACTTTTACTGTGACCCATAAACCACAGTTTAAGAATCAGCACTGGTAGCAATATAATGAATGTCAAGGCTTCAGTGGAATTTTTCCTCTGGATGCTCTGTAACCTTCATATTGTGACCACTAAGTGTTTTAGGGTGTTAAAGGGTCAAGTTTAAAACACTGCTCAGTGGTGGATATTGCATCTCTGTTTCAGCCGGAAGGGCTACTGGGTGAAGAGACAAACATTAAGGGGATGAGCATTTCCAACTTTCTTGCCACTTTCTTCACTCTGGAGGCCGATGTGACCTGCTATGAGGAAGATAGTGCTGAAACAGATCTTAGCAAAGAGATGCAGGGCTGAACTTCATTGTACTTTGAATACATATAGTATTCTGCTTCTAAGTAGTCATGCAGGGGTGGGCAGGGGGTGATTTTCGGTAAATTCACTCCTCCATCAATGGTGGTGTTGGTTGTGTAGCTTCAAGCCCTTTCTGATTTATGATGAACCTAAGGCAAACCTGTCAAGGAGTTTTCTTGGCCAAATTTATTCAGAGGAGGTTTGATATTGCTGGGACTTGACCAAAGTCACCCAGTGGGTTTCCATGGCTGAGCAGGGATTCAAACTCTGATCTCCTGATGTCCTAATCTAACACCCAGACCAACATAGCACACTGGCTCTCAGTGCATAGGGGTTCTTTTAAAAGCAGAAAACTCTTCCATTGGCTGAAAATCAAAACATTTTTTTCAGCAGGCAGTTCAAATATTTTACTCTTAAATCCAATATTTTCTCTGCTTCTGAAGCGGCAGTCGTATAAAATCCAAATGCTAGTTTGAGCAAACATTTGAAGACAACTTCTTTGCTATTTAATTCTAGCAAGTCAAATAACTTATCCTGTGAGTAGGAAAGGAGATGGAAAACTTATAGCTTAAATCCAAGTGCTAGTCTCAACTAGAAATTCGACCAGTTGGGACTAGAAAGTGGGTTTTAATAAGCATAGATTTACTATTCATCAACAAATTCAATGAGACTAGTCAAGCTGGGACCTGTAATTAGATTTTGCTATATACTTCTTGCTTTTCTTAAGATTTGGCTAAGCATCCATTTCAACACTGTCCTCTTGACAGAAGACTTTTTCAAACTCCAGGGTGAAGAAAATGGCAGGAAGGCTAGAAATGCTCACTTTTTCTGTGTTTTTTTCAACCATGTTTTGAACATTCTCCCCAGTGAAGCATTCATGGTGCCTAATCTGTTGTTTTTCATTCCCAAACAATGAGCTTTTTAAAAAAAAAATCCAAGATTTTTAAAAAATACTATCCAAATTGTTTTTTTAATTCT
The DNA here is from genome assembly GCA_948474755.1 of Ctenosaura bakeri. NCBI lineage: Eukaryota > Metazoa > Chordata > Lepidosauria > Squamata > Iguanidae > Ctenosaura > Ctenosaura bakeri. The sequence goes on from CAOLHI010003434.1 coordinate 238,405, forward strand.
GTTGTAGTGCTTTATTATTATTTTTACAGAGTTAATTAGTTTTTGTTTATTTTCTTGATTTTGTGTACTAGGCTTGTTTTTATCAAATGTGAACTACCCTCACATTGGACACATAGACAGTGACACAAAAATCTCTGAAATAAATTTGTGAGGCAAGAAGGTTTTGTTTACAACAGTATGAAAATGACACATGTTTGGTTGTTTCTTCCTCCCCATCCTTTTGTTGTTGTTCAAAGGTGAAAGCTACAGATGCCGATGAGGGTGTGAATGGCCGTGTGTGGTACAGGATTGTCAGAGGTAAGTGAAGAGATGTCCACGCACTCTGGATAGCTGCATTTCTTTGTAGTTGTCATGGAAGAGCTAAGACAACTATACTTATCACCTGTAGCCTTCAGGTAACTCTAACTACCTTATCCATATTGCTTCGGGGTTTTCCCCCACTCTAAACTTAATTATTGGAAGACATAAATCCTAGCAAATTCCATTTCCAATATATGTGACTTTCACTGTAATGAAATTACAATACACTCCCCTTTTTGATATCAGTAATACTTGGCAATTCATTTCTCATAACTCTCAGGATTAACTATGCTGCAGAAAATGGCTTACATTTTTATCATCATGTCTTAATATCTAATATTCTATGGTCATCATCCAAAGTACATTGATTTAAAAGTAAATTCAGCTGAGGCTTGCTTCCATATAAATCTACTAGGATAAGGGAAGAGATGTGATAAGACAAATCGAATACCCTGAAGACAGAACTTTGGCCCCAGTCGATAGAAAGTGCAGTTGAAAGGTGAGAGAGGGAAAAAAGATCTGAACAAAGAAAGTTGCAGAAGGAGTAGAGTGAAGAAGATTAACATTATGGAAGAGAGCAAGGAGGAAGTGGATTGTCAAAATTAATGAATCTACATAGTTAATGAACAACAAGATAATGAAATGGCATGTTAGATCTAAACATTACATGAAAATATAGGTAGCAATGCCTTAACAACAACTGGTATTTCAAAAAGCAATGCAGCTTTGGGAGAAGACATGTTGAACAAGAGAAGAAGGGCTTAATACTTTAATTTTTTGTCATGGTCTTTGTATATATCTATAGCACTGTTCTTAAAATTACTTATTTATATATAATTTGAAAAGGTTCCTTTTGGTATTAGTTTTACTTTTGTCCTGTGCATATATGCATTACAATTACCTGATATTTTTATTTTTCATAAATGGCTTCACATATTTAATTGAGTCATAAAATCATAAAGTTGCAAAGGGTTGCATGGGCCATCAGGTCCAACCCCCTTCTCAATGCAAGATCTCCAGCTAGAGCGTTCCCAGCAGGTAGCTTCCAGACTCTTTCTGAAGACATCTAAAAAAGGAGATGTTGCCACCTCTCTAAGCAATTGGTTCCATTGCTGAATCACTCTCACTATCAAGAAGTTCTAACATTCAATCAAAATCTACTTTCCTGTAACTTAAAATCTTTAGACCTGGTTCTACCCCCTGAGGGAGCAGAGAACGAGCCTGCACCCTCCTCTTTGTGGCAGAATTTGAGGTATTTAAAGAGTGTAATTATGCCACCCCTTGCCATTCTCTTCACTAAGCCAAACATGCCCAGCTTGTTCAATCTCACTTCAAATGTTTGTTCCCCCTATATCTTATTATCTTGATTGCCTTTATTCATTTCAAAGTAGAGTATCTCATAATAAAGAAACCTCATGATACTTCTCAAATGAGAGTTGCATGGGTTATTAAGTCTTCCAGAGTGAAAATGTACCTGCATGTACTGTTCTGTACTCTTTGTCATCAACAGGAAACAATTTCAACAATTTCCGGATCAATCCTAGCAGCGGACTGGTCATGAGGGGCTTGCGACCCCTTGACAGAGAACGCAATTCCTCTCATGTCCTTGAAGTAGAAGCCTACAACAGTGAACAAGGACCAATGAGAAGCTCTGTTAGGGTAATGCTTCTTAAAATATCACAGCAGCAGCCTTGAGATGGTGTGGAAAACTACAAGTTGGACAGATTTATGGCTTGGTAATGACAGGCAAGATACAATAAGAAGTTTAAGAGGACAAATGGGTATAGAGAGTCAGCATAGTGTAGTGGTTTGAGCATTGGATTATGACCCTGGAAACCAAGGTTTGATTCCCCACTCAACCACAGAAACCCACTGGGTGACCTTCAGTGCACAACACACTCTCAGCCCCAGAAAAAAACCATGATAGATTCTGGCTTATGGTAGCAACAGTGTCAAATGCTGAACTATCGGTTCAGCAGAGATGAAAATTCTGGTAAATTATTTTCAGCGTGACTAATGGAATTCTAAGTGCTCCTTCAGGTGAATTTAATTTCTCTTTCAAACTAATTCAGCAACAAGTGAGAAAAAATGCATAATGAATTCCACAAAGCAATACATGCATAATAGTGTGTTGAGGATTGGAACCCAAAATACAGAAAGCTGTACGGAGTGAGACCACTGGTCCATCTAGCCCAGTACTGTCAATCCTGAGTGGCACCAGCTCTCCACAGCTTCAGGTGGGATTCTTTTATCCTCCTTGGAAATCCCTTGGTATTCTCTGATGGTCTCCTTCCTGATACTAACCATGCCTGACTCTGCTTAGCTCACAACATCAGACGAGTTTGATATGGCAATGCATAATAATTAGAAGCCATGGGTCACCCAGCCTCATGAGTTACTGTAGGCTGCTCTCAAGAGCCTGGTTTAGGTCCTTACTGTAATAAGTGTGTGCACCATCATTCTTTAAAATTGACAGGTAGCACATAATTTCCTGGATTTGCTGGATGTTAAAACCAGGTACACAGTTTTCTGTTCTTGTAATCAATATGGCAAGTACTTCTTCCTGGTCCCAGCAGGTCCAGTCTTTCCCAGCCAGTGACTTCGGTAACCCACAGCCTCCTAGTTCAGATCCAGCCAACTGCAGCTGTGAACTGGACTTTATAATGTTCACCACTTCCACTTAATTGGGGAAGGTTGGGGGACAGCATGTAATAAATTTTTATAATTAAATGTTAAGATCAGTGGGAGTGTATTTTATATTGAAAACAGCTTCTTTGCCTACAAACAATGGTATTTGTGTAGTACCTATGTGTTTTGTATATCAGAATGTAGTATATTCAAATAACCAAAAGATCTGGGTAACTGTGGTTCGTCCATTAGGCTTTCTGCTGATACATTTACACATACGAGTATTCCATTTTTTCTTCATGATTTCTTCTGTCAGGTTTGTTTATTTTGACTCCATTGTTCTAGATGGGGCAACAATGCTCCCCATATCATGGTCAGAATAAACAAATTGAACTGACTTTTTCTTGTTCCGGAATGAATGAATGACTTACTAAACTGTGTGGCACACTATTGCTGATGTTATGTCAAGTTGTATCTCAGATTCAAAGAGGAAGGATTTTGTTGGAAACATGTTGAAAGTGTTCTTCCTCAGACTGTGTCCCTTACATTCACCTAAAAATGCTGCAGTTACCCTTATTACTTGGCTTTACATCCTCTCTTCAGTTTTCTGTGGCTTAAACCTTTTAAACCATGAGCAATGCTAGTGGAACAGTTTTTTCTAGCAGTTCTTGACGCTACCAAATGGCAGTGTCATTTCATACGGGTCTATTTAATGAGAAATAGACTTCCTTTTACCTATTTATGAGTCTACAGAACTTGAATGGAAGTGCATGAGTGGGGGAAGTGTGAGGCTTCCTTCTGTTCTTAATTTCATGCCCTGCCTACATATGGACATGACATGAGAAATCATAAGGATGTTGGGCATTTTATGTTATAAAGCATTGGCCTGTCTGATTCCCCGCCTCCCTCCCCACCTTCACAAATAGGCAGCATAATTTATAGTTATGTTGGCTTCATTAAGAAATATTCAGATCCACTGTATTCCATTTTTATGCTCTTTTTCATTAATTAATGCTATATTGTAACACTAACAAGCTAAGAATAGGCAAACTGGTGCTCATTAGCGAGAACAGACTAACTGGGGGGAAAAGGGTGAAAAATTCCTGGCTCTCTGGATGTTGCTGAACTAGAATTCATATAATGTTTCTCCCTTGGCCAGGTTAACTGAGACTGATGGGAAATGGCGTCCATCTAGAGGACCACATGTTCCCAACACCTGGTCTAACAAAGGATGCAAAAAATTGGAATAGAATTATGTAGGCTGCCTAATTTCTGTTATTCAGAGGTCTGGAAATATCTATGGATTTCACACGACACTGGGTTGCCTTTTCTTTGCTTTGTAACTGTCCTGTAACTGCAAATGCCACAAAGACAGAATATTCAATAGTATAGATTTCCTCATACAATTTAACTTTATTAGCTCTGCCCAAGGTCTGACTTATTTCAGGGCAGAAGAATAATTTTCATTTGTTGTTACTAAGTGCTATTGTGTTATTAGGTGCAGTAGAGGGAACCTGGCTTCTTTTTTAATTGTTATTTTATTATTTGTTGATTACATCCTTAAATAGTGTGGAGGTACTTGGACTACTGCCAATGCTTGTTCTCTGGTTGTAGCAGGGATTGTGTTTATTTGTTGGAAAGACATAGGAGGCTCACAATACATTTCAGCCAGGACTTGATCTTGTGCTCCATTACAAAACCAACATGTTTGTCAGGACTTTTCATCTTCGCTATGTGTGTTTTGTTCCAGAAGAGATCCCAGACAAATGAATGATTGGTATTTTAACTTTCCTAGGTAATAGTCTATGTGGAAGATGTCAATGATGAAGTGCCAGTTTTTACTCAGAGGCAATATAACCGTCTGGGTTTGCGAGAGACTGCTGGGATTGGGACGTCTGTTGCAGTTGTTCGAGCAACAGATCGAGACACAGGTACAGCAACTAACGGAACAATTACATGATTTTTCAACCCATTATGACTCTCCATGATTTGCACTTATTCTCTGTGATTTCTTGCCTACATGTTACATTTGACTCTATAGCCACTTGGAGTAGTAGAATCTCAGCAGTGATACAAATTAACAATAATTTACTCCATGGTTCTTCTGTAAAAGGAACACTGTCTTTTCCTCTGTTGTCTCTTCTGTTCTTTCCATAATTACTTTTTTCTGTTCACATGAGTGGTAAGGTACTATTGCACTCAGATCTTGGTTATGGGATGCCCACAACAACCTGTTAGCCAACATGTAAACAGACTGCTAGGCCTTTAGGTAGGCAGAGCTCTTATTATGTCTTTAGTCTGTTGTTGTTATATCTGTTGTGTGCCTTCAAGTCATCTCTGGCTTATGGTGACTCTAAGGCAAACCTATCATGGAGTATTCTGGGGTCGAGAGTGTGATGCTCCCAAAGTTGCCCAGTGGGTTTCCATGGCTGAGTTACTCGTGATGAAATAAAATGTTGAATGTTAACAGACTATTGACAAGTGTTCAGTTTGTCGTCAGAAACACCAAAGGACGTATAGGAGATTCTGTAAGGAGCCATGAAGTATGCAGAAGTATATTAACATTAAAACCTAAGACTTCCAAATCCAAATTCCTTCCCAACGTCTGAGGACTACTGCATGTGTACTTTCATGATAGCAGGAAGGAAGAGAGGGTGTAAATCATCTGCTGCAGTCTCACAATCATCCTCCAGTCTTGCAAACCCTGAAAGTAACTCCCCTGACTCCAAATGAATGGCAAATAAAGCTCCAACTATCTCGAAGTGTAAGGATATATTCCCCTTATTTGCAGAAAGAAAAATAATAAACAAACCAAAGGGTATGTGAAGAATAATATACCTTCATACACATACACAAACCCTCATGCCAAAGAGAAAGAAAAGATAGGTTATAAAATATCAGTCATTATTTTTTAAAAGGTAGAAATGTCCTGTACTGTCAGAACACAGGAGTCTCACCAAATCTCTGTGTGATTTTCGTCTCTATATCTGCTACAGACATAAATGAAAATATTCGACAACATCAGCTTGGCTAATTCTAGATTTTTCCATGTCCCTCCTTTCCATGTTTCTGATAGGATAATTACCAAAGCCGTAAAAGTGTAGAAATCTCCTTAATACTAGAGAGAGAGATGTCAAAATGTCACTGTTTTGCAACTGTAGCAGATGCAAGCAGGTTCACTGGATGGGAGTAAAAGAAAAGAGGACTTGTTATTGACTGTGTTGATACCTAGAGAGAGTATGTGAATATCTTCAGGCAGCAATAGGAGTGCGTGTTTATAGTATTTAGAATACTTTAGGAGACCATGGCTGATTCCCTGCTCAGCTGTGAAAACCCACTGGGTGATCTTGGACACATCACACTCTCAACCCCAGAAAACCCCACAATAGCTTTGCTTTAATTTTGCCATAAGTTGGAAACAACTTGAAGGCACACAAGAAAGAAAAGAAAGGAACAGATTAATGCTGGAAAAGGAATAGAGAGATGCAAAAATGGTAAAGGGAAGGAAAAGTTAAGACTGCGTGTAGCCTGCCAGAATATGTTTCCACTGGAACCAAATATAGTGACACAGTTGTCATCTTTGTTTCAAAATGCTATAAAAAGTTTGTTTTCCCCACATGTCAACAATTGTCCAGACGGAGTGAATGTAAGAGCAAGGATAGGTCAGGTTGCAATATGTCACCACAGTCCTGGAGTTGCCAAGTTGGAAGTGGCCACAGAGGTAGGAAAGAAAGTCAGCAAAAATACTCTGGTTGAAGGAGTTGTGTTCGATACAGCACACTGTGATAGTTAACATTATGGTAAAGGATTGCTGACTGAAGCTTCAAATGCCAGCTGAGGCAAAATTCTGCTACCAAAACCAGAAACTACAGTTATTGGATGGTCTGAGAACTAATCAGTGCAGATCTATCACTTTGATAATGCACGTACACTACACTGTTAGTGGAATTTGATATCTCTTCACCTGCCATGGCATGTCCTATGGAATCCTGTTATTTGTAGTTTAGGGAAATACTTGGAATTCTTTGCTAGAGAGCTCTGGTGAAATTGCCCTGAACTACAGTGTGATGTCATGGTTTGAGCACTGGGCTACAAATCTGGAGACCAGGGTTTGATTTCCAGCTCAGCCATGGAAACCCACTGAGTGAACTTGGGTACATCACACACTCTCAGTCCCAGAAATCCCTGTGAGAGATGCACCTTAAGGTCACCATAAGACAGAAACAACTTGAAGGCACATCACCACCACCACCACCACCACAACAACCACTAGAGCATTCTAAAGAGAATTCTATGTCCCTACAACTACCAGTTTTCAATGAGGGGAAGAAAAAAATCAAAAGTTAATAACAGAGTTTGGTCTTCTAACTGTGAGTGGGGAACATTAGACAGAATTCCTTTGCTACTCAATACTCTTTGTTTCCAAAGTACACCAATTAGGATTACTTGAAAAGGACAGAAAAGTGTGGAGCAGGACCAAGGGAACCAACAGTCTGCTATGCAGTGTCACCCAGGCAACATTGTGTCACAGAGTAGGGCTCAACTTATATAGAAAAACTGAAGTAGTATGTTATGTAGAGATTGAAATGAGGGTTCTGAAAATGAGGTGGGAAAAATTTTGAAGCAAAATGACTTGACTGTATAAACTTTAGATGTATGTTGAAGTTGTCAGACACTTGTCCCAGATTGCTACACAATGAACAAATTAGGCCACGTGTTGGACATATTACACAACCTCTTAGTCTGTTCTTCTTTCCTTAGGAAATGGCGGTCTGGTGAATTACAAAATCATCTCAGGTTCTGAGGGAAAGTTTGAAATTGATGAGAGTACTGGCCTCATTACCACAGTTGACTATCTGGACTATGAGACAAAAACAAGCTACCTGATGAATGTTTCTGCCACAGACCAAGCACCTCCACACAATCAAGGCTTCTGCAATGTCTATGTCAGTCTCCTCAATGAGTTGGATGAAGCTGTGCAGTTCTCAAATGTCACTTATGAGGCAGTGATCACAGAAAACATCCCCTTGGGTTCAGAAGTGCTCCGAGTCCAGGCACAATCCATTGACAACCTTAACCAGATCACGTACAAGTTTGACCCCAATACTAATGCCCAAGCTCTGTCTTTGTTCAAAATAAATGGAATTACTGTAAGTAATACACACTTGGACTGTCTTCACCTCAGACAGCAGTACTTTGATGCTATAAATCTATGGCCTTCATGTATTTATTTTTTCTATTTATTTTATCCTGGCAGGGTGTGATCACAGTCAAAGGACAAGTAGATCGAGAGAAGGGTGATTTCTACACCTTAACTGTTGTTGCAGATGATGGAGGTCCAAAGCTTGACTCCACAGTGGTAAGATATTTTGACTGTAATCCTTTCCCTTTCTATAAAAGCAGGATGTGCAAATGGCTGGGTTTCCCCTCCCCTGTTGCTCCTCAGATTTCTGCCCCACTTCAGCAGGACCATTCATCCCATAGAAAGGTGGATAAGATTTTGCTCCTTTGAGTGGGGGTGAGCAAAATTTTAAGAAATTTGGGCAAGTGTTGGGCTTAATTTCATTTAGTGTGTATATATGAGAGGAAAAGTTTTTATTCTTTTTCTCCTCTCTTTCTCCCCCTTACACACACACACACACACACACACACACACACACAGCATTTTAACAAAAGTCTCTGACAGCAACAAGGTTCTCTGCAGTCTCCCAGCTTGGAAGAACAGACTGTCCTGGGAAGAAACTATATGACGATGTAAAATCTTACCTGGGAGGCATTCTTAGGTTCAACATTGGCTTCCCCCATTGATCCAGCTTTAGTTTCCCCTCAAAAATGTATCAACACTCAAAAAAAGGCTAGCACTTTTTCTTCTTTCTTTCATCTCTCTTACTGTTATACTTTATTCCCCAGCAAAAGAGTTTATAATGTTGCTGAGTTACTGAATACAGTCTTCTTCATCTAATTTTTTTTCAGTTCGTTATTCTCAGGTATGAAATTAGCCTATCTAGATCAATGTAGATATTTATAATGATGGACAAACATTCCTCCCTTAAACTCATTTTCACCATGTCTCATCTGCCTAATAACCCAGCCCAGTCAGCCAATTAAGGTCAAGGTTGTGCAAAATTTGTACACTTCATGTCATGTCATAAATTACAGTTTGGAAAGTTAGTTAAGGATGGGCATTTTTGCCTATATGATCATTTTAGGGACATCGTTAGGTCCCTAGACAACAATGAAATATATATTGATAGATTGATTTTATAAAATTTATTTTAAAAATTAAATTATTTATTTAAGTTGTGGTATGAACGTGATTTTCCTTATCTCATAACTTTTAAAATATAATGTGTGATGAGGTCAAAAAGATGATGGCCCATTTCATGCAAGTCTTGCTTCAAACTCTTGAGATATTTGATAGTTTTGTTTTTAGACACCTTGTGGGTCTTTTTTTTCTTCTTTTTATAATTTCATAAAGTCAGAATTAAGGTAATAAAATAATTTAAGAAGTGCATATGTATGGGTTCAGAGTGGTGTTCACATTTTGGGAAAAGGATATATAAATATTGCATTCTGTTTGAATGTGTGTTCCATCCACTTCATGAGAACATACTTGCTAAAAGCAAACTAGAATAGAGTACACTTGAATCTAGATTCCATGCTTACAAATACGTGTGCACAGGACTGCACTCATTGACCTGAATCTTATAGGTATTCCCAGCTTGAGTAGATCATTTGAATCAGTTGTTTACTGAAGAATTAACACTTGTGTAAATCCCATGGATTCAGTGGACCTGCTCTGGTTGGGGGTACCACTAGGATAAAAACCTTAGGTTCGAAAAATTCACAGTTCACTTCCTCCTCATTTTTAATTTCTTTTCTCTTTCCATGTTATCGTTGTCCAGAAATGTGAGCCCATTAATTGTAACAGGGAAGCGGTAGGCCATGCTGGGGCTGGGAATTGGGATGAGGTTGGAGGGCAGGGATCTGTGAAGGGAGTGGTACAATACAATGCAAAAATGATTTTTTCAGGGTCAGAGGTGCATGACCAAAGGTCGCATCTGAGCTTGGGAAAGTCACCTTTTGGACTACAACCCACAGAAGTCTCCCAGCCAGCTTGGCCACTGGGGAGTCTAATTTTTATAATTCAAAAAAGTAACTTTCTCAACCTTAGGCAAAGTACATGTCACATTAAATGCAGCTTCCATTCCATTCAGGGGGAAATGGGAACTTGTGCTTAGTGAAAATTGCATCAGATAATGTTGTTTTGATTAAGAGCTGTAGCAGTAAAATAGCCAAGGATGCAGAATGTTTCAGAGGAGTGCGGAACAACTGTTAAAGTAGTCTACCTGTGCTGTCCTTTCTGTTTATGTCTCTAATCCCCACTGGCTACATTGTTTAAAGGAAAGAAAATGTGATAACTGTTTCTTTTTATTTCTTCTTGTGTCTCCTTTTCTGCATTTTCCTCCAATAGAAGGTAAGAATGTTTATTTTGCTCCTGTGGTAATCCCATTGTTGCTGTGTTTAATATTTTCTAACAAACAGCTGCTGCCATATGCTTTCATGTGTTGATTCATTCTATAATGCAAAAGTTATGTGCTGATAGGCCCCATTTACTGTATGCATGCTTCAGAAATTGTAGCACTTGGAAAGAAAATAGAAGTGACCTAACTTGCAGCGATGCAGAGAACCAGAACTGCTTTCAAATGCAAATACAAACACCAGTGTCAAATGGCAGCTTTCATGTCAGTGAGGTGGTGAATCCCTTCCAGGTTTTAGCCAAACCTTCATTATCCCACTGACATGGAAGCCACCAATGGCCTCTGGAAAGCACTCTATAATTCAGTAAGATAGATGTTTTCTGACCAAATAGCTTATGTTCAAGTGTGCAGCTCAGGAAGCTTGAACTAACCCAATGACCCACTGTTCATAAGTGTTCATGAGTTCTGAGAAGTGCAGTCATTTTGCATCCTGGTCAAAAACAAAAAAGGAAAAAACACCCACCCTTAAATGCTACACAAATATTCTTATGAGTCTCCTCATCAATCCTTCTTCCATAGCTTAAAAAGAGTTGGAGTTGGGGGATAGTAATGTTTCTCTCAGATTTTGTGGTCCCCACCTTATCCAACTCCACCTGTATTACAATATTAAAAACAGTGGATTCAGGGTCATCACTTATTTCAACATCAATATATAAAAAAAAAAATCCTAAGTATTATTTGAAAAAAAAAGGGCTAAACATCAAAAGCCAGATTCAAAGTGAAAAGTTAGATACATCATTGGTATATGAAAAGTATAAGAAGAAAATGTTATATCTCTTATCCTTGATCTGGGTCTAGAAATGGTTGGAAGATTCTGATGGAGATAGTGTGGCATGAAATTTACCTGCAGAAGAAATTGAGGTAGTTTGTTAGAGACTAGTTTGGCTGTGCAAGAGGTCACACATTGCAAGAACTGCTGCTTCTTGAAACAGAGAAGCATGTATCCTTTTGTGGCTGGTTTATTGTTTACTACAAGAGTAAAGCTTGCCGAAAGTCAAAGAGAGAGAGGAAATGGGAGAGCTCAGTCTTCCTTTAGAAGCGGGCTGTGATCTCTAATCCTGCACCTGGAGCCCTTAGCCAGGTAAATAAAGGCTCCTAGATAAAAACATCTTCCTCTCTTTCTTTCCCCCTTTTGTACATGGATTGTGCCTAGGCTATAAAAGTTATTTTTAAACATGACAGCATTTCCTTTGGCTTATGACAGAAAACACAGCTTGAGAATATACTCAGGGTGACTGTGAAATCATGGGTGCAGCTAGACTTGCCAAGTGAAAACTGGAAATAGCCCCTGTATCTTTAATGATGCTGTACAAGAGAGAATTTCAGCATGTGTTGCTTGCAATGCAATGGGGTAGCAAGCAACACAGATTGAAATTCCCTCTTCTAAACAACTATTAATGGCACATGGAGTGTTTTATTCTGGCAATCCTAGCTGCTTCAGATACAGCTATAATACCCTAACAAGTTTCTTCTTCTTACTGTTATTAAACAACACTTCTCATAATGCAGTGGTTCTCACAGTATTTTGTTGCTGTGAGAAACACCGGTAAGGCAGAATGTGGAACCTCCACATAAATGGGAAGTTTCCTCTCTCTCCTTTGTCTCAGGGCCAAAACCTGAGATCTAACAGTTCTCACAGTTGATGTTTATAAACATTGTACATTAAGCACCTACTGCAGTTACCCTCAGCATGTAATTCACATAATGAATACAGCTATAACAAATGTTAAAATATTTATCTGATGGGGAAGTAGCTTTTCCCATCTCTGTTTTAAACAGCTTAGCAAGCACTGCTTTTAAAAGTGCACATGGGAGTTGTAGTGTAGCCAAGGAATATTTCCCAAGCTCTGCTTTCAACAATAATCTACAGTAGACACTTCAAAGCAGACTACAACAACAGGGGGACAAAAGCACACTGGATGGGGGAAATTTTCAAGGCAGTGCTCTTCCCCTGAGATTCCTTCACCATCCTGAGAAGCAGAGATGAGCACCCAGGTCCTGAGACTCAGTACCATTCTTTGCAATCTGAGGACCCTCGTGTGCGTATTGGAGGGGCTCCTTACAAGCACACTTGGAGGAAGCCCTGTGAACCTCGAAGTGAGTTACTTCCTAGTAAATCTGTACTGGATTGGGCCAGAGTTTCTCCAAACTATACAAAAATAGTATATAGTCTTTCAACTCAAGGCCTTAATCTTTTGAAATAGACCTTAGACCTGGGACTGCTTACTCACATCAGAATGAGCTGGCTTTGAAGGAAAGAAGGCCATACATTTAATAGTGATGCCAGGCTTTAGGCTAAGATCACCTGCTATAACTAAGTTCCTAGGAACCCTAGAAACTGAACAAAACAATCACTGGTTATTCCCTGTCCCCTTCCCCACCCCTGTGTGAAAGTTCTTATTCACATCTACACTCTCCTCTGTATAGGTTACTATCACCATATTGGATGAAAATGACAACAGTCCACAGTTTGACATTACTTCTGACTCATCTGTAAGTGTAGCAGAGGACAGTTCTGTTGGACGTCGAATTGCTCTCGTTCTGGCCAGGGACCCTGATGCAGGAAGCAATGGGCAGGTAGCCATGATTGTGTAACTTCAAAATGTACTTTTCCAGTGAAGCAACATGGGGTGCTGGGATGCAGTGGTTGCTTATTCCATATTATTAATTCTTAAGGATTGACTGAGACTAAAAAATGCCTTGTTTCTGTGTAAGAGCTTTGATGAATTGCAAAACATAAGGACTGTAGTTTGCAAACCTGTTTTCTTTCCCTAATTGTTATGATAAATTGGTTTCAGTGTTAGTCTGTACTTCCTACTTTGGACTGGACTTGTGATCTTTGTCAAGTATTACGCATACTAGGCATGGGTACAGAAATAACAGTGAATAGATGGATTGATGAAGAATCTCCTGCTTTTGCACTACACTTCCATGTATCTGTTGTCTTGCTTATGGCAACACTGGAGCTCAAGGAACAAGCATGAGAGACCAGCTGCTGTGGTCTAAAATTACCAGATTCATGTTATTGTGATCAATAAAGTTGATTTTTAATGGGGAAAATCTTCAGTTAAAATCTTCAGTGTAACTTCTGAGATTCAGGGACAAACATGAAGGATAGTGTTTGGTCCAGTGAGAGAATTATGCTAATTTTAAATTACCTACCCAGATATGCATGAAAGACAAGCACAAGGATGAAACTTTCCTTTCCATCATGTCTGTGTGTACGTATGTGTGTATGTATGTATGTATGTATGTATGTGTGTGTGTATATATGTGTGTGTGTGCACGCGCAAACAAGCACACACACACACACACACCTTATCACTTCCTTATAGTTTTAATTGAGAAAGCCCATTCAGGTGAAATTCATATGAAATTTCTTGTGGTAAATTAGCCCTCGTAGACAGGTATAAAAGAGGATGATGTGCACAAGGATGATCTCTTTCTTTTAAACAAATGAATGTTTGTGTGTTTATACATGTGTGCATGCACACACATTACCAACTCCTTTCAACTTTAGTGGAGAAAAGGGTCTTTAAACAAAATGGGAATGACAGGGGATAAATATTCCAGTTTCCTATGAAACAAAAGAAGGAATGAAGTATACTGTATTCAACAAAATCCAAAAATGATCCAAATTTGGCACCATAGACGATCCTTTGTAGCATGCCTTTTCCTCTGGTCTGTCTCTTCAGCCTGGCTTTTTTTTGCCCTGGTTCACCAAGAGATGGAACACACACTAGGGTTAAAATGAAATAAATAAATTATGGAGGAGTTCCTTTGTGACCTTCATCTCCCATCACCCCTTGTCAGAGTGCATAAGGGCCAGGAATCTTGCAAATTGTAATCCTAGATGATTGTTGGCAAGGAGGCACCAGATCAAAGGGATGCTACTGTAGTAAAACTAGTGAAAGCGGTGAAATGGTAATTTCATTCTATTAATGTATAGCAAAGTGGAAAATGTGTGATTCTTTATATATCGTTTGACGGCTATCTTCACCCCTAAACCATAGGGAGAGATGATGAGGGTTGCAGTCCAACAACATCTGGAGTGCCACATGTATCACATCCCTGTTCTGTAGGTACTGTTTCTTCCTCAAGGCCAATTCACATGTTCTCTTTCTTGAGAGGAAGATAGGGAAGCAAATTCATACTGCTTCTTGCCGCTTGACAAGTCTGCTGTTAGAAGGCAGTGGGGAAGACCCGGAACTTACAGAATTTACTTCTAAGCAGATGTATGAGTTCCATTTGACACATTATAAGAACTGCTTGCTTTTCTTCTCCTCCATTCTTTGTAACATAACGAACTGGTTGTAAGGGAATAATCTTCTGCAGTAGTGCTCCTCTGAAGCATGGATGGCTAGCAGTAAACATAACTTAGAGTGATGGCTGAAGGTGGATCTAAAAATCATAGGAAAAAAATTCTAAGATCAGTTTCTTTGCTGCCAAGAAGCCATGCTAACACCTGACAGATGGAACAATGGACTTAACCTGAAAAACAGATGTGGCTTTCTCATTACCACAATATACCAAAAGGAAGCTCTCTCTCTATTTAACAGGAAGCACTTTGCATTTAAGGTGGGGTGTTATTTTTCTCTCTTCTGTCTGCTGCCTAGATTAATTAGCTGTTGTGAACTTCTCAAAGAATTTCATTCTTGACAGGCTATTTGTTTTGAATATATATTTTAACTTACATATAAAATACATTTATGTATGTTAACTGCTTATATGTATCAGTCTTAGGAGGAATTCACATCACTGGCTATTTACATTATTTTCACTGTATGTCTAAAGACAGAGGATTGTGGGCAGTGTTCAGTGGAATTCCAATGTGGCTTTAAGAATATTTAATCCTCTTGCACTAGGATAGGTTTGGGCAACTTCTAATGGTTCATTAACCACACTAGGCCCAAAAGAGTCCAATTTAAAAAAAAACAAACTAGAAGTGACTTCAGGATCACTATTGAGATTTACTGTTTTGAGCAGGAGGGGGGTGTTGTTATAGCATCCAGCACCTTATTGAAACACAAATACATAATTCCCACAGGCCTCCAGGAGTGTCATAACCATTTTTGGTTATTGTTTTTGTGGTTGCTGCTGCTGCTTTGCCCTTAGGTGTGCAGGAGAGAGATTAAAAAAAAAAAAGCTTTGTGCCACGATTTACCTAACTCTACACTAGGATAAGCAAAGTTGAACTCTGAGGTATAGGGCAGTTTCTGATCTCAGCAAGAATTCCAGTGCATTGTGTGGAATAAAAATACCCCATGTCTAAATCAGTATTCAAATATATAGAGTATTCTATTCAAACCCATACAGTGTGGAAAATATACAGCGAAGAAGAGGTAAAATAATACCAGATTAAATTAAATTAAATTAAATAAAAGAGCTGTACTTGTACTGTGAATGATTTTCAAACCCCAGTGAATTTCATTGTTTCCCATGGAAAATTTTTATATTTTTCCCTAATGGAACTAAGCTACTGACAACCAGCACATGTCACTGCTGCTTTGCAGCATCATGGTTTGCCAGAAAATGGAATGGACATTTGTTACATGACAATTGGTTGTAATTTTGTGAGATTGCAGGTGAGAA
Source organism: Ctenosaura bakeri (assembly GCA_948474755.1). Lineage (NCBI taxonomy): Eukaryota > Metazoa > Chordata > Lepidosauria > Squamata > Iguanidae > Ctenosaura > Ctenosaura bakeri. Next base: position 254,466 of record CAOLHI010003434.1, read on the forward strand.
TGTCAGTGAATGTCATTACAATGACATGTAGGTCTGTGTTGTAGGCTTGCTTCTGTGTAGATGCTGCAAGATGAATCTGGAGGAATTTTTTAAAAAAAGAAATGAGGTTCAGCTAAAATCGTGTGGGCTCTCTGTGATCTTTGATTTAGTCATGATGTAGCACACTGAAGTGCAAAGTGCTTGTTTGTTGAACACACCTTTCAGCCCTACTTAGTATACCTATAAGTCCTAGTCTTTATTTCCAGTCACATATGTGTACACAGATATGTGCAGATATTACAGATTTTGCATCTGCACTCACAGAGCAACTAAACTGTGAACTTTCAGTTAAATATACAAAGTGAAAATAGAATTTGGCTGATTGGGCAAATTGATTGTGACTGTGCTAAGTACAGTGAGCCCTCCAGTTTCGCCAGGCTCAGGGTTGCAAGACCCCTGCGAAAGTGAACACACGCACACACACACACGTGTATGTGTGTGTGTGTGTATAGTGTGTGTATATTTTAACCTGAGAACACTTCTGGCAAAAGTGGGTCATACAGTCATGCCAGAAAACCTACCAATGCTTAGAGAGGTGTTCCTTCTGTTAATCTCTCATCCCCAGCACAACATAGTATCACATTGCAGTTAGAGATTCTTAGAGAAAGAGCAGATAAGGTAAGATTTTTTTTAAAATAAACAAATTAAATAAATAAAGTAAAACAGGAACTAATCAAATCTATGAGTGCTGAACCTGGAAAAGTGCAGAGCCCATTATATTGACAATTTGAGAGAAATTGTCATACTGAATTATATCACTCTGAATGCTTCTATCCTTATTCTTTATTCAAAATAATCTGATCTGAAACTTGACTATAATAATCAATGGATTTGCAGATTCTGTAATATTTGATTCCAGGCATCCTCAAAATGTGTGCATTATGATGCAATATACTTTTGCTCTTCCTATACCTAATGGACCATAATGTTCTTAATTTTGCCTAATTTCCTATTTCTCACTGTATACTTCTCTCTTTTTCTGTATAGGTTGCCTTTTCACTGGTATCTGGAAATACAGGCAGGGCCTTTGAAATCCGAACAACAAACAACACCTATGGAGAAGTGTTTGTGGCCAGACCATTGGACCGGGAACTGATAGACCACTACACTTTAAAGGTAACTGAGAGATGCCCATCATCCAAGCTGTGTACTGTACATTCATCTCACATTTGTATAGCCCCACTGTAAATAAATATCCTGCATTATGATACTGGCAGTTTTATTTTTAATTCTGGTTATAATGACCCCACAACAGGGAATTTTTATTTTTCATAGCAGCTGCAATATTTGGCCAAACCTCTCATCTCCATTTTAGTGGAGAAAGGATACTGGAAGTCAAGTATGGTTGCATTTAGTTACTTATTCTTTGCCTACCTAATTGCTAAATAGTCAAAATGGTCAAAAATTGAGATGTGGGGGGAAAATACACTGGACAAGAGTGGTGCAATCTTTGACTCAAGACTAGGATCTTATTATCTGGGTACAGGATGAGCTTCTCTTATCCAAAATGCAAGGGACAAGAGGTGTTCCATGTTTTTATTTTATTTTATATTTTGGATTTTGGAATATCTGCAGGTACATAATGAGATATCTTGGAGTTGAGACCAAAGTCTAAACATAAAATTCATTTATATTTCATATTAACCTTAAATTGTAAATTTAAATTGTTATAAATTATATACTGTTGTATGTTGTTGTTGTATCTATACTTTTGTGTATTTGTGGTAGATTATATATTGTTCTTCTGATGCAGAGTCTGCTCTTTTGGCAGTTCTTTTCGTCTTGCCTTCTTCCTGTAGGAAGCATGAGGGAATTATGAAGGCTTGCTTTGGACTATGTGCACATACTGCTTGTAAAGTCTCTGAGTTGGTGCCTTTTGTACCCTCTGTGCTTGCTTGGGACCACACACACGTGCACGTTCCCAAGTGAGTCTTCACAATTCCCTCATGTTCACTACAGGAAGAAGACTAGTTTGCACTTCTCAAAAGTTTCAGTTTTTGGAAGGTTTTAAATTTGGGATTTTCAGATAAGGGAGGCTCAGCTTGGACAATCCTTTTGCTACATTCCAGATTCAAGCATCTGACAGAGGTGTCCCACCTCGCAGGAAAGAGCATACCTTAAGAGTGAATATACTGGATGTTAATGATAACCCCCCGGTCATTGCAAACCCATATGGATACAATGTTAGCATTAATGAGGTAAGCTTTCCTGGCTGCTGGCTGGGCTCATGGCCCTGCTTCTCCTTCCTTTAATGACAGTTGTTTAAGCACAAGGAACATCAGAGTCTAATTTAAATACACATTTTGCTTTGGGTGTAGTTCCTATATTCTATAACATAAGTGCTTGCTTAAAAGCCCTGCTTGAGAATATTCTTTGAAAATGTGCTTCTGAGTTACGGGCACTGAAGACAATAAGGTCATGTTGGAGCTGCTGGTACTCTGAGCTAGCTAATAAATTAATGAATTTATGCACCTTCTGTACCAAGGAAACTAAAAATTTTGCATGTGCACTTTTATAAATGTATATGCTTGCTCCCTTTAGTTTGTATTTAGTCTGTTTGGCCTTAGGGACTGGTCTTGCAGTACATGGCAAAATGAGATTTGAGAGTGAGGAGAGCAAAAGAGATTAGAATGGGGAACTATATAGAACAGCAAAATCAAGTAGTCAGAGGAAGTTCCCTTTCCATGGAGTCCTCTTTATTGTAACTAGGAGCTCAGCTCAGAGTTCTCTGCAGTTTCTCTGTCTTCAAATTTTGCTGAGAGTTGCACCCTGAAGTTCAGAATTAGGCAAAACATCTGAGAAACACTATAAAATGCAAATAGAATTATAACCTTTTAGGCATTTTCCCCCCAGAACAGGTCTATTCTAAGCTCTGAGTAACAGCTCAAAGCCTTAAATGAATGCAGACTACAAGTTTTTGCATTTTCTCTACACGTATAAGGATTATGCCTCCACATTTTTATAAGGGAACAATCAGTGCCTCACTGGTGTTCAGAGTTATGGTTCAAATTTTCAATCCATCTGTATAAAACTTATTCACTATAGCTTTGACCTCGCCAAAAGTTATTGTATACGTGGATGGTTCTGCATAGGTTTCCCCAAAATAGAACTTTTAGAATTAAACAATATAGCATGCATGGATAAGACAAATTTTGACAGCAGCATTGCTGTGCAGGAGTATCTGATTATCTGAGAAAATGACAACACAAAAATGTTGTCAATAAGGTTTCAGCCTATAATGATTATTCATTGCTTGCTTACTGGATTATTTAAATTATAATGTCTTTGTGCTTTATGAGCAGGGCAGAATGGCATCTATGCAATCTATGCAATATATCGCCAAGAGTTTCTGATTCCTAGTAGTCAAATAATTACAAATGATGAGAAAGGTGCTTTTAAAAAGTAATAATTCTTGCTTTGTATAGCCCTTGAACTAATTCTTTACCCTTGATGTTCTTCATCTGTAAAATATAAGCATATATTGGTTGCCTTTAATCAGATTTTTGTGCAGCTCTACTGGCCACTTTGAGAATTTTGAATCAGATTGATATTTGTATACACAGTGATGTGTAATAAATAATTGACACCACACCTTTCCCATAAGGCTCCAGTCAGAGTGCTAGCAAAAATAACTAAGAGCTCCAAGAAGAAAATATTTCTCCTTGCCATACAGGTTATTTTAGTGAGTGTTTGTAGTGAGCCTAACTTGGTGGTCTTTCTCTAATCCTAAATCCACATCTGATGTGAACTGTTCAGTTGTATCTTTGAGAGATACATTATGTATTTCTGAATAAAAATGCCCACCTAATTCTGACTTCTTTTCTTACTCTTTCACACCCACCTTTTCCTCCATGTACTCACAGAATGTGGGTGGAGGTACTGCTGTGGCCCAGGTGCGAGCTACTGACAGGGACAGCGGCCTCAACAGTGTCCTCTCCTACTACATCACTCTTGGAAATGAGGAACTAACTTTCCGGATGGATAGAGTGACTGGGGAAATCGCCACCCGCCCTTCCCCTCCAGACCGTGAGAGACAACAGTTCTACCAGTTGGTGGTCACTGTGGAGGACGAAGGCAACCCAGCCCTCTCGGTAAGTAATAATGATGTGATGCTACACTTCATCACTGGCAATGCCACAGTGGAACTACTGGGTGCTCTTTAGGTAGGATGAAGTTCCCAAGAAAAACTGAGAAGCCCAGAGGGATGGTCACAGTGCCCCAAGATAAACCTTCTCTCAGTTTTCCAGGGGAATGGTGTCCTACTAGGTTGTCATTACTAGGCAACAAAACAGCAAAAACATACCCAGCCCACCAAAAAAAGGTCTACTGAATGGAGTGGCAAGGGTAACAAATTCCCAGTGTTCTCCCACCACCATAGAAAGGATGTAACTCCAGGTTATCCAGGTGGAGTCATCCTTCAGGTGATATGTAATTTTTAAGATGTGTGTCACAGATATTCAGGGATAGGCATAAAGGCAAGAACAGATAGAAAACAAAACTGATATCACATTCTTCACTGGCTGGAGAACTCTGATTCATTTGTTTACCCCACCATACCAAAAAAACAAGTGGAAAGCACCAACAAAACAACTGTTCCAAATCCAGAAGATAGTCTCTCTGAATTCCATTGACCAGATTTTAATTCTAGGGCACAGATCTTGATTGTATAATAGCATGTGAGATCAAGGTATTCCATGATTATACAGATTATCTAGATCCATTTCAGTCTGGCTTCAAGTCTAGTTATGGGATAGAAACAATTGTGGCCACATTGTTAGGTTATCAGCACCAGAAACTGGGCAGGTAGAATGCACCCTTGTTCTCTGAAGCTTTTGACACTACTCACTATGATATCCTTTAGGATTACCTCACTGGAATGGGGCTTGGAAGCACCAATTATAGAGTTTCTGATCCTTTCTGGAGGGATGTGTTCAAAATGTGATGTTAGGGACCTCCCTTGGGGTTCCATCTTGATCTCTTGACGTTTAACATCTACATGAATGTGCTGGGGAGGTCATCCAAGTTTGGGAGTTTGATGTCTCCAATATGCTGATGACACCCCCCACCCCCTGCACGTCCATTATATCTGAGTCCATGGAAACTATTCAACGTTTGAGTGAGTGTTCCATGTCAGTAGTGGGCAGGATGAAGGTCAAGAAAAGACAGAGGTGTTTTTGGCTGATAAAAAGACAGATTAGGGAAAGAAGTTCAGACTCATTTTGGAATGTGTTGCCTAAACTCCAGCTATACATTTGCTGCAGCAAAGAGAAGCCACTGCAACACATCAGTCCACTCACTGTATTGCTGTGAGGGCTAGGTAGCACTTGCTTTCACTAGCTAGTAATTCTGGATACCGCTGGTGGGCACTTTCCTCCTTTGGTGTTTGTTGCAGCAGGAGAGTAGTGATCTAGAAACCTAGAGTAACCACCTGCCTAATGCATCATTCTCAGAGGTCCTCAGAGTGAGGCATCTGATGATTAAGTTGAAGAGGTGACAATGGAGGTGGCACAGCAGACAGCCCTCCTGGTGATGGGTGAGCACTTTGCCACTCTTTCCCAGCTGCTGTCATCAGGTTTTGGGTATGATCAGGAGCAGTTAGAGGTAAAGGGATCAGGGAGAGGTAAAGCTAGTGTACAGTTGCATCTATTTCTTGAACTGTTGAAGCTGGCCAAGGTACCACATGCCTTACTTCCAACTCATTGGAACTACTGCAACTCTACCTTCCATAGGACTGCATTTGAAAGTGTTGAGAAGCTTCAAGTATGTCAAAATGTTGCATCCATTGTATTGACTGATTATGGTTATAGAGAGCACACAACTGTCATCTTGCAACAGCCTCAGTGGCTACCAATCAATTTCAAGGCACAATTTAAAGTGCTCATTATCACCTTCAAAGTTATAGAGAAAGAGTCATACATGAGTTGGGACCAGATGATCTGAAAGACTGTATTCTGCTGTATGGGCCTGTCCAAATTTCAAAATCTTTGGGAAAAGCACTCTCCTCCCACCAGTTTCTGAACTGTCCATGGCAGAAACTCAAGAGAGGGCCTTGTTAGTAGCTGCCCTTAATCTCCGGTGCAAAGGTGGCCAAACTTGCCTTATGTAAGAACCACATATGATAAAGTTCAGATGTTCGAGAGCCAGAAAACATGCGCAAATATTATATACATATTATTATTAGTGCATACACATTTTATTACAAAAATGTTATAAGAAATGTTAAGAAATACATGTACATAATATTTACTCACATATGTAGTTTTAAACTGTTAATTTGTATCAGTTTCAATATAATCACAAAGTACACACACACACACACACATATATTTTGAAAATATTTGAAAACACATATTTTGAAAACATTTGATATATATGTATACACTAATCCATCAGAATTTTGAAAACATTGGTGGAGATTTATGTGTGTGTGTGTGTGTGAGAGAGAGAGAGAGAGAGAGAATGCATGTATGTATATGTATGTGTATGTGTGTGTATATATATACACACACACAATACATACATTCTCATATATACACACACATATATATACATACACCAAATGTTTTCAAAATCCTGATGGATTAGTGTTTTAGCGCTCTACAACTTCAAGGCTTACCTTACATTTTCTCTTCCCTGTTGAATTGACCATGTATCTAACATAGCATGTTGCAGTTACATTGCAGTTTGTACAACTGCTTGGTTTTATTGATTTGGATAGGGATGGGACGGATCCAGAATTTTCTGGATCCGAATCCCTGGAAGGTTCTGGGAGTCCACAAATCTTGAATCTTTTGAATCCTTTTTTTAAAAAGAGTTTAAAAAGCAAGGGAAAGAAGGATAACCTTGGGCAGGACACACTCTCTCAGCCTGAGCAAAAGCCTAGGCAAAGGCAAACCTCCCTCTGAAGAAATCTGGCCAGGACAATTGTCATAGTTTTGCCTCAGGATCTCCCCAGATTGAAAATGACATGAAGGCCCTTTCTGCACAGGCAGGAAAATGTGGATTAATCCCACATTTTCCTGCCTGTGTAAACAGGGCCACATATTACAGTAGAAAGATAATCCAGGTCAAAACTGGCTTTGCATAGCTCCTTCTGACATCCTGGTGTTTGTAGTTTGATGATGCACCAGTACACTTTGGCAGAGAAGGCTGTGACACCTTGTAAAACTCCAAATCCCAGAATTGTGTCTGAAAGAGCTTTGCAAGGGAGCTATGCAAAGGAATGTTTCAACTGTCCTTGAAATCTCAAGCCTGTAGCTTCCAGTCAAGTACAGAACTTAAGTATGAAATGTTCAATTTAAATATCTTAGAATTCAAGCCCAGATTTAATTTCTGAAATTGTTAGCAAGGGCCATTACTCCAAGGGAAAACCTCACCTGCCTACTATCTTCCCTTGCATGTAGGTCTTCCAGGTTTTCAGGCGTCTCGGTCTCCCAGATTTTCAGATATCCTGAGCTCCTTGGTTTTCAGGCATCCCAGTCTCCCTGGTTTCCAGGTGTCCCAGTCTCCCTGGTTTCCAGGTGTCCCGGTCCCCAGCAATCTATTCAGTTGGTGGATTCGAAAGGTTCAGTTTGCCTATTTTGGCACAGGAATTCGGATTCAGGAATCTTGAATCCTTACCCAGGATTCGAGGATTTGATTGGTCCATCCCTAGATTTGGGCTATGTTCTACTCAGTTCTTTTTGGGCAAGACACAAATCGAATCAATAAATCCAGTAAATAAATCTGATCAGAGCCACCCAACAGGCCCTTCAGTATGGACTTCATGCATCTACCCCAACCTTGCATGACCTCCTGATTGAATTTCGTGTCCTAATATTATCCTTCTGATGGTTCTCAAAGGAAACGATTTGTTCCAAGGACCTACTCACTGTAGCTGGTAGATTATATGATCACAGATACCATCTCTGAAGGATGATGTCCTCAATGCAAGGAGCTTGCTTGCAGAGGAAATGCTCCCCACATAACAAATTTTGATTGGTGGGATTTCAAAGCATTCCTGCTAATTCAACTCAGCCACACAGTCCAACAGCCTAGATACACATTAAGTGCCAGAGAAGGTCATGATTCCAAGCCCTATTGGAGGATGTAAGCAATCTCTATGAATTTCTAGAGAACAACAAATTGGGTAGAACACCTCTTCTCTTCTTGACAAGCAAATATACTGAGAACCCATTTACTGTGTTAGCCAGTTGGCTCATGAAGCAAGTCATTGACCACAGCAAGTCTTTCATTTTCTAGCAGGCAGGTTTGGGCCTCCACAAGTGAAGGTGCTTGTGTTGCTTGGATCCCTATTTCATTATTAGGTAATTCATCTTAAGACTCCATTACATACTATCTGAATATGTCCTGTTCACCTATACTTACAAGACTTGTTCTAGATTTTCTGCTCTAACACAGCAAATTGCACAAAGTTTGAGGGAATGGAGACTAGGAAGGCAGACATAACCTTCATGGCTGTTTGGTGGCAATGAGAGGCCTAGTAGATACGATAGTAGATTTACTATGGTCCTTTCCGGTGATGAAATATTCAGCAAGGTTCTGTCTTCTGTCAAATCTTCCTGATTGTAGCTGTGTTTGCTTGCTTGTTTGTTTTGCCTGGGGATTCAGGGCAGGAATGCTTGTGCTTCAAGCCCTGGGTAGTATTGAAAAAAAAAATGAACTACAGGTTTGCATGGTCACTTATCTTTCCCCTCAGTTTGACGTGGAACATCTGCTGTTTTCATAAGAAACAGTTCTTTATGTGGTTTCAGCCTCTTTGTGAGTTATGTAAAGGGTGTGTTTGGATTCATTGTAGTTCTACCCTCCTGGTTTCCATTGGCTGGTTTAATCAGAGGCATAGAATGTAATGAATGTAATAAAGTAAATCATTTCTCCATTACAATAGATTTGGCTATCATGAAATCCAAGTTACGTTCCGCTTCTTGTTGCAATTGTCCTTGTGTTGAACTTCTCTAAAAATAATTTTGTTTTATTTAAAAGCATCAGGGAAATAGTCTGCATATTTATGTGATTTATCTGCTTGCTAATGAATTTGAAAGAGCACCTCATGAAAACAAGTATTACAAATGTTTGCATGAAAAGCTTCTCATTTTAAATGCTTCTCATTCTAGGCTGTCTCTGAGCCTTTTTTTCTTAACGGAGATCTTGTTTGCATAAGATGGTACCACATCCTTGTATGTACAGGGGACCCAAGGCACACATAAATGATCAGGGACGGGCACAGAAACAAACCAGGGAAGCCTAGGTTGCTCCTTTTTAAATACAATATATATTAATAGCTTTTGTGCTTACATCCAGATGGCAGAGTTTGGCACACTGAGAGCACAGACTGTATATGCCCAATTCAGACAGGGACTATGACAGTCACGTAATCATTCCCCAAGATCTTAGTGTGTTCAAGATTTTCATAAACTTTACATTCCAGCAGGCCTATTCTGGTGATTTTAAATTGTGAATTTTAACAATGAATTCTAAATATGCATTGTCTGTTTCTAGGTATTTGTAATTCTTTTTTTTTTTTCCTTTTAAGGTAATATGCATTCTAACCACTATTTTAATTGATGTCTGTTTTTAACTGTTATCTGTTAGTCTATTATTGCCCCACGCTTTGACCCATGGGAAGAGGTGGGTGAGAAATGATGATGGTGGTGGTGGTGGTGGTGACTAGTTAAGGTTTAACTTTACTTGTTTTCTTCTTTCCTTTCGGTTTACTAATCTTCTCTGTGTGCCAGGGCTACACAGTTCCACAGAAAAGAAAGTGTAACTGTATAGCTCACACAATGGGAGAGATTTTACTGTCTACTTTGAGAGAAGTTTCTGTTTTGTGCAGAGTAATGTTCCATTTACATTAACAATGCAATTATACACATACCTGCTCAGTAGTAAGTCCAAGTGAATTCAGTGGGATTTACTTCTAGGTAAATGTCTATAGGAAAGTAGCATGTGACACTCTAAAAAGCCAATTGAATGCATGCATTTCTTAATGACAATGATGTTTTCCAACTAATTACACTGCACTTACCTACTGAGTACTGTACTCATCCCATTATTTGGTTAACAACCCTGTAAAGTAGGTTAGGCTGAGAAGCTATGATTGGCTCAAAAGGACCACAAGTGTTATGTTATAGGGATGCTGGGATTTTACTTGATTAATAATACACCCTGGGCAGAATGGTAGGTATGAACACAGAATCCATATAGTAGATCTGAAAGAAAGCTGTAACTCTGAGCATATCAGATAAAGGCATTTTGATTTTAGAATAATGTATTATATACATTATATTTATTGTTAACCATACCGTCTGCTCCTGTACTCACACAGAATATTTGTGGATTTGGGTTATTCACTATTTGGAACAGACTCTGAAGTTGCTAGGTCAGACATGTACTTGTTTTCATGTGTGAAATGCTGGAGGGTAAGCAACTGTAGGGAATTCCTTTCACCTCAGCTGAGTTACTAATTCAAATTTGTTTTGTAAAATCATTGCCTTTACAAAATATATCTTCAGTTATGTAAATAGCATAATATCACTGTTTTCATAAGATTACATCAGGTCTTCCCTGGCTTATCCAAAGGATAAGCTTGACTACACAGATTGGTGCCTATTTTCCTAGGACAGTACTAGATTACAGGAATCTTTACATTTTTTTTGTCTTTTTGCAGTACCAGGCAAGAAGGCTGTCCATATGAACCTTCGTAGAGCAAGGGTAGGGAAGTTCTTTCAGCCCAAGTTCAGCATCAGAGGTGAAAGAGTGGGAACAAAACTATCATCATATTTTAGCTCAGAGCTCTTTCTACCGGTAACTAAGCATTTGGAACATCCTTTCAAACTTAGCACAGGGAAAATATCAGTACAAAACCTAGGAAACCACCAAATGATCATTTCACATGGAACCCCAGGGGTCAGCACTGGAATGCCAGGTTCTACTCCATGGCCGGAGGGCTTCTGCCCCTGTCCTAGGCAGACAGACTCAACTGGGCAAAAAGAGGATTCTCAGTATCCTCTTCTTGAAGTGTATTTATTTCTATTGACATCAGAAAAGAGAATAAAGTTTTGTTTTGGTTAGGATGGTGAAACATGGGTTACCACAAGAAAATAGGGAAGCCACTATTTTAGACCTTTTTAAAGAAGGAACAAAATTAGGGAAGAATATAGCAACTTTTTGTGCTGCAATGCCACATTTAGTGGTTTCACTGTTGAGTGTAGTGGTAGCGTGACCCTTACTAGATTTTTGTTGAACTGAAATGATGAAATTGCTTTGGTCAGCAACATCAGTTAAAATGTGGTTTGCATCAGATTCTGTTAATTTTAAACACATAGGAAGCTCAGGAGGAAGATGCTTTTTTACAGATCTGTTAAAAATGCTTTTTAACTGATCAAAGCACTTTTTCTGAACTATACATACTGCCATTTTTTTATGCATTACTTATACTTCCTACAGACAGGGACAGAGTAGAATCAGTTCTGAGGGAGATGGATCAATGGTCTGATTTAGCATAAGACACTTTTATGTGTTTCTTGTAATCACCTCTGTGTTTAAGAACACTGACACTTCCCATCGCTGGATTCAGCTGGAGTTTTTGCTGGATATTCCCCATGAACTTTTTGTGTTTCACAATAGAAATGCAACCACAATGAAATTTTATTGGATCATCACATCATTTAACAAAGAAAAAATACAAATATAAATACATTCAAGAAGTGTGGCAAAGAAGCTGGCATATGCTCTCAGCAGTCTTATTTTTACACTGGCAAGTATATATCTATCCACCTTTTCTTGCCAGACAGAAGCAATCTGGCTGACTTTTAAAAGAATAAGATCTCTGCACCTGTCACTAAAGAATCTGCTACTTTTTTCTTAGAATTCTTTTCTTAGTCACAAACCATTTAAATACCTTTTAAAAATTGAAAAATCTGTACCCACAGCTTTTATCAGATATGTACTGAAATCTTTCAGTGCATGAATGCTACTGAGCATTTACTAAGCAGTTATTTATTAGAGGGTAAATAGATAAATTGATTTTCTGTATTGTCCTTTGAAGCAGTAAGCAGACTTTTTTTTTAATCATACTTCTGCATTAGAGTGATAATTTCAAGGAAGCAAGAGAAATATAAAATTCTCCTCACCATTTGTTAGCAGGATGTGACATCACTGGTATCACATGCATGCAGTGATCAGATACCAGTGATTAAATTGTCTGCTGTGTAAGTATTAAGCAGAGGACACACCTATCCACATTCTGAAACACCCAGTTTGATGTACTGCACTGACCTATTTAGCCAGCAGATCTACTAAGAAAACAAGATTCTAGGCCAACTAATAATGTATGCTCATGTCACCTTGCTAAAGCTACTTTGCAGTGGGGGAATGTGCAGAACACCTTTCTGATTCCTCAATCAGCCTTCATACACCTTGCAGAGAAAGGAGTCTACAACAGTGGTTCTTCATCTTTTCTTTACTGGAGACCCCCTGTAAATATAATTTGTTGCCAGGGTCCCCAAGATTTAACTCAAGATTTAAATATTTAAATTTAGATTTAAATATTCAGATATTTATTCAAATATTCAAATATTTATTTATTTATTTCTGGCTTTGGAGACTAGGATTCAGATTCCCCCCTCAGACACTCGCCAATGTTGGGCAAGTCCCTATTACTGCCACAGCTGTTGGTATCCAGGAGCAGGGCTTTGCATACCACCTGTGAGGGCTCCCCAGACCCCAGGTTAAGAGCCACTAGTCTACAACATTTAAGACCAATTCTGTAGCTAATTTGCTTGCCACATAGTCAAACAGTTTTCAAGTTATGATAGCCAACCAAATGGTAGGCCCAATAACCAGCGTGATTCAAAAAGACTTTTTAGTATGGTTGGAGATAACCAGAGATTATTTCCAGATTGCCCTAACAGTTTCTGTCTAAGTGATAAAATCATTCTAAGAAAGTTCTAGATAACAGCTTCAGCCAAGAGATTTTATTTTAACCTTTCATCTATATGAAGTTTTAAAATCATATTTAAGTCATTTCAGGCTATTAAAATGGTATGTAGGCTAAACCATAATCTGTGCAACAGCTGGTTTTGCCCATAAGTGATTTACGGGCAAGTTTAAATCTACCTTAATACAGTGTCACACAGTTGAAACTATCAAACAGTGGTGTTGAACAGGACTAGTCAACCACATGTTTGTTTCCAATTCTTTATATGAATGTCCAGTATTTTAGGATGAAGCCAGATTAGCTTCTCAATACAGAACTGAGAACATGGAGCAAGTGTCATTTCTTCCTTTGATCAGAATACCTTGTGTTTTCTTCCTATGGCAGGTAGTTAATCTTTCTTAAGGCAGCTTAACTTCAAACATACCGGTTTAAATTGTTTATGGAATGCACGATGAAGCAAGGTTGTAAAATTTATTTCAATTATGTTTATTCCTAAGGCACTTTTAAAACAGCTATAACCTGCTGATGGTTTATTTTCCAGCAAAAATCTATAACATGTGTATTTTGTGTGTCAATGTCATATTTTATGTGGAGGTCGTTGTTTTAATATTTTTCAGCCTGCATAGGCTCCTAGAGCAACCTAACATAAGATGAATAAAAGGCAGATTGTCCCAGGCACATGCTTATAGTTGAAAAGACATGGCACAAAAGTAGGGAGGAGGAAGTGTCTCAGAAGTATCTTGCTGATGTGTATGGGCTCCTCCCTCTCAGTATAAACCCAAGTAGCCCAGAAGCACTTGATGATATCCATCCATGAATGTGGTATAATCAGTCAATGAGCCCAGATACCTTATCTTCCATTGCAGTTCTAAGGATGGGCTAGATGCACTATGAAACTAGGTTAACATGAACTGTTTAAAACATGCTTTTCAGCTTAAATTTGAAATGTATTGTCATTGTCAAATGTACTGTGCGTTGGCTCTGAGAGATAAACACTCTGTTTCTGATAGAAATAAAACTAGGCTGAAATGTTCAGATCAGTTTTAAAAGACAAACCTACCAGAACTTGAGTCTGTCCCACATCTTAGTCTCATTCCAAAGCAGGGTTTGAACTGCCTAGATTTGACATTAAATCCAAATTCTGATGTACTGACACGGTTTATCTAGGTACTCAGTAAGCATTAAGAGGAGAATTAAAAATGTGATTTATAAAACTGGGATCACAGTTTCAGCCTGAGTTCTCAAAATGCTTAGGAAATTTTAAAGAAAGAAAAATGTTAGAAGTATAGTAAAGCATGGAGACTTCAGCATGTTATGTGTAATATTTCAAGCCATGATAAATGTAAAATATCTTGTTGCTTACTAGCCAGAGGCACCAAAGTGGTACAAATATAAAAATAGCATATACACCACATATATACCACATAATACACCTAGAACACTTTGCTTGAAAGAGTATTCTGAATTTTTTTAAAATCTACTCAGGATTAGTCCCATGCTTTCATGGAAGAAGGCATCTGGATGGCAGGGAGATCCCTCTTCAGTTAAGACTTTCAGTGATGGCATGGATAATCCCTTTGGTTACAATTTAAACATTCGTCTCTCTCTTCCAGTATTGGTGTAGTGAAATCACACCCCATTTAAGAATTCTGCTTCAACAGTTGTTCATAAAATGATGAAGAGCTCTATGAAATAAAGTAAAAAGAAAAAAGAAAAACCTGGCAGAAGAATCTTAGAAAATCACTATCTTCAAGAATGTTATTTATTGTCTTGAAACCCTTGAGAGGCAAGGAATACATCAGTATATTGAAAGTAGAAGCACCAAGTGTCTCAGAAAGAGTCTGCCATTTTTCTCCTCCTGCCGTAGTCCTTTAAAAGCTCCTCCTCACACTTTTCTTCTCTCCATTCATACCCCTGCTGTTTTTGAAAGCAGCAAGGCAAACCTTGTCCATGATGCTGTGAAAGATTTTATTATACATTTGTTAAATTTGGTGAATCAGGAACAGGCTCTGGAGGGGAAAAAAAGCAAAGAGTGCAGGTTAACATAGGCAAAACCCAGTCATATTGTTCTGCTGGTAGAAAGTGGAGTTCAATAGAACCAGAAGGGCCTGATCATGTCTCCCGCACTGCAGCCCTCAGTGCAACCTCCCCCTAATCCCCTGCATCCAGCTCTGAAGGGCTGGAAAACCCTCTAGAATTTTAGGTAACACAGAGGGCTGAAGGGCAAGGGAATGAGGAAGGAAATTACGCTTCACCTGTCAGTGAAATATTGGATTTAACCTCCCGCCGCCCTGATATTTGTGGCTGCAATGTTATGAAATTTTACTTTAACTTTGGGTTAAGTGCATTTTGTAGAAGCAGATTTGCCCTCTCCACTATAAGCCTCAGAGTCAGAACAAGGACTAGGAGTCATAGTTTGTAAAAGCTTTTTGGAGCCAGGAAAACAGTGTCTTGGGGCACCTAAGCAGCTAAGAATCTAAAAAGATGTATTGTCATACATAAATGTATTATTCTAAATATTATGTTTATTATGCTAAATAGTCCCTCCCACCCCCACACTTTGTGTATAGTTATGCTGCATACTCCTAACTTTTTTGCAACTTTCTGGGCACAAAACATTTGAGAACAAATAGACCCAACTTAAGACAACACTGACTGTGTTTGATAAAGTATAGTACTGTTGTGAAAAAAGGAGAAGTCTCATCTGGCAATAGTAACACATGCTTTGTAATTTTCTGTTTGAATGACTGTAATGTACTCTATGTGGGACTGCCTTTGAAAAGTGCTCAGAAACTTCAATTGGCCCAAAGAGTTGCTGTAACCAGACTGTTAACTGGGATGGGGTTTAATTCTACAGATAGTTTCATTGTTTCCAAATAACTTTTGTAATTTTTTGCTGATGTTTTTGTATAATTTTTAATCTTTACTCATTTGAATAATTTGTAAGCCACACTGAGTCCCATTACTGGAAAAAAGGCAGGATATAAATGAATAAAATGGTGGTGATGATGATGATATGTCTTTCAAGCAGGGAAGGGTAACTTCCAGTGCTTGGAAATGTATAGGTGACCCCATGGCACCTTGAAGAGCTACACACACACATCTCCTCCCCAATTTGGTCTGTTTCATTAAAAAACAACCAAAGGTACCCAAAGCCTCGTGGGGGGTGGGCACAGAGTGCATAGTCAACAGCACCTTCTCAGCAGAAAGTTATTCCCTCAGAATTAATGTACTGCTGGCTAAGAAACAGTCATTGTGCACACACAGGCACCAATATACACATGCACGTTCTCTCTTCACTGAAACACTTACCCAGTGATGGGAAGAAACAGTCTCCTGGTGCTGGGGGTGAAAGTGGAGTATTAGGTTCTGAAAGAAGGTGCCGACCTGACTCTGAAGGCAGGCGGCTAGCCATATAAGTTAACTGTGGCCTGGGCTTGGTTTCTGGATTAACAGCAGGGACGTCATCAAAAACAGGGTTCTCAATGCCATGAGTGTTGCTGCATGAGGGGAAAAAAACAATAAAGACTCAGATTAATCATACCAGAGTCAAATTTTGCCTTTTCCCTGCTTGCCCATCACTTTGATGGGGAAAAAAAAATCACACAATTTTAAATATGCCCTCAGAATCCTGTTGTCTGTGCCTTTGTTTTGTTGACATGCAGGAGGAGGAAGTACTGATGTGCTTTAACATGTATTGAGTGGTTACTGGAAAATGATTTCAAAGCTTACTAAGAATTGAGTCACTTACAAACACATTATTGCTGTTCAAAATAGTTTTTTTTTTCCAAAAATGCCAAGATTCCAACACTCTGGCAGATTAATTTCTTAAAGTAATTGGTTGTTAACAGCATTTATGTTCAAAGTGAAGCCAAGATTAATTTCTATTTTTCAGTTTCTTGTTTTTCCATTTAATTTTTACAAGCAGCATGTTAATGCTTTGACACAGACCGTTTTAAAACTGGAAGGGAGTGCTGTCATAGTTAACAGAAGCAACAGAAAAATCTATTAGTAGGTGGCACTAGAAAGAGCTCCATGTTAGATTGTCCTCTTCTAAAGCAAGTTTGAAATCAGTTTAAAGGGAAAGTTTGTTATATAAAAGCAAAGGGGAGGGATTCATGTTTATTATTGCTTGTTGCTGCAAGTAGGGGTTTGCTATGTTCCATTTTGTACTGGAAATGTTGTATTACGTGGCTTCAAGAATATAGTCCTAAGACCCATGTTTAGATACCCTCCAACTGTACCAACTTGCCTGGGTCAGTCCTGATTCATGTTTTGCCATCCCACGTTTTCATCTTCTTTTCAAATGCCCAAGTTTCCTTCTTCTCCTCTCACTTTCCCCTTTGTCCTCAGTTTACTTCAATTGCTGCAGTTTGTTCAAAGTACAAAAGTAGTTTGTACTCACTTAGCAGGGTGGAGAGGACAGGAGGGCCAATATCTTGCCCTTACCAGGAAACTGAGGGCCTCTCTGCACTATACTGTTATAGTGCTATTATTCCACTTTCAACATCCTGTGGAATTCTGGGGTCTGTAGTTTACTGAGACCAAAGAGCTCTCTGGCTGAGAATTCTAAACGCCCCTCCCTAAACTGCAAACCCCAGGATTCCATCGGATGTTGGAAGTGAAATAATAGCACTCTAATAGTGTAATGTAGAAAGGCGTCAGACAAAAGTGAGCAGTTTGCATGTTCCTCCTTATTAATATTTTTTTGCCATCTTGACCATACTCTAATGTTGTTTTGCCACACGTGTCCTAGTTTTCAATGGTGAAATGTTGGAGAGTGTTTATGTACAATAAATCAGTACTAGGTTGGTCAGCTGGTAGACTTTGGGCAGAATACAGATAAACAGCTGAAATACCTCCACACTCTATATGAGCTTGCTGTTGCCAGCCTGATGAAAGCTCTAGAATAAAATGTTGCTTTTCAAAGTCCTAAATAGCCTAGCCCTAGGGTACTTAAAGGAGCAACCCAATCTATTTGAAATACTCCACCTCTACTGTGCTAGCATTCTGAGATCATCTAAAGGAGCTCTGGTGCAGACACAGCCACCCAGAGAGATTAGTCTGTCACCACCTAAGAAGAAAACCCTCTCATCAGTAGTATCTTTCCTGCTGAATTCCTTTCTAGCAGGGCCTGCTAGACACATACCTTCAAGGTTTTTATTCAGAAGCCTTTTAGGACCACTAAGAGGACTGTGGCCGGTTAAATTTTAGAGTGTCTACTAGAGTTTGGTGACTGGATCTAATTTTATGATCTCAGCTATTTGTGGTGTTACTATTGTTTTTCTTCATGCTTGTATTTATTGCAATCATTCTTGTAAATGAAATCAAAAAGTAAAACAGGCAATAAAACAGAATTGCTTACCTTTCCATTCTGACAAGTTCATGAGCTCCTGGGAGAAAAAAAGAAACAAAATTGTTAACTGTAGGCTTTGGTAATTCTATTTTGCAACAAAAGTCAGATCACAGAATTTTAGACATAGAAGAAAACCAAAGATAACTTTGTCCAACCTCTTTGAACTACCCAGGAGAGATGACTAATAGTTCATGTGAGGATATGCACTTCCTTGTTATTTCTCTTTAGAACAGCCTTACCCAACCTAATGCCCTCCAGTTGGGTTCAGGACAGTTCACACCAAATCCAGATAGCCTGACAAATGGTTTGGAATCACGGGAACTGAAGACCAAAACAACTGGAGGACTGCAGGATGAGGAAGACTTTTGAAGACTGTTTATTTTGCTTTCCCTAACCAACTAATTTCTTAGTCTTTTCTCCTGCATTGTTTGGCTTGGTGACTTCGACCGGAAAATGGGAAACTGCTAGTCCACATGACAAACGCATACCAGATCTTACCAGTGATTGAGTTCTTTCCAAGACCTGTTTCTATTAATTATGATCTTATCTGAAACACACTTTCCAGAAGAGATAGCATACGAGCTACATGATCAATGCTTCAATTAGTCCAGGTCCTTCTCTAGCTAAGGGCTCAGCAGCAAAGCAAAAGGGTATAATTTGCTTCATCTCCTTCCATAGCCTCTTCCTAAATCTCGCTCTTTCTTTATTTTGTTTTGTTATCATCAATATTTTGTGTTACTTCAGTATGATGAATAAAAATGCATAGGATCAAGCTGTTAGTCTCACTGAAGTTGCATATCTCTGTGCTGTTGTCTGCTCTACTTTTTGTTTACTTATTTAATTAATTTCTATGTGTGTAGAAAGGTGGTCCTATTTATGGAACTGCTCCAGGGACCCAGTTGCCTTCATCCTTATCTGGAGGCAGTTTCACCATGCTTCTGTGTACATGGAAACTATCAGAGTTCCGATGGCAGCTACACAGAATACACAGAACTTGTCCGTACAATACAACATACCTATTAAGGCTGCATAGAAATATTTCCAGAGCCAGAGCCATTTCATCACAAAGGTGGTCTGCAATATGGCCCTGTTTTATAGGATCAATTTGTATTTCAGACATCAAGCTGAGATACAAACTTTGAAATGAGTACCTTTGCCAGTCCTAGAAGGTACAAGTTCTACTAAGAGTGGCAAATATTTGAAAGACAAGAAGGGCCATGATCCCTTCCTCAACCAGTATGTAAGACAAACTAGGACAGTGCTCTCTTCTTTCTCATAATGATTGTGTCAGCTTCTTCCTGTTCTCTCTGGTGACAGTTAGTAGCTCCCATGTCACTGGGATGGTAAATCCATCAAAGGTTTGGGATATCTCTAAAGGTGCTTTACCATATTCTCAATACAGGCATAATACTATGGATAGATTCAGTAAAGCTATCCAAAACTGCAGTAGATTCATTTCTCCACTGACATGGGACTAATCAGCCATCACAGGATGTCCTGATGAAGATCATTAGGGAGTCTGATACAGTTTGCGATGTGTCGTTCTTGAAACAACCATAAACAGAGTATTGAGAAGTATAGCAGATACTTCTTGGGCAGACATGTCATTAACTCAGCCTTTGATTAAATGTGAGGCCTAAGATGCCTCAAAGGAATATTTGAATATGCAGTAATTCTGATTTCATAAAATCTTAGAGCTGGAAGGACCATTGAGTACAACCCTTTGCCATGCAGAAATAAACAGTCAAAGCATTCCCCCTAGATGGCTATCCAACCTCTGTTTAAAAACCTCCAAAGGAGACTCCATCACACTCCAAGGCTGTGTATTCTACCACTGAACTGCTCTTACAGTCAGGAAGTTCTTCCTAATGTTTAGATGGAATCTCTCTTCTTGAGGTTTGAAGCCATTACTCCATGTCCTAGTCTCTGGAGCAATAGAAAACAGGCTTCCTTCATCCTCCACGTGACATCTCTTCAAATATTTAAACATAGCTATCGTGTCGCCTCTTAAACTTCTCTTCTTCCCGCTAAATGTACACAGCCCCCTAAGCCCCTTCTCATAAGGCATGGTTTTCAGGCCTTCTACAATTTTGGTTGCCCTCCTCCGGACATTTTCCAGCTTGTCACTATCCTTCCTGAACTGTGGTGTCCAGAACTGGACACAGTATTCCAGGTGGAGTCTGACCAAAGAGAATAGAGTGGTACTATCACTTCCCTTGACCTAGACACTGTACTCCTATTGATGAGGCCCAGAATGGCATTGGGTTTTTTAGCTGCCGCATCACACTGCTGACTCGTGTTCAGCTTGTGGTCTACTAAGACTCCTAGATCCTTTTCACATGTATGGTGGTCAAGCCAGGTATCACCCATCTTAAATCTGTGCATTTCATTTTTTCTGCCAGCCTGAAATACTTTACATTTCTCCCTGTTGAAATTCATTCATACAAACCAGCTAGAGTGTTAAGGACTGCTGGGGAAGGCTTTCTCTCAGTCCCATCACCATCCCAGGCTCAGCTGGTGAGGACACGGGAGAGAGCTTTCTCAGTAGCTGCTCCCACCCTATGGAACGCTCTTCCACAGGAGGCTAGGCGGGCTGCCTCCCTGCTCCCCTTTTTCTGGCAAGTGAAAACTGTTCTTTTTAAACAGGCTTTTTCATAAGCTGCGGAGCTTTATTTATCAATTTGTGGATATTGTTTTAGATTTTTTATTATTTTATATACTTTTAATGTTTTTAATTATTTTAAATGTTTTTATATCTTAATTTATTGTTGGAAGCCACCTTCCCAGGAGAAAGGCAGCATACAAATATAATAAATAAATTAATATAAATAAATAAAATAATTTTGCTAGTTTTGGCCCAACTCTCTATGTGTTAAGATAATTTTGAATTCTGATCTTGTCCTCTGGGGTGTTAGCTACCCCTCCTAATTTGGTGTCATCTGCAAATCTGATAAGAACTCCCTCAATTCTCTCATCCAAAATCATTGATAAGGATGTTGAATGGCACTAAGCCCAGGACAGAGCCCTGTGGCACCCCATTAATGATTTCTCTTAAGTCATCTGATATTGTATTTCATCACCCCCATGTACTTATTTCCTACTCAGTTTTTCAGAGATATATACGTATCTAACAGACAATAAGGACAACACTTTTTCAGCCAAAGCCTTACATGTTTTCAAGCTACCCACTTTCTGTGTTGTATTTAGAGGTGCCATGCTGTTCAACAATATGAAGCTTTTTGGTATATGCACAGAGCTTGTTGAACACTTTCTCGTAAGTGAATTGTTTTCTTTTAGTTCTGTGGCAAACCTGATTTGTGACTGATCTAATGCAAGAAACATGTTTCTAAGAGAGAGTGAAGAGAAGTCATAGATGTTCTGAGGATACTTTCCAAATTCATTGTTGAGGTCAATGTAAGGCCAGCATGTAATTAGGAGATTTCTCAGAGCTGAACAATTTTGTCCTTGACCTTTATCTGTTTGGAAGAATCGTTAAACAGCTTTAAGGAAACTAGCTGCTGTGCTGTGATGTTGAATTCATATGTAAACATTTTCTGAAGCTTTATTCTGTAGCTGTTGTGAAGGTCATGTGGGATTTTTCTTCACTGCTTTTGTCATGACACTGATAAACGTTATGAAAAGGGTCCCATTTGATAATGAAGGTGTTTCTGTAATGTTCATATGCTCCATGTTCATGGTGTTTTATTTATCTTAACCTACTGTGTACCCCACAATTAGTTGTTGTTGTTTTTTTTAACCAGTCTCAAGAACTTACGTGGCATAGCAGAGTGTGCCTGGGTATAGGGGTCTATTAAGAAAATTTAGCTTCTGGTTGGGTTATCAGTTTTGTTCACAAAAAAAGTCTTCCAGTTTTAAGTGCACGGTCTGTGACAGACTGGGTATGCTGAAGCTCCTGTGTCATTGCACAGTTCCTTGGTCTCAGGTGGGCATAGTGTCTGTGGTAACATGCAACACAGTTCTTGTTATGTTCTTCATGGCCTGAAAGATTCAGTTCATTTGTCTTGAAACTCTCAAGTATCCTAAGAAGGTCTCAAACTGTCTCATGTCATTCAGAACAAACATTGTGTTCCTTAGCGCTTGCTCTTGAACTCTTGTATCTTGTTAAAAAGATTTGTGCTTTCTGCCATGCCTTTGTGTATCTTCATTGACAGTTCATCTTGTCCATCTTGAATTATTTGGTGCATTTCTCCTGCCACATGCTCAATGATGTTTCTTTCAGTGGTGCTTTACTGAATGAGCTACTGCAGAACAGTACACATTTTTGTCCTCCAGTATTGGATAGGCTTCTGCTCCCAAATCATGTCAAATCTATTTACCTCAATGTATTTTTCCAGAGTTTTGAGGGAAGAAGATAGGATATGGAGTTCTCCAATGTGAAGTACACATTTGTATATTCATATTACTTCGGGACCATAACTTCTTCATAGCTTGGCTTTCTTGTACAGGTAGAAAGCCATAAATAACAACTATGGACTTAACTACAGAAGTCTAACTACAGAGACATTGATAAGCTTTACCCTTTGATATATGCTTGCCACTGTTGACAAGCATATGCTTATCAGGTAACTGCAGCAGCCTTAGGAGGACTCATCTCCCAGAAGCAGATGGGCTTTGCTTCATAACATGTTGCTTATCCAGACTGTGAGGATGCAGAGAAAATAACCCTTCTTTTTAGAATCCTCATATGTTTCTGCCATTCATTCTGCCACCTGAAGGAGGAGAGGGAGTTCAAGGGACTGGGTCTTATTGCCAGTCCAGTCTAGAACAGACCCAATAAATAGTGACTCAACACATATATAAATCCTAATGTTTCAAAAGGTTTATGCTAGTTGGGACTACCAACAGGCTGAAGACCAAGATTTGTAATGGAACCGCTTGTACTAATTCTGACATTAAATTTGGGTAAATCACTCATTCCTTAATTTTCACTTTATCTCATTACAAAGCCTATACGTATCAAATGGCAATTTTAACCCCACCCCCCCGATATCCATACATCCCTAAAGAAGGGATGGGCAACTTGTATTCCTTCAGATGTTGTTAAACTTCAGTTCCCATGAGTTCTAGTCATGTATAGCCAGGTATGCAGAAGATTATAGTTCAAGAACATTTGGCAGGCCACAGATTCTAACAACACTGTCTTTACTCTGGTACAGTGGATTCTTCAGAATGGGGCTGAGAAACATGACACTTCCATAGTCTTCTAACGTTTCATTAATGTGAAAACACTAAATATGAACATAAATGCCGTCACTATCCTCTTGTTGGTTGTGCATGCTGTGTTCTTAAAGACATGGAAGAAAAATGAAGTTTAGGTTTTATATTTGCATTCTAGACCTATTTAAGAATGAGTCCAGTTAGACCACATGTGCAAAAAATGCCATGAGTTTGCGGGATTCGGCTAAGCAAAATTCTGCTACTATTTTATAACCTTATTTAAAAGTATATTTATTTGCACTTAGGGAAAGTGAAAGCCAAAATGTTCTCACAATCAGTTATAAATTCTGTTCTTGTGAATTTTAATATTTCCCTTGGGAGTGAAATTGAGTCAGCCAAATGTTGTTTGTGATCTATCTGATTTTATCAGAGCATTGGCTCTGAAGCATTGGCTTCAGCTGCTCTTATTAGAATCAAATAATTAAAGCAACTGCCTAGAAAAGAAGATAAGTGGATTTTTTTTTTCTGCAGTGTGTCCCACTTCTGATACATTTGGGCCATCATGAAGCCACAAGCCAGATCAGCCCTAAGTGAAATATCACTCTTATTGTCAGTGTAGTGGCACAACAGCTCCATGAGATTCAAATCATTAAGAAGAAAATTGGCAGTATTCTCCCACAGCAGATGTTTATGCAGTAGCATTACAGATAGGATGTAAATGCCTTCTAATCAATGACTAAGCACAATGCTGCACCACAGCACGATTGACAACATGTTGGTGCATATTTTACTGCTCCATTAAGCAGATCTACCCTTTTGTAATTTCTTCCCTAGTCATTTTTCAAGAAAAAGGTAGCAGCTGACAAACTAAGTTCAGGTGTGGTATGTTGAACTCTACATTTTTTAAAAACGATTCCTACTTAAAGGTAGAATACATGGAATTATGGCACAACAGATGTGACACAAATATTAGTTTTCTTTAGCACGGTACAGCAATGGAACCACTATGAGAAAATGTGGCACAGAGTCTTCTTTTGTGCTTCTCACATGAAGTGATGTAAGTCAAACATGGGCCAAAAACATTTCGTGGCATCTTTTTCCTTGTGTTTACCACAGAATATCACACCATTTTGGGGAAAAAAATTAAATATCATACCATTTTTTCCCCAAATTAACATGGGTCTAATATATTTGTTTTCTTCTAGGATTATGCAGTTTCAATACAGAAGTCATCAAGTTATTTTAAAAGTTGATGCAACTACAGCTTCTACACAATCCCATCACCCATCCTCCCCTTCTGCCTATTATGAAGCAGAACATGTCCTGCTAGTTCTAGCGTCTGGGAGGGAAGGGTAAACAAAGGGTCCAGAAAAGCCACTACCACATCCTTTCTTGCTGATGCATAGCTATTCTAGGATATCCATCATACATGACTTCCCAGCAACAATCATGTTTTCACTCTAAAGGAACTGAGTATCATAGGAATAATGGAATAAATTTTTGTGTATGGACATCTCTGGGTTTGAAAAAGAAGCACATTAGGCTGTTTGGAATACTAAGCTTGTAAGGAGATGGGATGAAGTAAGGAAGGGGAAGAGAAGACTTTGATACATACGTCTGTTGGTGATTGCTTGTCTCTGCTTGTAAATGAGGACCAGGATGAGGGGCAGGCATAGAATGCCCACAATGCAGGCTCCTGTTGCAAGAGCTGCTGCTGTGATGCCTGGAAACAAAGAGAGGCAAAAGTCACCAACAAAGCAGAGAAAAACTGCTAAAGGCTAAAGTTGACTCCTGTTCTGATTTAGCAACCAATATACTATATTGGCTGCAAATCTGAACCTCTCATCACCTGGCAGTTTAGCCACAATATACTTAATTTAAACATAATTCCCTCATATTAAAGGAATGTTTATTTTTCTCCACGGTGTCTTATTCCTGTGTAACAAAATAAATTTTCATTATTTGAGAAGTCTAGTGCTCTATCAGAAGAATTGTTTTGCAATGCAATGAAGGAACTGACATTGTTCATATAAAAATAAATATTTTGTACATCTGGAATTTAAAAATTATTAAATACATCCCTAGATAATTATAATAGTGCCTGTGGAACCTCTGTGAAGTTACCACTATTTTTATGACAACACAGAAAATTAAGAGGTGAAGCTGTCTGTTGCTGACAGGGAAATAACAAGATGATTTGCAAGTACAAATTTAGGAAAGGTCTTTGCCTTATGCACCCACCTGTATTTCACATCAGGGTGTGGTATGGTTCTGAGAGGAATTTGGAACCTTTTACTGTTATTTTGTTTAACATTAGATTCTCATGTGATTGTAAAAAAAAAACTGTGATTTCTTAAATTGTAATTAACAGAAACAAGGCAACTCAATTCTTGCTTTTCAAAGGTGGCTTTCCTCCATTAATTACAATTACGATTAACCACCATTTAAGTTCAGATAACACACAAACCAGGCTAAAATGAAAGCAAAAAATTAAAAGAAAACAGAGGAGTATTAGAACCTGAATGCTGAGGACTCAAAATGTTGGATTTATGCTTACAGTCCACCTCAGAAGGTGGTGGAGCCCTGAAAGAAATGAAAAAGTAGAACAGCTGCCATACATACCAGTGATTAGCAAGTGCTTTTTGTTGTCAAAAAAGAATTTAAACATTATGCTTTCATTAAAGCTGAACAAAGGAGTTATTTACCCACAATATACTCTATACAAATGATGTTCTATATTTAATTTTTAAAAAAACATGAAAGGTATTGGTCTAAATCCTGTTGTACTCCTGACTAGAGCAAACCTATTGAACGAACTGGATTTCCTTCATCAGTCAACAAATGAGTCAATGAGTCTTCTGTGGTCAGGACTAACCCACAAGATTCCAGCTGTTTATCTTCCAATTGAATGAGGAGAGGGAGGATAAAATACAAGCATATATCAGTAGGGGTCTAGAGTAATGCCCATTTTTTATACTGATTTTTGTTATTGATCTTTGTTACACTGGGCTAAATTGAAGGAGAGTCTGGGAAAACTATAGAGCAGAAGATGAATCAGACAGGACAGAAAGAAAATAGAGTTGAGGCACTACCAAGCATGTTATGCTTTTGCTAGCAAGAAAGAAGGAAAGGGAGAATGAAGGAAAAGGGGGTTGTATTGTGGGAGTAGGAGGGCTTTTCAGTCCACTCCCAAGATGCCTTCTCTTTGCCGTTATTGCAAACAGGGCAGCAAGAGCAGCAGAGCTTTCCATAACAGAGTGGACTTCCTTGTGACCCATTTTATGCTGTGGCTTCTGGAATTTCCTTCAAAGAACCAACTATGAGTTCCTGAAGGGTATTCCAAATTTCACTGTATTTTAGAAATGCTGGAATAAAGACACTTCCTTCTGTCCCTGTTCTTCCCAGTACAGAGAAGGGAACAAACAAAGTGAATTTGAAGCAAAGACTGAGTTCACTCTTCAGGTAAAGGTCACTTGCTGGTTTCAAGGCCCTTGGGCTCAGACTCATAACAAGCTACTGAAATTGAATAACATGAAGAGTACTCTGTTTCACATAGTAGACCAAAATGAATTTTATTTTTGGCTTTTTGACTGCTGCTTTCTTTTTGTGATTTGTGTCAGTTACTAGACCACACATTATTGATCTTTTGTTGTATCATAGCTTGATTTGGCAAGCTGGACTTTCATTTCAGACTTGCAAATGTTATTTTCTCTATATCTGTGCAGATTCAAAGGCAGTAAAATACATCATCTGATAATTGGACAAAGGTTAAAACTAGGAGCATATATTATTTATAGATATTAAACTGTTTGAATCACAGAAAATCAAGTCAGGCTTAGCTAGAAATAGAAATGATGGTGCAGAGTTATAAGTTAACCTTGTTATGTAACAGTTTGAAACAAGAAGTAGAAGAAAGTAGAATGTGCTAAAGAGAAGTCCACATTCATACAGGTTAGAACTGCTTCTCTTTTAAGAACAGATACAGTGTCCATAGCAAAGAAGTAATTCTATTTTCCAGTAAAGTGTCAGCCAAACTAGACAATAATTAGGGCTCATCTAGATTTTCTGAAATAAGTTCTATGATCCTTAAAATTTGCTAATGTAGAACCAATTCATCAAATGACATTCAAGGTGTACTCATGAGTCAGAAAATGTGTATGTTATACAACAAAAGCAAGACCTGTTCATACAAGCAGCATACAATAACCTAAGAACAGATATGGTCCCTGAACCACTGCAGTTAAATTTAAAGCAATTTGTAGTCTACATTAGGAGGATAGGGCAGATAGGGTACAAGCAGGGATATGTCAGTCAGATTCCAGAAATATGGTTCAACATAGGCCTTGTTAAAGTTTGAGAAAGAACAGAAATTAATAAATGAATGGGGAGCTGTTCCAAGTACTGTGGCCTCAAGAGGAAGAAAAATAAGGCAGGCATAGCTCCATTGTGCTTCCGCCTTGCAACTGATAAAAGACCCTCCCACCTTCTCAGCTGCCACTGTTGCAGCCTCTGAGGAGGAGGAGAGTAGCCAGCATCTGCTGTGCTTGATACCTTCCCATCCTGCCATCTTCTTTCCTTTGTGTGTCTTGTCTTTTTAGATTATAAGCCTGAGAGTAGGGAACTATCAAATTAACAGTTGTAGAAACCACTCATGTAAAATATCATGTACATTGATGGTGCTAAATAAATAATTAAATAAAGGACAGAGAGAGAGAGAGAGGAGGTAAAAGTTGAAGTCCTAAAGAACAGGAGAAATAAAAAGAGATATAATAGGGGATATAATGGTCTGAAAATCAAATCTAGCATAAGGAGTAAGGTGACAAAAGAGAACCATCAAACTTTTAAATTAAATCTGCTATGTATAATTTGCATTCATTTAAAAAAAGAATGGCTTTTTTTTGCAGTAAACAAACATTATTTCTTTGCATATGACCATCTTAATGATAGCAATTATGAATAAAACTGTACAATGCAACCTTACTTTCACTTTCTACTCTGGCAGCAGGATGACGTGTACAGCTGGAAAATGTTCCATTTGCTGTGAATTAAAAGAAAAAACTGTCAGTTTCTTAGAAATTCAATTCTCCTTCATTAATCGGTCTTTTAAATCCCTTCTTAACAAAAATGGTCAACCTCCTGTTCATGGCTGCATACGATAAATTTATCTCAGCCCCCAACTCATTGATTGCTGCTAACTGAAAAATCAGACCAGAAATCATGTAAGAAACAAAGTCTGTGACATCTGTAATTTGGTGAGGCCTTATGGAATTCTAAGTATACTTCTTCCTGCACTACAAATCCCAGGATTCCATAGGATGGAACCATGGCAAATAAAGTGGAATCACAATATTTCAATTGCTTAGTGTTTCAATTGCTTAGTGTCAAAGGACCTTTGGTTTTGTGCACCAGCTTAAGTCAGCTGTCAGGGAGAAAACATCTGAACTTGGCCTAAGTTAACTTTGATTTCATTTGGTCTGGATCTCTGGATGGCTAAAGACACCCAGCATAGTGTAATGGTATTAATGTTGGACTAGTACTGGGGGAAACAAGGGTTCAGATCCTCCCTTGGCTGTGTAAACCCACTGGGTGACCTTTGGCAAGTCGCGCTCTCTTAGCCACATGAGAAGGGCAATGGCAAGCCCCTCCTGAACAAATCTTGCCCCCCCCCAAAAAAAACTCTGTGATAGGTTCCTCTTAGAGTTATCGTTAAGTCAAAAACAACTTGAAAGCACACAATTACAACATTTTATCATGCATATTCATTGTATCTGGCTACAAAATTTTGAGATATTTCTCCATTGATTTTCTCAACTGTTCATTTTTAGAGAGGAGTATGTTCAAATAAATGGTATCCTTGTTAATCAGTTACTTAAAATGCATTTCTAACAAAACCATAGTACACAAATGCATGTCACAGAAACCTGATGATTCTTTCCTCTTCAGGAAAAACCACTGGAGGGATAGGGTGGGAGTCTTCAACCCACTTTCCACTCTCCATAACAAGGCTTATACTTATTTTGCAGTATGCCCAGTTGAACACAATGACATTTACTTTAAGTAGACATGCACAGGAACATGTGTCACATCGCACAAGCAGCTCCACTCCCTCCAGTGAGACATTCCAAATAAGTATTTTTACCCTTCCAAAACACAAGTTTAGAATCCACTGAAGAGAAAAGGAACTGAGATGAAGTGATTTATAGTGAAAAGTGGCTGGAAGGGGAGGATAAAGTACCACCACCTACTTTTTGCAACTTGAGCTTTCTCCTGCTTGAAGCAGGTTTTTCCCTAGGGGGAAAGAAAGATCCATTGTACTTAAAAAATACATTGTGTTTTCCTAAATCAAGGGTGCTTCTTCTTTTCATGGCATTTTATTCAAACTAATATTGTCAATACATTGTAATTTCTACTTTGGTCATTTTGTGTGCCCTTGTGTTCCTGAGTGCAATAAGTCAAGGCTGCAAGATGAACACTGAGTTCCTTCTCTCTGTACAGTTGGCCCTCCACATCTGCTAGGGTTAGGAGCATAGGAGCCCCACAAAAGTTAAAAAATTGCAACTGTCAAAATGTATGTGTGTGTGCCTGAGGGAAATGAACTGAGGCATGGTGGGAAGAATGGGCACTCAGGGACCAAACCATGTCTGGGAAAGGAGAGGCAAAGAGAGTTGGCAGGCATGATGGCACTATATTCTTCTTTCTCATCCATCTCCTTCCTTAGGGGTGTGTTGGGGGCACATCAGGAGAGAGTGTGTGGTTCTGAGCAATCAGGCTGTAATCTATTCTTGGCTGACCAGGCAGCAGCTGGTGGAGGAGGAGGAGGACCAGAGGTGGGATTTTAAGTAGCTGCAAGGCCTGGTCAGAGCTGCCAAGAGGAAAGGGTCCCCCAAAAAAGAAGCACCTGAGGTGGGGGTGAGAAACTTGCAAATACCAGTAATTAGATTCATGAAAGTCAAGTCTGCAAATGTGGAGGGAAAACTGTGTAACAATACTCAGTTCCATTTTATTATATGAGATCATTCCTAGGAGAAATTCTGACAAAACAGAATTGCAGAAAGTGTTTCTTTACATACCACCCAGAGTTTCTCCATGAAAATACACAAAGAGTAGGAATGGGGTAAGGGAAGAAGAGAAAGACTGATCAGCCATGTGTATCCCTAGAGCTGCCAGTATTGCATAAAGAAATTTATGTTGAGGAAAGTCACTGTTTTGCCTCCTAACCTAAACAGAATAAAGTCCTCCTGCTCTCCAAACAAGTTCTCTCCCACAGCAGTATAAACTGCATGTCAGCTGGGTATTCAGAGGCCATTTCCACACTAGACTGTTGTAGTGCTTATTATTCCACTTTCAACATCCTATGGAATCCTGGGGTTTGCAATTTAGGGAGGGGCCTAAACAGCAAACCCCAGAATTCCATGGGATGTTAAAAGTGGAATAATAGTGCTATAACAGTCTAGTGCAGAAATGGCCACAGTGATCGCAGGAGTGGTAGCACAAATGTAGCACCTGAGATAAAACTGAAGAAAAGGAGACACATTGATAGGAGACAAGGCATGGCCAGAAAAATCAGATGGGATTGGATGTAAGCTGCCTTGGATCTCGTGCAAAGAGGGAGGCTGGAAATTAATCAAGTAATTAATTACAAGGGAGTCACAGAGATGAACCTATCTAGAATGATTCAATGTCTCCTCATACATACTTATTCAAAAGTAAGCCCCATCCATTTCAGTGGGAACCACTCCCAAGCTAAGTGCCCATAAGATTGTGGCCTATCTTATATACAAGTGCTGCCCTCTTTCTCAGTCTGCAGCTACTTCAGTAACTTTTCAAAAACGTTACTTCCTGAGAATTAACTGCCGTATCCAGTCAGAGATCATTTACATCTGATGTCAGGACAGCTTGTCTGATTAGCTAGACAATAACTTTAGTAAGCTGCTATAGATTCTGAGTGCTTCTTCCTTCCATTGTGTTCATTCTAAGTGGGCAAACATTTTCAGTCATTTATGAGCCCTCTCCTAACCAAAAAATAAAAAAGTCAAGATAGGCACTGCTCACTAGTGTCATAGGATTTTTTGTGTGTGTGTGTGTGTGTGTGAAAATTTCCATCTTCAATTCAGTCCTAATTTTAAACTTTCCCTTCTGTTTATTTTCTATAGTGGTAGCCTGTAGTCCTTTAAAAAAAAATCTAGATCACTTAGGAGCACCCAGTTCTACAGAAATTTTATACAATAACAAAGTTCAGCTGCTTTTGTGTGCACAGTTCACTTGCCTTTCTGTATGCGAAGTTCCATGACTCCATGAGCCTGCTGCTGGTTATGTGGTTTGTTGTGCTCCTTGTTAAATTCCATCACAAAGCAACAGTAGTGCCCACTGTCCTGTAGAGTGAGATTCATTATAGAAATGTGGAAGGTTCCATTGTGATCTGAGAAGGCCTCCACCCCATGATGGTCTTCTTGCTGCCAATGGAAAGCTTTTCCAGCACTGCTGTTACTAGCAGGTAGCCCATGGTGCTTCCCTGATGCATGATGCAGCAATTTTGGTGTGACATTGCGGACATACTTCCTCTGAGAACAACTCTCGTCAGCTTTGTTGCTGAAGTACCAATGTCTGAGAAGTGCATCATGCCGGTTAGCCAGAGCCCCACTGATCTGACAAGTCAAGGTGACGTTTTGGCCTTCAGGGCAAGTGTAAAGTGAGTAAGGAGTGGTGATCCTGAAGGTTGTTGACTGTGCTGTATGGAAAGAATACACAGTGTGAGAGAAATATCATATTGAAAATTATTCAATTTATTTAGAATATCAGAGAGAAGCATGGACTTCTGTAAAATGGAAACAAAGGCATACAAAGTTTCATATAGTCATGTAACACACCATTCTGGTGCTAGAAAAATTTTTTAGCTCCGATTTGAATGAAATTCTAGCTTTATTAAGTTTTACCTTGCTGTTCTCTCAGTACCTAACTTTAGCTTAACTTAAATCAGATAATCTTTTTGTTTGACAGTCATCTTCATATACAATATCTGGGGGTGGGGGATCATTTTGCAGTCTGTAACTCGACACAATTTTGTTCCTTGGAGTTATACCTTTGTACACCATTCCACACTCCAAAGCTCCATAATCCAAAATTCAGTGAAATGTGAACAAAGAGAAAGAAGGGGATCAACAACTGTATACTTCATACTTCAGCAACTCCACACAACTTCATACTTCATTAGTAAAAAGAGTATGTTGGAGGGGGTGGAGACACTTCCATTTGAGGAAGTTTCAAATATGCATAATGATTCACAGCCTCATTCCACCTCATCTCACCCATAAGAACAGGCTGATGTAACACTTAAAAGGGATAGAAATCTTTCGCTTATATTTCTGAAGAAAAGAAAAGGTATTTCGCAAAATTAAGATGTTTCAATAAATGCATGCTAACAAGCAAACCACAGAATTGTGGTCTACTTAACAGCAAGCTGAATTGCTTCACATGGAATTAACTTCTAGAACTAGCGTTGACTGGAAGAATTGTCACTGCCTGCAAGTAGACACAACAGACTACTATATATATTTCATTCATTTGTATGCAGACTCAGAATTATCCAGAGATTCGTGTCAGAGATCAACCTAGGGCCAATCCTATATATGGGCAGCTGGAGTAAGAGATGCAATGGCAAAACTGAGATACTGAGAAAAATCTAAGAACCCTAGAGTATCACACTGAAACAATGAGCATTGAATTACCTTCATTCAAGCAAGCATATCCAGCCTTCTGTTTAGCAGGATATGATTTGGTTCCTCCCTCTTATAACCACCATGTTTTTTAAAGTGCAATTTCCTTTGACAACAATTCTAGGGTTTTGTTTTGGTTTTTTAAATATTTTTTAAACCTAACTGCTTAACTCCTTTCTGGTATTTTAACTATGTGAAGCCTGCAGCATCCTGTTTTGATCTGCTTCTGCCACACCTTTGCTTAAGCTGAGGTTCTTGTTTTAAAAAAAACAGTTTCATATACTGCCTCTTCCAGGGACTGATAGACTATATGGCAGATAATAAACAGAATGATGACAGCTTGTAATCAAAAATGGACCCAACTGCATTGATTTAGAATATTTCTGTGCCACTTATCAACAACAAGTGGTTTACAAAATATGATGACGCAGCAATTAAAGTACCTTAAAAGCCTCTTCATTCTAAAGTGTCATTGACATCCTTCTTGAGTCTTGTAGATCTCTTCAAGTAGATGGTATAAGCAGTGCCTGGCCTTTGGTGCAGGAGACTGTTGGGGGCTTTGTGGGGAAAGTACTAGGAAAATCTAACTCTCTCTTCAACCCTCACATGTAGCTCTTGCTGCTCTGCCAGACCCACAGTGGCCCAAAAGGAATAGTTCCTCTGACCTAGAAAAATGCTGCCAGGCACTAGGATGAGTGTCCAAGGAGAGCTGAAGCTCTTCCCATATCTGAATAATTTAACTAATATCCACGCTTAATTCATATATGGATATAGACTGAAAGGACAGAAAAATAGTCTGTGACAGAGGTATGTTGTTTCCCTTTAGACATAACAGAACCTTTGTGTTTTTTTTTCTCATATTTTCTTAGCAAAGACTCCCAGCTGGGGTGATCCCAGATGGCCCTTCCTGGCTTGAAAATAATTTAAGTTAAGCCAAGCTTAGGGGGGGGGGAAGCCCAAGGAGGCTTGCCTGCCAAGTCCTGATAGATAAAAATAGATTACAAATTTTGCACTAGAAGTTTATTCTCTTACCATTAGGATGCTCTCAGACAAGACATTTATTTTGCAGTTGCTGTGGCTCATTTAAGGAGTTTGAAGGAGGGGTCAGGATGATAATGACTTCTATTCACAACCCTCTCAATGCTTCTTCCATCATCCTTCTTATCACAGAACATAAGATATGAAGATAAAACAAACTAGTTGTGCAGTGTTGTCTTTTGATAGGTAGAATGATAGGTGCCCTGGAAGCACGCTTAGTTGCCTTTTAGTTGCATTAACAGTAACATGTGATGAAATCTGCTTATGCTAAATTGATATGTTCAGCAGAGAGCCTGAATGAGAGGCTATGACACAGATTTACAGTGATGGAACTACATTGTTGACACAGTATGCCACCATGCTGCTAAATTGTGACAATGCACTATGGAGCACTGTACAAGATACCCTACTGCACAGTAGGAGCAATGGAACTCCTGTTGCACAATGGGGGGGACGTGTTGTGCATAAGGATGCACTGTGCAAGGGCCACATTGCTGGCTCCATTTGCATAATAGCCCCAGTGGTGCAGCTACATCTCTGCTCTCCTCCTCAGAATATCAACACTGAGCAATGTTACAATTCAAATTTATGCAATCATAAGTTTGTTCACAATGGTGTAACTTCTGAACAGAATGCAAGGCATAATTTTTAACATGCCACAGAACTTGGTGGGTTTTGCTACAACAGGCTAAAATGCCTCTTAGCAAATGTTGCATCTGGAGTGCAGCTTTCAGTGGGGTGTGGTCTTCCCTCTTTCTGCCCCATTGCACCACTCAAAATGCTTTGAAATGCTGACATCAAAACAGGAAGTCATTTTGGCTTCTCTGAAAATAACATACCTTATAGCCACAAGCATCCCTAAGTCTGTTTTTGCAACCTCTGACTATCCCAGAGTACCCTTTTTCTTTGGTGTAGAAATGGAGGATTGCCTCCCCTTGAACCCTCCTAAAGAAAAAGTTTATACTTTAAACAGGTCAGGCCCCTCAGCTCTTTAACATGTGTTTTTCAAAACCAGAATTGCCTTTTTCTGCCAGAGGGATGAATTAAATTTCAGAGAGGTTCTCAAGGACAACATTTCCACTGCTGGACAGGGCCAGGGGCAAAAGGTGGGATCAAAAGTACTAACACATTTGTAGCCTTGAGGTCTTATTGCCATCAACAAAACATTAGGAGAGGCATTTCAGCCTTTCAGTATGGGAAAGAAAGAACCTGTACAAAAAGGTGGGAACCTTTTTGTTTGATTTTTGTAAGTGAAACCTCAGGGAAAGGGATGCTACTGACCTGGTAGCCCTAGTTAGTAACGGCTTTCCTGTTCATGAAAAAATTAATTTGACTGAGATAATGGTATGCATTAATAATACAGTGCTAGCTATCATAACAGCATAGCACATTCTTGGGGATCACAGCCATGGCAACTTTCCAAAGGGACATACTGCCAGTGTGTCCTTCCAGTCTTCCAGTCCTCCTTGCACTCTAGTTTGTAAGCACTTGTCTTTAATTTGTCTGCTTTGGCACTAAAACATAAATATGGGAAGATACCATGAAGAAGCACCAAAGTTCAATTGTGTTCAGAGGCCTGAAGCAAGAAGCAGACTTTGTTTGTTTGATGAGATTTCAATGCCAGGGATAAGAGAGAGATCAGTGGCAGCCCAGGCTCACAAACTGTGATAAATCAAATGGATGTTCTTGCAATATAGAGGGTATTTCACAAGGTTTTCAGTCTAATATTTCAGCCGGGAGTGATTGCCAAGCATGCAACTGTTGCTTACAGGAATAGCTTGTCTCTCGGAAGATTACGTTAAAAGCCACATTCAGCTTTAGAATCCCATTTACACAATGAACAAGCATTTTCAAAACTATGTCCTGAGTTTACTAATTCCTGTCTTACTCGGAAATAACTTTTGTGTAACCCTTCATGCTGTTTCTTCTATACTACTAAACTGTATGAAGACAGGCATCCTGCTTGTCAGACTAGGGAAAATCAGAGCCCCTGAGACAATTTTCTTAAAAATACAGTGTTCATGGACCCCATGCCCATTCTTCCAGAAACTCAGTTCTGTTTGTCGTCAACTGCACAGCTATCCACCAGCAAGATATCATTCTTTCACATTGCTGTCTTATAAACTGGGTCTTATAATGTAGTAAGTACTCCACCTTGTTGCTCGATACTCTGGTTGAACATTCACAAAGCTGGTTCCAAGTTGCAGTAGGTAGCTTCCATATCAGTAGAGCAGTGAATCTGTTCCAGGTACTGAATTCCTTTAAATTTCAGACTAAAACCTAGAGCAGATGCATGCGCGCACGCACACACACACACACACACACTTCCCTCTGACATGGAAACCAGCTGGACTATGCCTTTCAGTTAAATAGACAAAGACCCCTGTGAAAATGAACAGGGTAATAGACTATCTCCTACCATCAACTCAAGAAATGCAGAGCTACTTAACAAACCTCTGCCTTTGGAGTAAGTGTGTTGCAGTGGTGGAATGTTGGACTAGGATTCCAGGAAGCCATGGTTAGAATCCCCACTTAGCCCAGGAAACTCAGTGGGTAATGTTGAGCAAGTCACACTATCTCAACCTAAGAGGAAAGCAATGGCAAGTCTCCTCTGAAGGAATGTTGCCCCATTAAGTCAGAGTCAATTCAAAGGCACATAACAACAAATATCTTCTGCATCTCTCAACATGACTTCCTGCTAAATTTTATAATCCATCAGTTTGAGAAACTCTAACCCATTATTTCTAGACATCAAAGATGGAAAGCTTTCTTCCTTCTAGACTCTCAATTCATTTTACTTTGTAAAACCTTCCAGCAACAGGGATTCCTTCATTTAAAGAAAATTACACAACCTGCATTCTGGTTATAAACCTGCAGACTGCAATACTAGTAAACACCCTTCCTCTGGGATTTCCTTATTACCAGCTGTGGAAAGAGAAATAGTCCTTATACTGGAGGCACATCTGTCCCTCTTATCACAGGGAGCTACTTTGGAGGCAACTGTGATAGCAATAAATTTCTTACTAGCATTTCTTTTGCTTTTTTGCATGACTTAGAGAATACAAATTTAGCCATTCAACTGTAGGATCCTACACTGGAGAAGTATTTTGCATCACCCAAAACCTGGGACTTAATTTCAAAGGATTGTTGTTTTTGTTGTGTGCCTTCAAGTTGTTTCCAACTTATGGTAACCCTAACTCAAACCTATCATGGGTTTTTCTTGGCCAGATTTGTTCTGCGAATTATTAGATAAAGCTATCCAACGTGGTTTCTGTTTCAGTTGTTTTTTTCTAGTATACTAATCTAGTATAATAATAATATCCTAGTCTAAGAACTGTCCAGTTTCTCTCCATTTCTGTTTTTAGCTACTAAAAAAATCTGCAAGTCTCACCTATGAATGGAGATAGTTACAAATAACAGGTGGCTTTTCTTTTTTTAACATGAGGCACCAACAACTGTGTTTGTTTCTTCATCCCTGCAGCCCCCAGGAGATCCCTAATGGAACCTGAAACCATCTCAACAGCTGGTCAGACCTAAACCGAATGTCTTCAATATCCTCCCTCATTCAATTGCTAGACTAAAACTAAAATGCATGCACCATAGCTTGAGCCAGTGTGGTGTAGTGGTTTGAGCATTGGAGACCAGCCACATAAACCCACTGGGTGACCTTGGGCAAGTCATACTGTCAGCCTCAGAGGAAGTCAAAGGCCAACCCCTTTCTGAATAAATCTTGCTAAGAAAATCCCATGGGGGGTTCACATTAGGGTCACCAGAAGTCAGGAATGACCTGGAAGGCATACAATGAATACCTTGAACATTAGCCATTCCCCATTGACACCACAGCCATTTTTGCTTTGTTTGCTATTACATTTGGTAAAAAGTTTGGGAAACCCCCAAAAATCTGCATGCTATTTTGACCTGGAGTTAGTCTAATTAAGGTATTTCATTTAAAGCTGATGGTGCTGGTTGCACAGTAGTTATTCCCCCTCCAAGAGAAATCTGCAAATGACACCAGATATTCTGTATTTTTTTTACCAAATATTTTGAGCCACATAATATTTGTTAGCCACTGCATCCTTTTTAATGGAAAATGCTTTACCATATTAATATCCTTCAGCCTCAGATCCCTAAGAAGTACTGTATAGTACATATTCCCACTTTGTATATGCAGAAGTGAATCTGAAAAGACAGCTGTTCGTCCAATAACATTTTGTGAATTTGGGACCAAGGAGAGAAGTAAAGTGGCTCATAGCCATCAGCCTGTGCTAGCTAACTGCTAGTCTTGGAATGATTTTGGACAGTTCCATGCCGCTGGAGGGGCAAACTTTATGATTATTTTGGTAAAGTCCAAAAAAAGAGGAGAGCTTATAAAACAGAGCACATGTTGTTGCTCTCTCTTGATCCTCTCCCTTAAAATATGATTCACTGGGCTTTCACCGTTTAACTTCCAGGAACCTCAGCAGTGATCTCTTGGCAACTCCAAACCACCACACCTACAAAAACAAACAAAATCAAAACCATTTCCCTTCCTGTTCAAAAACAAGCCCTCAAGGCATCGCGCATGAGATAGTGGCCCTGCAGCAAGGTCACCGGAGGGTAGCTGAGCACCAGCCGAAGGCCCCGAGTCTGGCCAGTAGCCAGCTCTGGACTTTCTGCTTTTTCACACCCGGCTAAAGATCCATGCAGCTATCGCCCTGGAACAGCTTCAAAACCACAGCTACCGGGCTGTGTGGGTGTCCATAGCTATACTTGTGCAGACCAAAGGCTTAGA
Source organism: Ctenosaura bakeri (assembly GCA_948474755.1). Classification (NCBI taxonomy): domain Eukaryota; kingdom Metazoa; phylum Chordata; class Lepidosauria; order Squamata; family Iguanidae; genus Ctenosaura; species Ctenosaura bakeri. The sequence goes on from CAOLHI010003434.1 coordinate 293,498, forward strand.
AAGTGTGGTGCTTCATTCCAAACACAAGCACATCCTGGCAGATTAGGGATGACAGCAAAGGCAGGCAATGTGATGCCCTGTTGGGAACTCAAGACCTTTCTGCCTGTCCCTCGAAAAGTTCACACACACACAGACAGCCTGAGGGCAGATGTGTTCCCTCAAGTGAGGCAAACCAGCCCCAGGTAGTTCCTTTGTGGAGATGGCTGAGGGGGAGCGACCCGACGCCTTTGGCTCCCATTTGGCTGTGGGAACCTGGAAGGCGGGGGCGCCCAGCTCCAGGAAAACATTACCACATGGCCGGGAAAGCTCAGGCCGCCTTTTCTCCCCCCTCCCCCTGCCGCTTCCCTCCCCCCTTGGAAGACCCTCGTTGGTGCTTTTTTCGTCCTCTCATAGCCTGAAGCGCGAAGGCGGCGAGAGAGCAAAGCCATGCGTTGGCTTGGCTGCCAGTAGGGCAAACAGAAGGGAAAGGGGGGCGGCGGGAGGGGAGAGAGAGCGAGTAGACCACAGCGGGTTCTCCTCAGAGGGGAGACAGCTAAGCCTCATCCTTACCTTCCCGGGGCGTCAATCCGAGCGTGAGCTGGACCAGCAGCCACCACTTCCCCGCGCGGTCCATTCCGCCCCGGAGGGTTCACCCAAAACAGGGAGGGGAGGGGAAGAGGACCTCTTCTGCGCGGCTTGGGTCCCTCAGGGGGGCAGGCGGGCCGGCCGGTGGGCGCGCAGCGTGAGGAGGAGGCGGCGGCGGCGGCCTCCGTGCGCTGGCGGCGGTCGGCGGAGACTCCCAGCGACGCGGAGTTGCCAAACTCATCGGAAACGTCTTCTCCCCGCCAGTTCCCGCGGCGCCCTGGTTCGCTGCGCCGGCAGAGCGAACGAAGAGCACCCCCCGGAGGTCAGCGCCCGAAACGGGGAAGTTGTGGGCAGGACCCGCGCGCCTGGCATCCACTTGCGACAAGCTCCGGGGGGGTGGGGGGAGAAGGCGAGGAAAGAGCGGGCCAAAATACGACATCTGGGTTAGGGAAACGCCTTTATTACGCCAACCCAACGAGCGCAAGACAGGGCGCAGTTCTGTTCTCAAAAAGGATTCATTCGTTGGCTTTTTGTTTAAGTGAGGGGATGTCCAAATGGACACCCAGGGCATTTCCGCACTAGACAGTTATAGCGCTATGATTCCACTTTCAACATCCTATGGACTCCTGGGGTTTGCGGTTTAGGGAGCGGCCTCCATACCCCAGGAGTCCATAAGATGTTGAAAGTGGAATCATAGCGCTATAACAGTCTAGTGGGGAAATGGCCCCAGTCCTGGCTTTTGGACATCCAGCAGGAATAAATACCTACCTACAATAAATACCTACCTACATGGTTCCCCCCCTTCTTGTTTGAATACCTTCTGCAAATTACAGCAAACCAAAACTAAAGAAAAAGTAGTGATCCCCCAATATGTATCTTTTTGTAATCCCAGACCTGTTATGTTTCTAAGTGCTGAGTTCTAACGATTTTTCTTCTTTCTAAGGCATGCATTTTCTAGTTATGGGCAGGATAAGAAAAAAGGCTAAGATGTTTGCACTTTCATTTCTCCGTTGCTCCCTTTAAAAAAGAAATACTCAGCGTTATCTGAGTATTAGGATTGTGTGTGATGGAAAAGCTTCCATGCATAAAGCTGTCAACTGGGAGCATGGACACTGAGTGACAATTTCTTTTAAAATGCTCTGTTTGGTAATAACCCAAGCCAGGGTGTATGTCTTGGTTTGATGTTGAAGCCATGGAGTCGGGATTTACTCACAGATTCATGAGGGAACATGCTGCAGACATTCAGAACAGTTTCTGCAAGGTGCTGTCATGGTTTTTCGGTTGCACCTAGGGTTTGACTGCAGAACTAGTGGGCGAAGAGAAGCGACATGTTGATCCTCAGATATAAAAATCCAGCTGTTCCTTGGTACAAGACAGTTGCATGTGTGATATTATTTGTGTTGTTGTTATTATTATTATTTGTATAGCGTTCTCGCTCTACATTAAGACATGACACAAAAGGAAAGGGGGATGGCAGTATGGGAGGAGATTAAGCCCAGCAGATGTCACCCTTTCTTCTTTCCCTCCATGGCCAGGGCAGTGGCAGTAGGGATGGAGGGAAGGCCTTTCATCAGCTTTTGGACCTAGGCATGATGGAGCTGTGCCTGCCTCTACTAATATGTGTGGGTGCACACAGCTGATGGGCCATGATGTGATTCACAGAGCTGTAAGTGTGGCAGGGACTGCAAGGGTATGCACACTGGGAGTATCCCTGACGGATGGTCCTCCAGCCACTGATGAAGAACTTCATACAACAATCAGTGTGTAACATCTCATGCTCCAGTGTCTGAAAATGATGGCTGTGTGTAGACAGTGTGGATTTGATACTTTGGCCCTTTCTGCACCGGGGTATTAAAACGGTGCCGAGCAACCTCTGATGGAGGTCATCTGCACCGTGGAGTGGTTTGGGGCGGACTACTTTTCATAGTTCCACACCTCAATCCGCTCCGAAGCGACCGGAACTGGTGTCGCAGCGTGTTTTTTAAAAACCTCTTTTAAGAGTTTTTTAAAAAGCATGGAGTGCACAGCCCCGTGCAGCTCTGTTGCCGCACTCCAGTGCAGATCTGCCGGGGGCGGGCTTCCGGCTGGTGAGCTTCTCCGATTGGTAGAGAGCCTCCGCCAGCCGTAAGCCACCACTTTGGACGCCAGAGGACTGCGGAGCAGCGAGCTCGCACTGCTCCGCATGGCGACGGACTTACCTGGCTGCCAGTAAGCTCCGTTTTAGTGTGTTTTCCCCCGTCCCCCCTCCACATGCGGAAAGGGCCTGTCCTGATGAAGCAGACAGTCAGTTGGCAGTGGCACTCTATTAAACTGTGATCAGTAAATTTATGTGCCTGTCCTTTTTGACTCTGTAAACTACAGAGCACACTCAGCCCTCGCATTTGTGGGTTTCATTTTTGTGGATTTGATTATTCACCATTTATTTGCTGTCACCTCTGCTGCCTTCCTATGCCATTTTTAATAGGGACCACAAGTCTCATGTGACTAAGAAACTGCAAACATGGCTTGTAAGTCTCTATTTAAAATGGTGTGGGGCAGCAATGGAGGTGGCAGTAAGCCCCACCGGCTGCCCAATTCTGTCTTCCTTTGATGCCTCAAAGGAATCAATGGTGGGTTGAATAGGATGATCATATTTTTTGTGTGTTAAATATGGTTTGGGAGAGCCTAACTATTCACATTTTTTTCGTTTTCACAGGGGGTCCTATGCTCCTCACCCTAGAGAATGTGGAGGGATGACTGTAATTTGAAGATGAAGTGGCATCTTGGGATAGATCCACATTGCATGATGATAGCAGTTTGATGCCGCTTTAAATGCCATGGCTGTATCCTAGGGATTCCTGAAATTTGTAATTAGGTGGAGAGACTTGCATTCCCTTGGACTATTTCACTAGAGCTGTCTAGAAAATAAGTTTTGAATCATTCATAACACTACAAATTCCAGAGTTCCATAGGATGGAACAGTTAAAGTGACATCAAAGTGCAGATATAACCTTGGTTGCCTAAAGTTGATGACATTTTTGTTGCTGTTGTTCTACTTCATTATAACAGAATGCAAGGTTCATGAGGTTTTGGGGTTTTTTTCCCCTTCTGTTGGATAAAATGTAAAAGCAGCTGGTTCAAGGGAGCTAGTTGTAGGTAGTTGCTACATTTTCTCATGGGGGTAATGAAGTATAAAGGTAACTTTCTTTTGCTTGCCCAGCATTGGAGAGCTGACACAAGTTCAGCCTCTGTGAACACAGTCTGCCTTAGTTTCTACATTACCGAAGTAGCAGTCACTGGGAAATATGGGCTGTACAGTACACGGATTGGGTCATTGATATGACACATCATAGTCAACCACATCCTCAGGATACTTCTCCTTTTGCTTCCAGCTGTGCACAAGTGTGATGTGTGCATGTTTGCGTGTGCTGATGAGGAAATAAACGTGCAGTGGGAGAGAAGCAGTTTTGGCAATCAACCTCAGTTGCAGCAGTTTGTGTAATATTTGACTTTGTTACTCTCTTAGGCAAGTTTTAAAAGTGCCTTTGGGTTCCAAACCAGCAATATTAAAGTAACCAGATAAAACAGTGCATCTTGGGAAGGTGCTAGTTTGAATTCAGGAGATCAAAGACTAAAAAAAACACCCTAAAATGCACAGGGAAAGGAGGTTGTATGATCGCATGTGAAACCAAACAGAGGCCCTTGAAAGAGGCACTCAGCAAGCTGTCTCTTGCGTGCCCATGAAAACCTTCAATTATAGGATATTGCACAACTGCTTCCCCATGTATTTAAATTGTTGTTTGATTTCTAGAGGTTTGATGTAAGAGATATTGCAGGAAGAATAAGTGGTCTAATCTTTAGCTTCTTGAAGATATAGATGGGCAATCAGAAAGGGCATTCCTAAAGACACACTGCTGAGCCTTACAGTGGTCTTGGTGACTTGGAGTTCAAAGAACTCGGTAGATATTCGCAGTTTGAGAAATCTAGTCAAAGCTTAATATGTTCAACCTATCCTCCCTTCTCTTGGAAGGAAGAGAAGCAGACTATTCTATTGGTACAGGTTTCCAGTGTGTAACCTGAAATTTTATTTATGTTCTCATGTTCCTGAGATTATGTCTACAGCTGCCCTGAATTTGATCAGAACAACAGCATTAGGAAAGAAGTATTTAATATTTTCCCTGGTCTGCTTCCCACAAGCTTCTGTTACCCCCACAAGGGGATAGCTGTACATGTATTGTTTCCTTGTGTTTTTTCTCCTAAATATGCATCAGCCTTGTGGCTCAGCTCAAAATACTTTTCTGGCCACAATTCCCTCTCCCCCCCCGCAACACCTACAGTATATAAGTAGTAGACAAACTCTTTTCTGTTAGAATTGATCAATATATCCCTATGTGACTACACATTGCCTATATCTAAAAAAAATCTTATCTTGCCTTTAACTTCCAGGTCAGAAGCACTTTTACATTCAGTTAAATCACAAAGCCATTTCCCCAGAATATCTTCAGTAGAGGACCATTATTTCAAATCCATAAAGATTCAAACACACCTTTTCCTTTTCTGTCCCTCTAATAATACCATAGGATTAATGGGTTTTTTTCAGAATGAAATTATATGGTAGTTTTCATACCAAAAGAAAATATATGTCAAACAGGCCACTTTTTCCTTGATCCATTTAAGAATGAAGAATAAAAGGTGACCCTGAAAGACTGATTTCTTCAAGGTACATTAGAGCAGGGGCAGAAGTGCCAAGAAAAATAAATTTATAGCTACTGTTTTAGATTTCAGAGTTGTGAAGTCAGTTGACCATTAGGAATAGCTTGCTGAAAACATCTTGCGTGTTTCTGATGAAAATAAAAAGTAAGGAATCTTTTTGTACCTTGAGGGTTTATTCACAGGTTGACGTGTGTTGTTTCTCCAAATCTGATCTGTTGTTCTGTCTTATTTTAAGGATATTTTATAATGTATCTTCACTGTACTTAGATACATCCTAATAATTTTTCCTCTTCCTGAGTAACACACAAGAAAGGGAAACCTTTGCTGGAGGGAAGAATGATCAGATACTTAGTAATATATATGGTCATATTAGAGGTTTAGCCCATAATTGAAATTTCTTTCTAATGTCAATTTCAATTATTGCCTCGCTGCTGTGAACAGGTGAAGATGAGACATGTTAAATATCTTATGTGTTTGTTGCCACCTTCTTTAGGATGTGAAGGACAGTCAGTGTATACTTCAGAATGACACAGTTCTGTTCTGATGTTTCTTTATTTCCTGCAGTGTGAAATTATTTTGAAAAACAAAGCAGAAAATGTTTCACATGTTGTACCACTTTCTGTTGAATATTACATAATAAATGTGAGACAAAGCTTCATGTGCACAGAAGTTTGGCTAAATATTTTTAATTAAGACAAAGTTTATGAGCATGAAGTTTTATTACCTTACATATTAGGTTGAATGTAGCATTGACTATGACCAGCACCAGTTTGGGGACTTAGAACTGCTTAACAAGAGACCATCACAAAAGGAGAAATCCAGCTCTATCTTGACCTAACATGGCTATGAGTTAGCCTTAAGGGTGCTTACACCATTGGCTGGGAGTTGCTAATTTTCCTTCCCCAGTGAATAGTGTAAGTATGCCGTGATTTAACTATTCCAGTGAATATCCATACTCCTCCAGTGTCAAGGAGGATCTCAGTCTAAGGCTTCTCTTGATTACTTTGTCTGTGCTCCTAATTAATTAATTATCTTATTAACTCCTTCCATGGCCACACCCTTTGGATGATATTAGTTACTGGTGGCACAGCCTTAAAGCTGAACATTTTTCCTATACTGTATGACTACGTAGTAGCACTTGCATATTTAAACAAAGGAAGAAACAAATTTTAAGCAGGCTTGCATCATAACACATTTTGTTTTAGAACCTAGGTGTTGTTCTTATACATCTACTATATTTGCCAGCATATAAGACACACCAGTATATAAGACGCACCCCATTTATATGCTAGCAAATACTATTTGCTAACGTATAATATACACTGGCATATAAGACACATCTCATTTTTCAAACAGTATTTTTTTGGGGGAAAGTGAGTCTTATATGCCAGCAAATACGTGTTTAACTTGATAAGTTTTACAAGTAGGGATGGAAGACAGAAGACCCACTGGCCATATGTAGGCTATCTGGCTGTTGATATTGACTGTTAACACAAAATTGGCAAAACGTAATTCAGAGAATCACTAATTAGCTTGAAAAGAAGGCTTACTCTCCCAGCTCACCTTGTTACAAAACCCGACTGTGGTTTTTTCACCACCAGCAATCTATTTAAATTTGTTAGTTTGTCATCAGGACGTGCAGCCCCTACTACGAAAGTTGTCAGAACTGGGGAAGTAACCTTTCAGAAGCAATTTATTCACTTACTTATTACTGTGTTTTAAAAGTAACCTATTCTTGATCATCATTACAATGATAGGAAGCACTTAACTCATTTTGTTATTTGTTGTACTGTTTGTTACCTTTCTATTACAGAGACAAGTGTGTATGCACTTTCAACCCACCTGTTGGCCTATGGTGACCCCATGAATTTCATAGGCTTTTCTTACACAAGGAATATTTAGAGGTGGCTTATCCCATTTCCTTCCTTTGAAATACAGCCTATAGCACCTGAGACTCATCAGCAATCTCCCATTCAAGTACTAACCAGGACTAACCCTGCTCAGCTTCCAAGATCAGACAAGATCTGGTGCCTTTAGGGTATTTAGGTCCCAAATAGAGACATGCACAGGTGTAGAGTGAACTTACGCCTTTGTATGCCGGGATGCATACAATGTATAACAGGGTGCCAGCCATTAGTTCTCAGATCTAGAAGTTTTCCACCCCTGTTTTACAGATTGACACATATGAAGCAGAAGCTCCCTCATCCATTAGGTTACAGTATAACTGGCAATTTGACCAATGTGCTTATGTACGTGGCTCATATTTCTCTACTCATTATCTCTACTCCCCATCCCCTGCTCCATGATTCCTCACAGGCTACTACTACAGTGTATGTAACCATCCTGGATGAGAATGACAATGCTCCAGTATTCCGGCAGCAGCAGTATGAAGTCACGCTGGATGAGGGCCCAGGCACGCTCAATGCCATCCTCATCACCATCAATGCAGTGGATCTTGATGAAGGTCCAAATGGCACAGTTACTTACACCATCACAGAGGGGAACATCATGGGCACCTTTCATATAAACAGCACAACGGTTAGTACATGATCCAGTCACTGTTTCACTTTGCACTGAAATGCTGTGCTGCCCCACATTCCAAGTTCTGTTGCCAGCCTCATTGCTGAGAATGAAACGTTTTTGATCTCTTGTTTTAGGGACAAATCCGCACCATGAAGGAGTTGGACTATGAAATCAGCCATGGACGTTACACACTGCTAGTCACTGCCACAGACCAGTGTCCAGTCCCTTCACGACGGCTCACATCCACCACAACGGTAGGTATCTCATCTGAGAGATTCTGTATCCACAGGTTCAATCAACCAAGGCTTGAAATATTCCCCCCCAAAAAAGAAAAATCCAAAAAGCAAATTTTGATTTTGGCAACTTTTAATGAAGGATGCTATTTTACTGTATCATTGTACATAGTGGGACATGAGCATCCACGAATTTTGGTATCCACATGGGGTCGTGAAACCAAACCCAGCATATACCAGGGGCCCAGTATACTTGTAGATAAGCAGTTTCCCATTCTTCTGAGAAACAGTATCAAATCTACAAAGAAGCAGTACTCATTCCAAAAGGGTCTTGCCAAGTGCCTCCTTGCCCCAGCCACTTTCCTTTTGTTGTTGTTGTGATGTGCCTTCAGGTTGTTTCCAGCTAAGACAAATCTATGATGCAGTTTTTTGGCAAGCTTTCTTCAGAGGAGATTGGCCATTGCTTTCCTCCAAGGCTAAGTGAATGAGACTTGTCTGAGGTCACTCAGTGGTCTCCAGAGTTCTGGTTCAATATTCAAACCTGTTACATCACTCTGGCCACAGCCACAGCCCTCCACATTTTAAAGCAGTCACTTGTTGGTAAAACAAAAGCTTTTTGGTTTTGTGAAGTGTGCACAGCAAAGTTCTTGCTGTCTCAGTAACCATATTCTGTCATATTCTACAGTTACCCTTGCATTGTACAATCCATTCCAAATAGTTATCCTATCAGCTATTCTCATATATAAGAGGAAATCCCATGGACATTCTCCTGCGGACGTGCTTCTTTCTGACTTATGCTCAAGATGTATCCTGATTTGACCAGGAGAGGAAATCACTGTAGTGTGGTAAACTGTGCAGCCAATTCCTTGTGTTGATTGGGTGTCATGGGCGGTAGTTTCAATAGGCAAAACTACTCAGTGTCCTGGACCCCTGCTTCCCCCCCCCAAATTAATTTCTTGGACCCATGTGGCTGATTATTCCATTCTGTTCTTGGAATCGGCTTGTTCTAATGGGAAGTGCTGCCTGGCTCTGATGTTGATTTCCACATTATGGTCATCACAAGGATACTATAAGCAGCTCCTCGTTTGTGATGGTTCCTCATGAAAATGGCATGTTTCATCCCAGAACAGCAAATAGTCAAAAAGACATGGGAAAAGTTCACAGTGACATCCTAAAAGTGATGTCTAGTGAACTTTTGTGTGCAATTGCTCCACCTTATAATAACTGCTGGAGAGTCATTTAAAGTGCCCTGCAAGAGACAAATGTAAAATGTAACCAGCAGCCATTGTGCTGGAGTCAGAGAATGAACTTTTGCTTTCTTACCAGCTGCGGTGCATATTGCTGGCTTCTAAAACCCCATGTTGTTTCCTTCCTTTGGTCTGCTGTCACAGCAGTGTGATGGTGATAGACTAGATGCACATGCTCAGGCTAAAGTTGGGTGTTTCACAGGTCAGATTAAATAAGTCGTGAGGGCAGCTTCAGAATCTGGAAGGTAAATTCTCCACACCATAGTACACTTTACCTCTGTTTCCAAGCATCCTCTCTCCCAAAATCTGCAGAGGAGACTTTCTTCTTAGGAGACTGCACATTTTAGTATTAAGCTTTGTAACTATGAGAGTTCTTTCTGTGGTTAATCCCTAAACACAAAAAGGGTTTGAAATATATATCTGTCAGAAGACCACATCCTCTGACTTGGTAGCCCCACTTTTGCTAATCTGTGCATGGGGTTGGTAGTGGGTATTCAGTGGGGGGGGGAAAGGGAAAATTTTCAACACAAGCTCAGAACTCAGGAAAACAGAGTAAAAGTGAATTTTGCCAGTGTTAAGCCAGACCGTTCCGAATGTCTCCCTCCAAATTTGGTGAAACTCTATTGTGTCACTTAGATGTGATGCAGTAACAAACAGAAAGAAACTCAATTTTGTTTATATCATTAACAGCACCTTTTTTTTTTTTTGAAAAAATAATATTTTGAACTTGACTCATTAAAATCTTTCTAGCCTAGTGTATGGCTGGTTATTTTAGTTGAGCTTGTTCATTTCTGCTTTATTGCAGAGTTTCTTGGATTTTTTGTTGTTGTTGTTCCACAATAAAATTTGATAAACAGAGAGAAGAACATAATAAATGACTATTAATTTTTTTTAAAAAAATTCAAAATGGTGTGTCATGCTGCCAGGTATGAATTAAAAAATTATTGGAATGTACAGTTGGCCTCCACTTTTGCGGGTTTGGCTTTCACAGATTTGATTATTCGTGAGTTTCTTCATCACCTGCCCCCCACTACACCTCAGGAGCGTCTTTTCCAGGGGAACCTTCCCTCTCAGTGGCTCTGATCAGGCTTTGAACCCACATCTGGTCCACCTTATGGTCCTCCTTCACCAGCCACTGCATGACCTGCTTGATGGTGGCTTGCAGTCCAATTTCTCAGCACCACAAACCCTCTCCCGATGCCCCAATGCACGCAATGAAGGAGATGGGCAAGAGAGAGAGGAGGTACAGGGCTACCATGCTGACCCACCTCCTTTCCCTGAACTGGTTTGGATCTTGAGTGCCCATTCTCTCCACCATGTCTCAGTCCCCTTCCCACAAACATACATTTTGGTATTTGCGATATCTCCACCTTTGCGAGGGTCCTGTGCCCCTAAACCTAGTGAATGTGGAGGGCCAACTGTACTTACAGAATTTTATGTACACCACATAGCCTATATTTTAAGTTTGAACATCCCAAACATACATTTCGAATTGAAAAAAATAATTGGGACAGTACATATCATGTATACCACATAGCTTATATTTTAAGTTAATGCATCCCAAGCATACACTCCAATTTGGTGAAAATTCAATGCAAAATCCCTCCACAGAAACCTCCCAAAGTGAATTTCATGTATACTACGTGGTCTGTGTTTTAAGTCAGACCATCCTAAATGTCTTTGTTGTCAGTTGCCATCAACTTTGACTTATGGTGATCCTTAGTGTCACTTACAGTGACAGACCACCAACCAATCCCGTTGTCAACAGACCTGATCAGGTTTTGCATACTCAGGGCTATGCCTTCTTGACGGTCCATCCATCTGTTGTGCAGTCTTCCAGGCATTATACCCACCTAATTTTGGGAAAAACTTTCAAATCATTTGCTGCAGTAATAAACCAACAGAAGCTTACATTGTAACAACTTCATTCTGAGCTCTAGATGAAAAAGATTGTAACGGCAGCACAATAAATTCCAGGAAGCTGATTTGACTGAGTTCTAGGGATGTACTAGCACAACACATACAATGGGAACAAACCCTCCCACAAGTCTAACTTGTCCAGAAACATACAATTAGTTGGTTACACTGGGAAGTTTAAATGTCTGAGTTCACTTATTTTACTAAGCTATCAGATATTCCCCTAAATCAGAGGAGAAGAATGTTGTTGCTTTTTCAGTCTCCGGTATGATCAGCTCCTGCAAGGCAGAACATTGAGAAGCCTTGTGCTTTTGTGCTGCAAACAGAACAGGTGAAGGGAGTGAAAGAGGGTGCTTGGCTGGGAAAGGCTTTTCAACATCAACATGTCCTGTTTGGGTATGTGATCAACTTCCCCCTGGATTGCAGCACAAAATATTTCAGTTTTTCTTTCTTCTGCCTTTACAAGTGCCATAATCCTGGATTATAATTATATTGTCTTTACTTTTTTTAAAAAAATGAAATCTTAGAATCTGAACTAACAGCCAAAATAGGTACCAAGTAGAATGCCTAGAATCTGGATTTAATCTGGCCAGTCTGGTCATATGGGAGCCCTACAATATGAGCCTTGGGTAATATCCCACCAAACTCTTGAAATCTCCACTGTACTCACAATTCTGGAGGCAAGAAAAGATGCTGAATAAAGAAAACTATAACTCTCATTTGAGAATGAATAAAAAGCAAAAGGGGGAGAGGAAGGAATCTCAGCCCCTTTAAGACTGATTCACATTTTAACATAAGCTTTTGTGATGTCAGTCTACTTCCTCAGTCATTGCATCTAAGGAAGTGGATTGATACCCACAAATGTGTATGCTAAAATATAAATTGGTTAGTCTTAAAGGGACTGCTACATTCCCTTTTTCTAGCTCCTGTTTTTCCTTCTGCTGGAACACCATGTGTGTGTGTTGTGTGCCTTCAAGTTGTTTTTGACTTACAGCAACTCTAAGGCAAACCTATCACAGGGTTTTCTGGTGCTGAGTGTGTGTGACACACCCAAGGTCACCGAGTGGGTTTCCATGGCCGAAGCGGGAACTGAATCCTGGTCTCCAGGGTTGTAGTCCAGTTCTCAAACCACTACGCCATAGTGCTTCTTAAGGAAATTCCAAGGAAAGAGGAGATAGAAGATTAGATCAACCTGCTCAAGTGTCTGCTGCTCAGTTCATGTTCCTCACAGCTGAGCCCTTCTTCCCTTTTTCTGGTGCCTCAGTGAGGGTGGCAGAGAGGGGACTGAGGAGTTGCTGTTACTTCCCCTTATATTATGTACCCATGGCAGAACATACCGCCGCACTCCTTTTTGTCTGCTAGTGTTACAAATTTGCACCTAACACAGCAAAAGGTAGTCCTCTAGGGCCCTAAAATGGTTAGTGAGATCCAAGCCACAATTCAAAAAAAGAGGAATATCTGTTTTTTGAGATGAGAAGGAATCAACATGTTGCTTTTACCCATCTCCACTTTGAGATGATGAACACAATGATGCTTCAGGGGAGATTTCAGGGCAATCCACGCACCAATAGGCTGCATATATGCACCGCCCTAGTAACAGAGTAACCTGAGTACCATCAAGCCATAGCGAGCATTTTTGTAGCCTCTTTCTGACTCCAGTGAGAAATTGGTCTGTGATAAAGAAGCTTGCATTCTTTTTGTGTGGTTCTAACCATGGTATGTCCCAAAGCGTCACCCTTTTTGCAACCAGAACTGCCAATTTAAGGGGAGAAGAGGTGGAAAAAAAGAATAGTGTTTAGTTTACTCGATAGCATATTTTCATTTTAGTTCAATGTAAACTTAATATAATGTAGTAATGCAATATTTTATTGCAACCATATTGTAGTACTTACAATTTTATTGTTTTATCATTTGTAATTGTTTGAAACAGTCAATGGACTAATGCAATAAACTGGAATGAAATTGAATTGCAAAAGCTAGTCTGAGACCCCATTGGTCTTTAAGCATTTACACCTCTTCTGTGCATTTTTGTATGTGTGTGCATTCATCCCAGGTGTTGGTGAACTTGAATGATATCAATGACAATCAACCAACATTCCCACGTTCTTATGAAGGGCCCTTTGACATCACAGAAGGACAGCCTGGTCCAAGAGTGTGGACTTTTCTGGCCCATGATGGGGATTCAGGGCCCAGTGGACAAGTGGAGTACAGCATTATTGCAGGAGACCCCCTCGGTAAGTGGGAGAAGAGAAGGAGAACTGGAACAAATGTTTGTTTTTGCAGTTCCTCTTCCATTTAGAAAATGCATTGATTGTGAGACAAAATATAGTCATTCAAGTCAATATTCTGTTCCTTCGTTGTCCCCTTACTTCCTAAACAAGTAACAGTTCTTACTAAGCCTGATATTCCTTCAAATTGAAACAATTCCTTTATCTGAATTGAAAGTGAAAACTAATTCTGTTCAACCAAACAGTGCTCTTTTTTCAGTTCTTCTTTCTGATATCTCCAAATTTTTGCTGTCAGGTTGGCTTTGACTTACGGCGACCCTGTGAATGAGAGATCTCCAGGGTGCCTTGTTACTGATAGCCCTGTTAAGATCTTACAAACTCAGGAGCATAGCTTTCTTGATTGGGTCTATTCACCTGATTCTTGTCTTCCTACCACCTCCCACTTTGCCAAGGTTTATCATGTTTTCTAATAAGTCATGTTATCTCAGGATATGTCCAAAGAATGATAGGCTCACTTTAGTCATTTTGACTTTTAGGGAAAATTACTTGATTTGGTCTAGGATCAATTTATTTGTCTTTTTGGCAATTCATGCTTCTCCTCCAACACCACCTTTCAAATGAATATTTTCCTTCTGACAACCTGCTTCAAATTTCATTTTTACCATTGATTCCCTAGTAATCAAAGGTGGATTTGGACAAGTAGGATGTCCTAATAATGTTACAACACAGTATTGTGAGAACAACAAATGAAAAAGTACTCAGCACATCAAAAATGCTCAAGATGGTGCAGGTCCTGGAGTAGTTTCAAAAGGAGGAGCACTCTTCCTGCACATATAGTTAATACATGAAGAAATAATAAAATACAGTAAACAGCAGCACAAATATCTTTATGTGTAACTTCTTTTTCAACCCTGCAACATAGGTGAAATGAACAGCAAAATCCCATGTGTTTGTAATCAGTTACTAAAGTAACCTGCAAAATGTTGATGATAACACCCGCCCCGCCCCCCCACAAAACACCAGGAAATTCAAGAAGTGGCTGTGGAGGGGGAGAAACAAAATTGCACCTTTTTCCTTCACCACTGGGCCCGTTGTCAGTGAGGGTCTTGGAGAAACTGGACCAAGTGAACCATTGATCATCCAGCCCTGCTCATATGCTATCTCTTCTGAAAAGTATGTTTCAGATTAGATCATAGTCAAAATAGGTCTTGGGATTTACTGTGTTTTTAGATTGGTTAACACTTGAAACAGAAAATTCGGGAACAATTTGTGAATCACACTTGTATGTCATTAGCCTTGGTGCTTGGTAACTCCAGAGCAAAAGGAAAAGTGAGAGGAGCTATTGAATCAAGATCACAGCAGTAAATTTTGCAGGATTTAGCCTTTTCTGGATGTTCTCACTGGGGAAAAATGGTAAAATAAAGAAAAGGATTCAGCTTCAGGGCACGGGTAAGATCTGATACACATTTGTCATGTGGATTAGTAGTTTCTACTTCTACAATCCGAGTCATTGAGCCAACAAACTGGGAACAAAAACCAAGGAAATGCTACAGAAATGATTAATAGTACTTATAATAATAATATTTCTGTGAATATCTTGTTATTTCTGAGTTATTTCTTGAATTCTGATCCCATTTTAAGAAGCAATATAATAGTTAATACTTTTCAGCAGACTGTTAATATTTTTGATGCAAAAAACTCAGCTAGGTACTTCTCCCTCATTTCAGCATTTAGCAAATTTTGTGTAAAGTTGGTGTTAAATATCTTGCATGAGCCTCAAAAGTTTTAGAGTCTAATCAAAATAGTGGTTTCATTTCATTTATGGCCAGTCAGATTAGAGGTTGCTTTGGAAATCACAGTGCCAGACATGAATACAAAGAGGTAGATTATTTTTAAATGCACAGACTTTAAGTGAGAGGAAAAGAGTGTGGGGAAATAAATATCTTAGGATAGTGATTGGAAATTTTTTTTTTAAAGTCCTTGTTAAGGGGCCTCTTTCTGAGAAGTTGGAGTGTCTACATCAGGAAATCCTGTTACAAGCAGCATCCGCCACTGAAAGGAAGCATAGTGTATTTTTTATACTTGCTGTAGTAGAAGACACTTGAGGTTTTGCAAGTTCATCCCACACATGAAAATAAAGAATGATAGAAGCATTATCAAGCTGTCTCTGGAAGGGGTGATACTGTGATTCTACCTTATAGTGATGAAGAGTTCATGAGTTTTAAGGCCAAAGGAGTAGTCATTTTTCTAAGCATAGCAGTAGTTTGATTTAGGGAAGTTTTACTTTTGATTAAGGATGGGATGAATCCAGAATTTTCCGAATCTGGATCCGAATCCCTCGAATGTTCTCGGAATCCATGAATCTCACGAATCACAAATCTTTCGCATCCTTTTTTAAAAAAAGGGTTTAAAAAGCAACTTTTTAAAAAAATTTAAACTTTTCAAAACTTCTTTTAAACAGAACTTTTTCTTTAAAAACCTATTTTTGGGTTGCTGGATTTGAAAGATTCGGTTTGCCTATTTTTGCACAGGGATTCGAATTTGCGAATTTCAAATCCTTGCTGAGGATTCGAGGATTTGAAGATTCTTGGACCATCCCTACTTTTGATTCTTGTCTCTCCTTAACTACTTGAAAAGTTTCATCCATCAAAAATGAGGTTTCTCTTTCTTTTTGGATACAGATATTGTCTGTTTACATTCCTCTCTGATAATGTATCTGGCTTCAGTCCAGAGTTCTTCTGGCTTTCCATTGGGCTTATTAGTGCAAATCTATTTTTTACATTAGCTTTAAATTTTGTGTGGAATTTAGGCCATCCTGCAGAAAGGACCATAGTGTTTGGTTCCTCAGCCTGCCTATCTGACATAAGAGACCCTACTAGCAGCGCTATTGCCACCAGCATAGCCTCCTGACTTGCGGGGTTATATAGTCCCACCACCATGGTGTAGGATGGTGTAGGATAAAGGACCCCAAAACCACTTTTTATGACCTTGGGAGTTTTTGTGGCACCTTGGAATTTTGGCCAAAAAAAAGGGGTCACGTTTTTAATTTTGAGTGTTTGGGTACCAAGAACAGGGACTGGGGCAAACACTCTCTACCATCCCCACTATAGGGACATAAGTTGAAGTAGGTCACATCTCTTTTACAAATTGCATTTTGGTCTGTCCTGTGTGTCTTGGCTGGGTTGTTACTCTTGTCTGCTCTATCTGCTGCTAGGCAGTCTTATTAAATCCCCACCTTTCCCACCCATACGTGATATCCAAATGCTTTCCTACTCTTTTATATATATAATATTGAATTGTGATTTGCACCAAGGCCGTAGTGTTTATTTCTCAATACATTTCTCAAGAACTCAGAAGCAACAAATTATAAGCAACATAGATCCATGCAGATAATATATTTTGGGGTAATTGAGGTAATTGCTATACATTTGCAAAGTACAATGCACCCTCTTCTGGTGCAACCTCCACACACATGAATGTGAAGTTGCATGAAGCATCATTCCCATTATAGTCAATGGATGCAGCAGGGACCTACCCGTTGCGTCCATTGACAATAATGAGATGTAACACTTGTGTTTTTTTGTTTTGCACAAGAGTTCTTGGTGCAGGTGCACTGTAAATAAGTCTAAAAGGTGCTACAGGATTCCTTTATATCTTTTTACAATGAATAATAGTTATTTTATCAGTATAGCAAGCAGCAGTTCCTCATTCCTTTCAAGTTACCATTTACAGACATTTTAAGAGACATTTTGACATTTCTTTCATGGTTTATACAACTCTTGTATCATTTCTAAGAGATTTTTCTGTAAAAGAAATTACAACAATGAAATAAATTAACAGAATAGTTACTTTTTCAGTATTGTGACAAGGAACAACAGATTTCTTTTCAAACATTGCAACAAGTGATGGAAATGTTATTAAAAGTAATTTGTTGCAAGTTTTGCATTCCATCACATGCGGGGATTTTGAAATAAATTTTCCTCCTCTGTATCTATTAACAGCACTGGGGAAAATGTATTCTTCTAGGTTCCCTCTTTCCATCAGGGAAATAGCAGACAAGGGCAGCAGAGGAAAAAGTGGGATTTCAACAGAATTTCTGGAATAAGAAAAAACTGGAGAAAGAGAGAAGTGGAATCATATCAAGGAAGCCATTCTCTTGTGGACCCTGTCTCCAGTTAATACCTGTCTCCCCTTGTGACTAACTGCTCCTGTCTCCACCCCCTTAAAAAGGAAATGCTGGACCTTTCCACACTACACTGTTATAGTGCTATTATTCCACTTTCAACATCCTGTGGAATTCTAGGGTTTGTAATTTATTGAGGCCAAAGAGCACTCTGGCTGAGAATTCTAAATGCCCTTCCCTAAACTGCAAACTCCAGGATCCCATAGGATATTGAAAGTGGAATAATAGCAGTATAACAGTTGTAGTGCAGGAAGGTCCACTGTTACCTTTAATCATATAGCTCCAATGTTTTGTTTAGTTTAGCCTCTGGAAGAAATAAACCAAATTTTATGCAAGTTCATCTCAAGTTTTTGCCATCTGCTAGCATGGCAAATGAATATTTTGGCAGCATGAGAGCAAGGCCAGTGTAAAATATTAGTTAAGTAATAACACTAAGGAAGGAGAGAAAGAATATGAAGGAAGTGTGAGAGAACTTGCTTAGATTTCATAAACAGTCAATATCCAGACTAGTTTAATTTTCAGTTCTTTTTTTAGTCAAGTAAACAAGCAAGTTTCAGCCGAATCTGTCTGTCACATACACGCACACAAAACTAAGACAGAGAGACCTCTTGGGGCCTAGGTTTAAAATGTTGTGAAAGAAACCTGACACAACAAAAAGTGCTAAAGCATGTATCATGTTTTTTCAGTCACGTATTTAGAAAGTGGTTGGAAAATGTGATAGCAGTCTATGAACTGATGAGTGGAATGAAGAAGGTGGATAAACAGACATTTGTATTTCTCTCTTCTGCTCGTAGAATTCTGGTTTACCGTTAAAGCTACATGGTGGCAGTTTCAGGAAATACTAAAGAAAGCTTTTTTCTCCACACAAAAAATGCACAACTTTTAAAAATATCAGATAAATTAATGGATGATAGGTCTATCAAAAATGATTAGCCAGATAGTGACCTGAAATGTCCATGGTCAGAGGGAGTATGTCTCTGAATATCAGGTGCAGAGGCAGACAGACAGTGACTTCCTATCTTGCTTCTAAACTGTCTGAAGTATCTGGCAAGACACTGCCAACATCAACAAAGAGAGAGTCTTTGAGATAGATTAGAGCAACAGTGGCTACTTACTGAGAAGTAAATCCTATTGAATTCATTACTAGTCATGTGCTATAGAGGATGGAGAAACTAGTCGTGCATTCTAGAGTTTGGAGTATGAATATCAATATGGCTTCTTACATGTGTGCCCCAATGCAGACTGAAAGGAAAGGCAGAATACTTTCTGCCCCCTCAGAATTAATATGCAATAGCAAACAAGCTGAAAGTTAATCCAGACAGGATGGAGATACTGCGTGTAGGTAACTGGATTGTTCTAGACAGGCTATTACAACCAGCCCTAGCTGGTGTCGCTCTTCTTCTAAAGGAACCAAGTACCTTATTTTGGAGTTTTCATGGACTTGTCATTAAATAGGGAAGTTCATATGATGGAAATAGTCAAGAGTGCTTTTCACTAGCTTCACCAGTATGCAGTTTAGCCAGGCATCCTGCTTTACCAAGGAATAGCATTTGTCAGAGGCCAGTCTTCTACTTCAAGGCATCCTGTGTTTGAAAGCTATCAGAGGAAACCGGTCTGTATCAAAGCACTCTCTGGTAAAAGGGCTATGTGATCCATCTCTGGGAGTACAAAGATAGAGATCCTTTAGAAGAGAGAACATGGACTGTAGAATTTTCCATCAGCACTAGTACTTGAACAGCAGCCTGAACAGGCAGAAAGATCATGCCTTTAATCTAAAGGGTTGTTTACCCATCTTTTGAATATTTTATTTATTTATTTATTTTTATTTATTTGTATCCCACCTCTCCATATGGATCGAGGCAGAGAACAACTTACAAATAGCATATATTTCGAAACATTTCTATACATAAATAAGAAGAGTAAGATTTATTATTTCCTTTTTCGTTTTGCTACATGCTGTGGTATTAAACAATTTCCAAGACAGCTAAATTTCCCTAGTGTAGAACCTCCGAGGGTAGGTTAGCAAATATCTCTATCATGGGAAGAGCAACCATCCTCTTCCTCCTCCTCCTCCTCCTCTCCCTTTTTCCTTTTATTAACTCTGTTTATTCCCCACCTTTTCCCCAAGGTTGGGACTCAAGGTGCTTACAAATTAATATCATTGAAATATAGTTGAAAACCATCAAAATGTCAATGTTAAAATAGAGTGAAGCTATTAACACAATTTAAACCACACACTTAAAAAGGATAAAAAGTAGTTAAAACAGTACAGTTTAAAACAATGCAACACCCTCTTACAAACCATTTCTTATAGCCTTCCTTTCTAAAAGCCTGTTTGGATTTTAAAAAAATCCTCTTCCTGACAAAAGGAAGATAGCAAGGAAGGGCTCATTCAATCCTTTTTAAGGAAGAAGTTCCAAAGTGTAGGGGCAGCCACTGAGAAGGTCATATCTCATGTTCAACAATACTTGTGGAGATGATGGGAGTGAAAGAAGAACGTCTCCTGGGGATCTCAGGGTCCAGGCAGTCACTTTGGGGGAGATATGGTCTATCGAATAGCCTGGATGATGTGCCACAAGGTAACTCAGACTAGGCATTAACCATGTGATTCCTCCTTTTTTTCTCCTGATTACATCCTGCATCCTGTGGCTTGATATATTCTGATACAAGGCACATGCACAACAAGCTTGGAGGCTGATGGCTTTGTGACAGTGCATTCAGAGAGACTGTATCCATCTCTTTCTGAAGTGTGGTTTCAGCTTTATACATGATAAACACAGACAAGAGGGGGATAAGAGTATGGAGCTCTTGCATGTTTCCTCTACAATATTTTAAGTAGCAAACTTCCTTTCAAACAATATTCCTTCTTGCTCCCCCCCCCGCCCTGCTCCTTCCCTTTCTGTGAGCGTATCTGTGTTTGTCTTTGCAGGAGAATTTGTGATCTCCCCTGTTGAAGGGGAGCTACGTGTCCGGAAAGATGCTGAGCTTGATCGAGAAAATATCGCTTTCTATAACCTCACCATTGCTGCCCGGGACAGGGGTGTGCCTCCTCTCAGCTCCACTGTAAGTCTTGATGGTTTTGGGGCCTGGCTGCAAAGGTGAGGTTCTGAACCTTTTGTGAGGGAGAAAGGGGAAGAAAATGAACTGACCAGGTGGTGGTTATGGAAGAACTTGGATAGCCCTTCTCTTGGTGAATCCATAGGATAAGATTCTTGAAGAGTGAAATTAGCATGAAAGAATCATATAGGTGACCATTTGTTGTCCTAATGGTCTCAGGTTGTCCTAATGGTTTCATTTGCCCCTCATCCTGCCCCTTCTCTATGTTTCAGGTCATGGTAGGAGTGCGAGTCCTGGACATTAATGACAATGACCCTGTCCTTCTGAACTTACCGATGAACCTCACTCTCAGAGAAAATGCACCCATCTCCAGTGTTGTCACTCGAATTTTTGCCAGTGATGCTGACAGTGGCAGGAATGCCCTATTAACCTTCAGCATCACAGCAGGGAATATAGAGAATGCTTTCTACATCAATGGCACTGTAAGACCTCAGACTTCCTTTTTCTTTTTGCTTGTGACTCGATGAAATATACACAGGGTTTCCTGCACCATGCCTTCTGGCACAGATAGGAGCTCCATAGCTGCCTTTCTTTATTGTCTTTATGATTTATTTCAAGCACATTTATTTATGTGTTGCTATAGTTGTCATTTAAAAAAAATAACACCCTTCTTTTCCTTAGCAAGTCCAAGTCAGCGAGCAAGATAAGATAACAATTTTAAACAAGAAATACAACAAAGCTGTCATAAAACACTGAAACAGCAGAGAGAAAAAGATGTCTTTACCAGAAAAAAGGGGGAGGAGGGGGGGAATTGCCATCAAAACATGGCTAGAATCCAAAATGATATAGATCCAAGTGATCAGTTTCTTCTCGAGGCCCAGAAGGAGACTGGTTGATAGGGATGTCTTTTTCAAAAGACTTCTGCACCAGAAATGTTGCTTCCTTTTTCAAGTGATTTCCACTGTGGAAATGGAGGTCCTTGGGGTTGCGTGGGATTGTGGGTGGGAGTGCTCTTGTGCATTTGGAAGACTTTTCACATGAAAGTTGCCTGAAAACTATGATATATATATATATATATATATATATATTAGAATTAACAGGCTTCATGGGTTGAGCAAGTGGTTCTAGGAGCAGCATGTGATCCATGGGCCACATTTTCCCCACCTCGAGACTCACAATCTAATAAACACAAGACAGCATTAGGAGGGAAGAAGAAACCTAATATTCTTCCCAAGACACAATGACTGCAGTCTCCCTATATAATTGTAGATCCCCTGATTGGGGGCACAGGGTCTGCTTCCCTTCAGCTCTACAGTCCCAGAATTACATGCCAGGAAAGCTTGCATTCACACTTCATGTTAATTGACTTTGAAGGATATGCAAACAATCACCATACAAAATCCACAGTCTGTTGGTATTTAAGCAGAGAATAGACATAAGAGGGACCTAAAAACCCAAAGACACCAGATCCTATCTGATCTTGGAAGCTAGGCAGGCTCAGCCCTGGCTAGTACTTAGATGGGAGACTGCCAATGAATACCAGGTGCTGTAGGGTATATTTGAGCGGAAGGAACTGGCAAAACCACCGTTGAGTATTCCTTGCCTAAGGAAACCCTACAAAGTTCATGGGGTTGACATAAGTTGACAGGCAACTTGAGGGCAGATACAAGAACAAAATAGAATATACAGAATATAGTGTGCAAAGTTAGATTAAATAAATAATGATTGATACAAAGAGAAAATCTTCTGAAATACCAAAGACATCCATACTTGAATCTGACACAGTTTAGAATGCTTTTTCAATATCAACACAGTCCATCGGGCCACCCCAAAGGCATCATGTTCACCCTGATTAAACATTAAGTTTAATCCCAGTTTATCCTGGGAAAGTTTCCTCCTCAGTCTTATCAGAAGTGGGAGCATGTATTTTGTATTTAACTCAGGAAACAGTTCTGATTAAGAGGTGGCTTCCATCTTTCATTGATATTTTACTACACAAACATAACTTTGTATTTATTTATTTTTTATTTTTTTATTTTTTTTATTGTGAGCATCTCCTGCGAGGAGCTCCTAGAATAAGAACATTTAACTGAGCCAGCATTAAAAATACATCCTTATCGCTAGGGCCATGGTTGAGAGAGAGGTGAAGCCTCCCCAAAATAAGTTTTCTGCTACCCCAGTTAAATTTTTCTTCAATCGCCAAATTTCTAGCATTGCAGTCACTTGAAACTTTAAGTTGAGTATTTGGAAATACAGTGAAGGCATCAAGGAATAGAGAAAGACAAACCTACTAAGCAATTACAAACAAAGCAAATGTCAAAGTTATACATATGAGTAATTGCCTCACTCTCTGCAATGTTAGAAATTTGGCGACTAAAGGAAAATTTCATCGCGGGGCAGATTTTTTTTTACTTTAGGCAATGCCCTCATTCTCCCATCCCACCATAGCTATATTCTTGCTAAATTATTTTCACATTAGATGCTAACATGAAGTTTGGGTTGGCACTATCATTAAACTAACAGACATAGGATTTGAATTACACAGAAAAAAAGTCAGTAATATTATTTTGCAGTGAAACACATGTCAACTGTTGCAACTTTTTCCCTTTGTTCTTCTCATAACCCCTGATAAACTGAGAGGAAGTTGAAAAACCCAGCCTTAGAACCAGCACTGTCTAATTTCTGCTGACAAGAAGTCTTTCCCATCACCTCAGAAGTATTTAATATCAAGCGTGTCTTTCAGTTGAGGATTATGTGCATCACAATGTTTTACACCTAATTTTATTAGAAACTTGAGTGTGATTCTATAAACTGCATTGACCTTCACAAAGTCACCAGAAACTAAGCAGCTCATTGTATCTGAGGATCTGTTTCTAGTTTACACTCAAAAGTAAACAACAGTTTTGAAATCAGGTTTCACTTCTTTTTCTTCATTACCAGTGTATAGATCTTCCCATCACAGTCACATTCTGAGTGGCTTTAATGCCAGCTTGACTCAGTGTGCGGTGCCTACAAAGGACTTCTTCTAAGCCACATGTCAAGAGTGGAGTTCATCCTAATTTCATAGTGTGCCGACAGAAAGGTTGTGACAGGATTCATACACCAACTGTTACCT
This sequence comes from Ctenosaura bakeri, assembly GCA_948474755.1. Classification (NCBI taxonomy): domain Eukaryota; kingdom Metazoa; phylum Chordata; class Lepidosauria; order Squamata; family Iguanidae; genus Ctenosaura; species Ctenosaura bakeri. Next base: position 317,257 of record CAOLHI010003434.1, read on the forward strand.
TGCCAGATACTCAACCTGCTCTAAGTAGAGAGATGAGCCTCTTAAAATGATACCACTCCACATTTGCTGATTGTATAATGATCATCATGATCATTTGTCATCATGAAACTGTTGGAAGCAAAAGGACATCAAAATTTGTATAAAGTGATTAATGAGAGAGGGGAATCTAGAGAATGCATGCCCTTTGTTTTCACCTTTCTGTTTCTTACTTTGGTCTATGTGCTCAAGCCTTTTATTTCTTGCTTATCTGTATGTATCAGTTCTCCCATCTCTCAAGAAATTAATCTCTTTCTTTCCTTTTGTCTGAGAAGGAGCATCCATGGGCTCCAACCCCAATAATGGTTGCTAGCTTATATCCCCACATGAGAGTCAGCTTGTAGAGACTTTTGTAACCAAGTATAGGTCAACTGATTTTGTTTATCTTATTGCCTATCCTAAGATGGATTTCCTGAGACACTAAACATAAGTTTCCTTTTTTTACCTTACAAAAGCATCTAGAGTCATTTCTCCTGTTTCTACCACAAGCCCATGTTGCACTAGCCCCACTGCATTCTGCTTAATATAGATACCAAATATTTCTACAGAAACAAAACAATATCATCTCATCTATTTCCCCCACCCATTTTCTTTTTTTCTTTCTTTTTCTCAATTAGACTGGGATTGTTTATGTAAACCATCCTTTGGACAGAGAGCGGGTATCAGAATATAGGCTGACAGTAACAGTGAAGGACAATCCAGAAAATGCACGCAATGCGAGACGGGTAATTATATAGTTTTCTTTCTACGCTGTTTGGCACTTGAATTGGTTTACTGAGAGGCTTTGTGTAAAACTGCTTAAACAACACATGACACAGGCCCACACATTGCATTCTCTGTTAAAGAATCCCAATCAAAGTTTTTGAAGCCAGGATTAAAGTGTTTGTAAAAGATCCACAGCTCTTCACTCATATTCTCCTTTCCATGATAGATGTTTCAAAATTTCTTGAAAAACATGAAAATATTTTATAAAACGTTCTGTGTTGAGCTTCTCTACTATTATATGAGATAGCATGGATAATGCCATTCCACAATGCTACTGATATTTCAACTTAAAAAAAAAAATTAAAGGGGATGGTTTGGGGGACAGTAATTTCCATAATGAATCTTCACAAGTTAGTCCACTGTCAATGGAGCAGCAAAGAAGATTACATTTGTTATAAAGCACAATAGGAATACAATTGGTGAAGGGCCTGATAAAGGAAAGTTTGGAAGCTCAATTTCATCCAAAGCACTGTTGGTCTCTTGCTGACAAGGTAAAAATATCAGCAAAGTTGTTTTTCAGTGCCCTTCCCTCCCCAAACCCATGGGACTCTTTTTAAATTTTAATGGAAAAGTTCTCGCCAACACCCCACACTTTACCATTTTCTGAAGCTGAAACATCTCACCATGCAAGAAGCAATTACAGAAACCTCTGCAAAGACTGGATTAAGCTTGGAGGAGCATCCAGCATAGGATCTCCTGCTTCAGCAATAGAGAATATGTCAAAGTCAAACCTATATACTTTTCAGAAATACTTTATGATTTTGCTGTTTTACCTAGCTTCTGAAGTTCGTAGTTATATCAGCAAAGCATAAGGAAGCTTTGTTCCCACTCTAAGTTTTTAGGATCAGGCAGGCTTTTAATCTAAATAAAACAACCACACACCTAAGGAGACCAATACGTACTCTTTACAACAGAAGAACAGTGGAGACCACTATGTATTCTTTCAGCACTTGTGTTCTGAGAAGTTGTGTTCTTCTCACATCAGTTATGAGAAGTTGGTTTTATTATTTGGAAAAAAGCCCTTCTCCTTCTTTTTCCTTTTTGTTTTCACCCAACTTTAGGATTTTGACTTGCTGGTGATTTCAGTAGCAGATGAAAATGATAACCGCCCCCTCTTTACTCAGAGTTCTTACCAAGCTGAGGTGCTGGAAAATTCACCACCAGGTGAGTGTTTTCTCCATGTTTAGCACAAGGCCTCTTTTCCACCCCAACTCATGTTGTTAATGAAAGAGTCCAGTTCTCCTTGAGAAAACTGTTCTCTTAAGACAAGCAACTTATAGTATGGTTACCAAGGGAGGGACAAACTGTCTCATGTTATGCTGATTTAGGATACTGTTTCAGTTTCTGAAAGTGGTCATCTTTTCTCCCACTCAGTGTCACTTTGGCAAGCCCTTGCCTATTTATGATTTTCCTCAACCACTTTCTCAGAAATAGAGGAACTGTTCCAAAAACACAGATGCAAGGGAAATGGAGAAAATTCCTTTCATATTATTGTGAGAAAGTGAAAACAGCCTTGCCCTGGATGAAGCAAGTAACAAAAAAATGAGACTATTGGGATGTCTCATAGAGTAGCAAATGAGTTGTATTACACCAGTCACAGCAAACCTATAAAGGTTACTATGTGAAACAACAGAAGATGCGCCTAATAAAGCCATGTTTAAGAAATGCTATTTGGGAAATTTAAAACAAGATAAAACTGGGAAAGATAGGATTTGTCTAGAACTTCTAGGCTTATTTTAACAGATGTTCTCTACTGGGGAAAAAGGGCATCTGTTAATATCTTTAACTAGCATATATACCCGGCGTTAATTCTTAGAATCATAGAGTTGGAAGAGACCACAGAGGCCATCCAGTCCAACCCCCTGCTATTCGGGATCACACATCAAAGCACTCCCAACAGATGGCCATCCAGCCTCTGCTTAAAACCCTCCAAAGAAGGAGACTCCACCGCACTCCGAGGCAGCATATTCCACTGCTCTGACTGTCAGGAAGTTCTTCCTTCCTTGTTAGAAAGATTGTGTCTGTAATTCCCCAAACTGTCTTGTCCAGTACCTGTAACTTTTCTCCTATATTCCCCAATCCAATCTGTATTCAGAGTTATTAAAATACAGAGGTTGGTTTTCTGAAGGAATACACTGCCCTCTTCCTTGCTGCTAGGCCTCATCTCCATAGCAACCAGCCTATTCAAGACAGACACACTTGACTGAGGCCTCTGAGCTTTCTGGCTGAGAATTCTAAAGGCCCCTCCCCAAATTGCAAACCCCAGGATTCCATAGAATCTTCTTAGGCAGCCAGTGAGGTCTTTACCTGATACAGCCAATCGTATGAGGTCCTCACCTAGACAAACTTTGACTTTTATATATTAGATGAAGCTAAAACTTTCACTAAAATTCTTTATTGTCAGGGAGGGGCGCTGGCACCACATGCGACCCTTATTTGTGCAGACTTCGAGATTTGGTGGGAGTTCATTCATATCCCTTTGCCACTCAATTGATCAGCTGGGCTGCAGGCAAAGAGGGCATGGTGTTCTGTGAGTTTTGAGACTTCTGTCTATCCACTGGGTAGTTTTGATCACAGAGGAGATGCTGGGACTTGAGTATGTGGGAGCGCATGTTGAGGTTTGGGTTGGGAAAGCGTGAGTATGTGCATGCAGCCGTCAGGCTCTGCAGCCTAGTCCCTCAGAATTACAAAGGTTATGCAGCTCTATTGCATCATTGAACACCATTGCTCCTAGTTTTCTGTGGCTTCTGAAATGCCTGAAGTTTCTTCTCCTGCCTGAAATGCCTGAAGTTTCTTTTCCTGTTGTAAAAGCAGAACTAGTTTTTGGTTTTATGTAATCAGTAATTTTGGATTTTTATGAATCTAGTTATGAACTTTTAAAGTCTGAGGGTTTGGCTTTTTTTCTTACGCCCTTGTTTGAATCAAAACAACATAAATAAAACTAACATGGTAATAGTCTGGAATTCTGTTTCTTGATACCAAGGAAGTATAAAAAATCCTGCAGTCATTATTTTTTTTATCCTCTAAGTCATGGCTTGAAGGAGATTCAAGGGTGGATATACCTTACATAACATGTTTGGATACTTCCTAGTTTGAGCTCACCATGGCTTATTATACAAATGAATATTTGGATAAATGCACTATGCTGGGGTTGTGAATAATGGTTTGACCCCTAGTTTGTGACCCTGATTTGAAGGGACTTCTGAAAATGCATTCATGCTCTTTGGGTATAATAACTGTAATTTGGTTAAATAAGATAGCATTCTACGAAGCTGAGTGTGTAATGCAAGAGAGAAGAATAGATTATGGAAGCAAATAGATTATTGCTTATCCTAACTGTCGACTCTGATATCTTATGGTCCAGACAGAGTGGACAGCTCACCTTACTATTTTAGGGTGAGGTTCTCTCACAGCTTGGACCATAGACACCTCTGCAAGTCTGAATGCATCAATTTAATAATCTCACATATACACATTTCTCACGATTAGTGAAATTACATGTGACTTTAATTGGAGATCTAAATACTTTTTGATTACTTCCAAAATATTTAGTGCTTCACTAAGATGTAGAGTGGGCCTAAATACCCTATTGGCATGAGATCCCATCTGATCTGGGAAATTAAGCAGGATCAGCCCTGGTTAATACATGGATGGGAGACCACCAGTGCATACCAGGTGCTGTAGAAAAATTTTGGAGGTCGCTATGAGTTGATAGGTGACTTGAAGGAACATACACATGCACACAAGATGTAGTGTGTCCTTGTCTGGCCCCTCCTTTATGATGTGTAATTTCAGACACCAGCTAAGAAGGTGAAATTCCATGTAAATATCCTTTCATTTTGAATATGGCTGACAAATGTGTATGTTTTGTTTTAGCAGGGTTGTAAGGCTTCTTCCAGGGAACGTCTTGATTCAGTCTGCCAAGGTTATACCAGGCATCGTGTTTCATAGGCCTTCACCCTTTTCATGCATTCATTCTTCATTGTTGACCACTGGGTCATTTTCCTGGGCACGGGCGGGGGAAAGGCAGCCTATTGATGTTACCCTTCTTATTTAAACCTTCATGCTTCATTCAGGTACTCGCATCACAGTCCTTAATGGGCCAATCCTAGCTTTGGACAATGACCAGGGTGTTAATGCAGTGGTGACTTACCAGCTCCTTGGAGCAGCAGTGAATCTCTTCTCTATCAACAATGAAACAGGTAAGAAAGCCAAACATCCTTAGATAAGAGACAGCCTGTCTAGTACAATGCTCTGCTCAAGGTGATGAGGAAATGAAGGGCTTTTCCGCACTTTGGGGGGAAACGGGGCAGTCTGTTACTCACCAGACTGGCACACTCCCCCCCGATGATACACACTGATCCGGAGCAGTGCGTGCCCGCACTACACACTCTCCAGGGACGAAAATGGGGGCTTCTGGTTGGTGGAGGCTGTCCACCAACCGGAGAAGCTCGCCAGCCGGAAGCCCGCCCCCAGAAGATCTGCAGCCTTGCGCTGGTGCGAGCCTGCAAATCTACACATTAGCACAGCGACGGACTGGGGCGCGCCGGGCTATTGAAAGTCCTCTTTTAATCAGTCTTTCAATAGCACAGGGAACCACCAGTTCTGGTCATTCCGGAGCGGGCTGAAGTCCGGACATACATTAAGTAGTCCGGACCCAGTTCGCCCCCAAGTGCAAATGTCCTCGCTGGAGGATGCACTGCCCCGTTTTAAAAATAAAATGCGGAAAAGGCCGAAATCCTTTTTTGAGAACAATGGGAAAGCCAATTGGAAGCAACAGGAAAAAAAACCTGTAGGAATTTTGAAACAGGGTGTAAATCAAAAATAGAAATAGTTAAAAAAAATATGGGTTTCACAACAATTGGGAAATTCCACCAGGAAGGAAAATAGAACAGTGAAACTTTTGTGCAGTTTTCTCCTGGTGTTTGAATGTCTTGAAGTGGTCTAGGGGAATTATTCTGCAGAGAAACATATATGGGTATATGTTTTTGTATGTGTATGCATGTGTCATGTGCAAAAACTATGTTTTCTGCATAGATGACACATATAGTGACCCCAAGAAAAGAGATTTCCAGCCCTTGTTTTTGTTCTTGCAGTTTGTTACAACTTGCAAATGCCAACATGTATTTTCAAGCCTTATAATTTGTTGCCATATTCATGTTGGCAGTTATAACAGATGATTGTTAGGAGTTGAGAAATCTTTGGCTGTTCTTGTCAATATTTAATATACATCTTTTTTTTTTAACTGACACTTTTTAATAACCCCCAGGTGTCATTCTGGTGAAGCCAGGGCAGGTGATAGACAGAGAAGCCTTTGCAAATCCAGTCTTGGAGTTTCTGCTGGTTGCAATGGATGTTGGCAAATTAAACAGCACTGCTACCCTCATGGTGATGATTCTGGATGATAACGACAACCGGCCAACCTTCCATCCAGTAGTGTTGACTGCCAGACTGCTGGAAAATAGCCCTCCAGGTAAGAATGAAGGGAAATGCAAAGGGCTATGGGGACTTAAGAGTTATTAGGAGTTTGAAAAGATGAACTGTGAGGATCCAAATAATTGAAAATATAAAATATAGAGAATCAGTAAGCAGTTGGTATTAAGAGATCAGTTTACAGTCTTCTACATTACATTCTCTGTTTGTGTAGAAAACAGATCCCCCCCCCGCAACATGTTGATTATTATAGTTGTATGCTGTGGGACAGTGATGGAATAACTTCCAGTTACATTTAACAAAGGATCATAACATTAACATACAAAATGTTAATATTCCAGCATATTTCAGCTCTCTATCAGATGTCTTAGGTTACCTTATAACAGTGATGTACTTAAGTCTTTTACTCTAAGTCTCAAATCAGTTCTCGAGTCTCTATCTTCAAGTCTCAAGTGCTTGCAAGATACTTTCAAATCATGTCTCAGATCAAGTCTCAAGTCTGGGAGCCAAGTTTAACAGAAGAAAAGAGAGATGATGGTAGGGCGTGTGGGGGAGATGAAGTTTCAATAACTAGAAAATCAAGAAGACATGCACAAAGAAACCTACATTATTATAGGCAAGTTCAACAAGGCTTTATTTAAACAAAGCTATGCTGTAAATCAAATTTCTTCTGAAGTGGGGAATACAATTGTCAGGGTTAGCGTGAAACAGTTCCTCAGAGCTTACACAGGGTGCTGACAAGGATGCATCATCCTGCTGTGACCAAGCGACTTCAGTGAAGCAAAAACAGTTCCGGGGACTCATTAAGATAGGCTCAGGGCTATTCGTTTATTTAAGCACACTGAGGTTAAGATTAGAGCTTCAAGCAGCATACCAGAGAGCAATTAGCAAAGCAGTAAATCAGCATACAAACTGGCAGCATGCCGAGAAGCAAGGCATAAATCGTTCAGCAGAGCAACATGATCACTAGGGAAAACCTACGTGGTAACTTACAATGCAAAGCCCAAGCCATTTCAAGGGCTTACCATCACCCCAGACCTTGTAGGGTGATCCAATCACTTTGTCTCCTGGCAACCTTCACTTAGAGATGAGGCAAAGACCTTCTGGGCCTGGCTAGTCATAACATCCTTGCAGCTGTGCCCAAGGCCACATCACCCCATTCCTGCCATCCACTTAAAAAACAATTCCTGCATTTGCCTTGAATGCCTTGACAATAACTCTTCTTACTTCTCATTCCCCAAGCTGGAAGCTTTTGTGTTAATGTGCGTAAAAGAGTCTGCAAATTCTGAAGTGGGGAGTCTAAGATCCTGTTTACTTCCCATTTCCAAAGCTAGAGGCTTTTTTGGAAGTGAGAAATAGGATCCTTCTTACTCCCCATTGCTGAAGCTTCAAAGGCTTTAGAAGGAAGAATCCTTCCTCCTTAAGCCCATTACCTAACACATTTGCTGTTCCCCTCTGAGAAACATCCTGTACTCTGGGGCAAGTCTTGCCTTCTGCTATTAGCAAAAGTTTTAGAAGGCCCTCAATATGCAGCTGGGACTGGCTGCTAAGCAGACATCAACCCTGCCTCAAGTCCATTGCCTGATGGGTTTGCTCTTCCCCTCCAAGAAACATGCCCACACTTTGGACTTCAGACAGATCGACAGGTGACCAGTAGGCAAAAAAGAGATGGAAGTGTTATTCAAAGCTGTAAGGGTTCTGGGTGGATATGTTACACTATTGAATCAGGGGCAGCAGGTCGATCACTAAAGATACACAAGTCACAAGTCGAGTGGAGTCAGTGTGTCATTTCTTGCCACATCACATCCAAGTCAAGTCACTACAGTGACTTCAGTCCAACTCAAGTCCACATCGATCAGCTCGAGTCTACATTGCTGCCTTATAGGATTTCCTTCAGGGAGCAAAATTAGTTCTGTGCTTCCTTTTACAGATACCTAATAACATACAGCGCTCCTGCCCCCCCCCAAATAACTAGGCCATTTCTACTGCTGCTGTCTGAGACTCAGCACATTACTTCCAGAGTGGAAACAAGAAAGGTGAATCACCTCCACCTGTATCAGGCGTGGAAAACCTTTGCCCCCTCAGCAAGGAAGAAAGGGTCCCTATCTACCTTATAGGATTCTTCTTCTGCTGTCTCCAGAAAGTGACTAGAAAAGCAGGGAAGCTGTTGAATGGAAATGAATTTTGCTTTGTAGACCAGGAAGATGTTTCATGTAGTTTTGTTCCAGGTATGCTTTGTGCATTTGGTGAGAATGTGTCCCAACTAGATATAATTACATCTGGCCCTGCCCACTTTTGCTTTAGCTGCCCCCTGCACATCCTTGTACTTACTCATTACTAAAATATGTCTTTAGAGGCTCTTCCAAAACTAGAATTGAATCCTTGAACCAAAAAAGGGTTTTCTTACCTTCACCAATACTTTCTTGGCCCACTGAAACATATCAAAAGCTTACAGCTGTCTATTCTTACATCTACTAAAGTTTTGCCTTCTGTTATCTACAAATGATAGTTCTATCTGCTGAATTCTGAGAATTAATAGTTACAAATGGGGAGGGATCTCTTTGTAGTCTCTGAATCTCTTTGCAATCAGAGACATTGAGATATTTAAGGTCCTAGGTAGTAAACTGACATTAAATCACAGGTCTCTCATTTAGATATAATGGAGAATTGTAGTTTAAGCTAGCCAGGATTAGTACACTGATGGAGTAGAGGCAAAGGGAAGTGTATCATGCTAACACTTGTTTTCAGCAACTATACCACGAGAAGTGTACGTTTGAACAGCATTTATTTCCCCCTAGGCAAAAGGTGTCATCCAAGTAAGCTTGTTAATTCCATGTTTCCATTGCTTCTGAACTAAAGATTCCTCTTTCATTTGATAATGTGTTATTGTTGTATATATGTTAACTGTGTTGTTCTGACTTGTCATTAATCCTTGCATACTGCCAATACTATCAGAATTTTACTTTGTGTGTGCACATGTCTGTCAGTGTGTATACAAATGGCCTACAGATTTCACTAACAAGTACTGACTTTTTTTCTTCTTTCATTTTTCCTCCAGCTGGTAACCAAGGAAGAGAAAATAATTTGGTTTTGTGTATATGTGTTCATTTAGCCATTGCTACTTTTATTTTTTTTAATTTTTTAATTTCATTCTTAATATTTTAATGCAGCACTTTTCACTTTGTGCAGACCATATATATGGCCTTATTCACTCTGCTATAACCCCCCTGCCGCATTTAATCCTATATGAAGCCCAATATCATGGGATTTATTTTAAATCCTTTTGTCTATGTGTTCCAGATAGTGCTTCACACATTGTGGGAAGGAGAAATTTCTTACCAGATATCACATTGTGCATCTATCTTTTATAACGGGTGTTCTGTAGCTTTCCTTATAGGTTCCAAAAGCTTTTGCCCCAGGAACAGCTGGGGATGGCAGTTGATTGGACCAAATGGCAGCTGTTTCGTTCTAAAGACCCAGGTGACTTAAAGCTGTCTAATGTCGCAGTCTGGGTTTCCCCCTAGGTTTTTCTGTCCTTCAGGTAATGGCAACTGACATGGATAGTGGCCTCAACCAGCAGCTGACCTATCGGATTGAAAGTGGAGCTCAGGACAAGTTCCTGATCAATGCTAATACTGGGGTGATCAGTGTGGCTAACACCACTATAGACAGAGAAGAAAAGGACAACTACCGGTTAACAGTGGTTGCCATGGATCGGGGCACACCACCTCTCTCTGGCACAGCCACTGTGAACATCCTTATCGATGACATCAATGACTCACAGCCAGAGTTCATCAACCCCATCCAGACCGTCAGCATGCCTGAATCAGCTGCAGTAGGCACAGTTATTGCTGAGGTGACGGCAATAGACAGAGACCTCAACCCCCGACTGGAATATTACATCATTGAAATCCTGGCCAAAGATGACACAGATGCTCTTGTGCCAGACCAGCAGGGAGCCTTTGCAGTGGATTTTAGAACAGGTACAGAAGATGGAGAATGAAATATAGTTCAAAACGATTAAAGTCTGTAAGTTAACAACATACACCATTTCTTTTTTAATGGATGAAAATCAGTGGAGAGTGAGAAGACAATGACTGCATACAATTTTAGCACTGAAAGCAAGTATCATTAACCCAAAATGGCATTTACAGTAACTGCTACATCAACTGTGCTTTCTTAAATCTTCAGCTGGAGCTGGATGAATCAACCATTTGTTGTTAAAGATCAATTTTCCCTTGAGAGATGTGAAAATGTTGACAGTGCAAGAAAATAGTGAGAGAAATTAATCTCCTGTCTTTTCTGTTTTCTCTCATGTCTGTTTCTCTTTCCTTTTCATGTTTTGCCCTTTGCCCCCTTCTTATTTCTTTGTCTGTCTCTCCCCCTTGCTTTCTCTGTCTTTCTCTGCTCACTTTTTATGGGTAATTGTTCCAATCAGCTAACTGTAATCTTCTTCTTATTTTCCTTATGGCTTTCAGACTTGCAGGTTTGATTTCTGTGTTTCTCTGTGTGGTCAGTGTCTTCTTTCCATGTCAGTCAACACCTTCCCATCTCCACCTTCATCCTCATCCACCCTGGTTTGGTGCTGGTTTGTCTCTTACTGGCAGGCAGCAGTTGCAATGTTAGCCTGCCATGCATTGTGTTCTAACCTTCCCAGACTGAATGCTGACAACAACTCAGAAACAACTAGCTGCTAGGGAATGGGAGGGGCAAGCATTTTTAGGGTAAGTGATTTTTCACCCTGTGCTTTGGTTTATAGTAAGGTAGCAAAGGATCATGAATGCAATGAAATCCAAGGACAGTTTGCTCACTGGTGATGCTACCAGCTTGCAACTGTGTTTTACTTTTTTAAACAACAGTTTTCCAAATGAGCTGAGGGTAATAATTATGATCATTATTATCTGTTTTTACCACAACAAAAATTATGAGACAATGTTTTACCAAAGTTCTCCCAATGACCTTCATGGCTGAGATTTGAACTCAGATCTCCTTGACTAAATCTGGTACTATATTCAGTACTCTGTGCACCTATGTGTAAGATCAGACCATGAATGTCCTGGGACCTTGAAGGGTGTGCTGAAAGTAGATTATGTACTTCAGCATGGTATTAGTAGACTGCGGGAACCAGATTGACAATACAGTATTATAGATGTTTTACTCAAAGTAGGCTCAGCTGTTTTCAGTATGATTTACTCCCTAGTAAATATCAATTAATTTGGACATCCAGACTGTATCAGCAAGTGTGCCCATACATATATCAGTTCCCATATATATACATTTTTCAGTCTAGCCACTGAACTATAGATTTGATGCAGCTAACCATTCCATGAAATACCTTGCTTTTAAGTATCCAGGTATGTCAATAGGAGAACTAGTTGTGACATACAAAGCAAACAACAACAATGCAGAATAAAGTAACAAATAGTACAGATCTTACAAGTTTTATATTTCTGTTGCTATTTATGGAGCCCTGTTGGCGCAGTGGTTAAATGCCAGTACTGCATGCCACAAGGTTGTGAGTTCGATCCTGCCGGGCTCCAAGGTTGACTCAGCCTTCCATCCTTTCGCAGGTCAGTAAAATGAGTACCCAGCTTGTGGGGGGCATGTATAGAAATGTTTCGAAATACATACTATTTGTAAGTTGTTCGCCGCCTCGATCCATATGGAGAGGCGGGATACAAATAAATAATAATAAAAAAATAAATAATAATTTATACATACCACCTGCTCATCCATGGCTATAAAGGTCTGTTCTTAGGCACTTCATCCCATGCATCTGATGAAGTAGACTTAAGTCTACGAAAGCTTATGCTGCCAACTTCTTTCCTTCAGTCTCAAAGGTGCTACACAATCCCTTTGCAGACTGATCTAGACTAACACGGCTATGGCTTTGAATTCTGCCAATATATAGTACAGAGCAAAATTGACTTTTTTGTATATGGCTTTGCAAGCTAATTCACTGTAAAAAGATCCATAAAGGTGGAAAAAAAGGCTAGAAAGACAGAAGTTTTTGAGTCTGATATACTTTCCCACCTTAGCAAAGTTGTCTCCTCCATGCTCTGATGATGCTGTGTAAGTTGATGTTCCCCTCTGTACCTTCCTTTTCTACTTTACAGGTGCTGTGAAAGTTAAATCCACACTAAATAGGGAATTGGTGGCCACTTATGAAGTTACAATATCTGTCTATGACAATGCCAGTGATGTGGTTGATCGCTCAGTTAGTGTGCCAAATGGTAAGAGTGATTTTACGTTGTAGCCTTGAGATCAATAAAGAAGAGGTGGCAGACTGATTAATCTTCACTGTACCTCTTTTCCATTTCTCTCTCCTGTCTCCCAGCAAAACTGACAGTAAATGTGCTGGATGTCAATGATAATGCTCCTCGATTCCGCCCATTTGGGGCAACATTTTTCACAGAGCGGATTCTGGAAGGGGCCACTCCAGGGACCACATTGATATCTGTGTCAGCTGTAGATCCAGATAAAGGTGCTAATGGACAGATCACCTATGAGATCCTCAATTTGTCCCCTGAGGGATATCTGCAGCTTGAGGACATCTCATCAGGTAGGTGGATGAAACAGGCAGGATTTCCACCCCATCTCTTTAGACTCAGGGATTGAGGATACTTTGCCATTTGCCAGCTAAGCTGGATTCTGTCTAGCATCCTTATATCACATACTGGCCACCTAGGCATCCAACTCATGGTGGTAGTGAAAACTAGATGGGCAGAGTTAACATCAACACTCTACTTAAGCATTCTTAAGTCTTGGAATCTCAGGGTATTGGTATGAGAATATGAGCAGGCTCTTTGATAATCTTTTAGGCTAATTATTATATGGAGTCATAGATACACAAAGATATACATTCCCTATAGAGAGAAATACCAACATGACAGTGTCTGGCTGCTTTGCTTTCATTGCATTACATTGCATTGCAGGTAAAACTTCATATATTCATTTCAATGCAGAATATGGCAAGTAAGATGTTAGACACCTTCATAAGGTCTAAACCTCCCCCTCTCCCCCCCCCGCCCTCTGTTTCTCTCTGTGTCTCTCTCTCTCTCTCTCTCTCTCTCTCTCTCTCACAGGCTTCCCAATAGTTAACACACAGAGGAACATTACCATTTTAACAATCTAGTTCAGTCCTTTATCCATTAAGAATATTATCTTTTCTGTTGAGGAACCATACAGTTCTCCCTCCACATTCACAGGTTTGACCTTGCTAATTTATTTGTGAGGTGCCCGCTGGTCTCCCCTCCCATTCCTTAACCTTTTGGCTAGTCACACTGCCTTCCTTCTCTGTGCCCCAGTAAAAAGGCAAGTGAATGGGAGAGGGAAAGTTTTGTGTGCGTACAAACCTTCCCCCACCCCCATTCCCCTGCCTGTCACCCATACGGTCAGAAAGAAGGACGGGTGCGTGGATAACAGAGATGTGAGCAGAGGGGAGTGCTTTCCCTTCCTTTCACTTGCCTGTTGCCTGCATGGACAGAAAGAAGACAGGATATGCAGACAATGGGCAAGCAAATGGAGCGGTGGGGAAATGTCTTCCCTTTTATTTGCTTGCCTGTCACCTATGTGGGCAGAAAAAGATAGGGCACACAGGCAACAGGCAGGCAAACAGAGCATGAGGGAAGTGTTTCCCCTTCCATTTGCTTGGCTGTTGCCCATGCAGGCAGAAAAAAGGCAGGGTGTGCGGGTATCAGGCAAGAGACTGGAGGGAGGAACCCCAAGAGAAAATGGGAGAGGGAGCACTCACTAAGGAGGAGTTATTCACAGTTTTTTGACTTTCGTGGGGGGTCTGCTCCCTTGCAAAAGTCAAAGGGCTACTGTACCTCTTTAAAGAGGCATCTGTGAACACACAAGCATCCAAAGATGAATCTCCTTGAGCACTTAAATTTAACAGCATCTGTTATGTCTGTAAGCATCCTAACAGGCCTCCATCACAATAATAATGGGATATAATATAATTATGTAATAAGATATATAATATAGCCTAGATGACAGTAAGAGAGCCAATGTGGTGTAGTGGTTTGAGCACTGGAGTGACCCTGGAGACCAAGGTTTGATTCCTCACTCAGCCATGGGAACCTGCTGAGTGACCTTGGGTGCATCCCACACTCTCAGCCCCAGAAAACACCAGCATAAGTTTGCCTTAGGGTCACCATACGTTAGAAATGACTTGAGGCACACAACGAGAACAAAATAAAAGTAAAGATTGTCTTTCTCTTACCAGCATGGTCTATCATTACCAGCATGTCTGGACTGTTTATCAGTTCTCAAGAACAGCATGGCTTGGAGGCTGCCTTGTAGCCTTTTCTTCATACAGTGGGAACTAGCATGACAGTCTGATTGCTATCTCCTCTTGGCTTCTTTTATTCTCTCTTTAGCTTTCAGCTATCTTATCAGCTCTCTTGTCTGATCCAGTCAAAACAAAAGTGCTGATTGGTCCCCTGTTTATGTCAACAATCCTCTAATCCAATCAGATTATTGGATATCATATAAATAAACAAGGTAGAGTTAGAGCTCTGCTTTTTGGCTGCCTTCCCTTGGATTACATCAGCCATTGCACCTACAATGAATTTATTAGCAGTCTCAATGTTGATAGACATGCAGACAGCCTGATCTCTTACTTTGCCTTTGAATAGATGTTCTGTCCAACATTTTATTAGCGTTAGCAGGAACTGGCTCCTCTAGGCATGTGCATAGTTCAAACAGTGAAGCAAGGCTTTGCCATGGCAGAGGTATTCAGTGAAGCAGGAAAAAATTCCAGAGTCTCATTAAGTCAGGCTTAGAGGCAGATTTATTGCTGCACACTAAGATAAGATTTCGGCAAAACATTCCAGAAGCAATTAAGTAAGAGAAACAGAAGATAAACGGGCAGTATCTCTCCTTAAAAGGCATAAACTGTCAGCAGTGTGACATGACCAGCTAGGCAAATCTAACTGGCCACTTGTGAAGGCAAAAACCAGCCTTTTTAAGTCTCCCTGTCACCCTGAACAAGTGGGGTGACCCCATCAGCATTCTAGCATGTGGTCTTCCCCAGTACACAAGATATAGTCATAACAATCCTGATAACCTTGCACCTGCTCGGCTAGCCACATCACCTCTTCCTCTGCCGCCTACTTAGAGGAAGCCATGCCTGACTCAGCATATACCCTTGACACATTAGCCTGTCTGTACCTAGTAATGCACACACACACACACATTCTATTACACTTAGCTTTCTGCATTATATCTTGTACTCTATATGTTATATTCTATAGGTGATACTCCAAATGTATTTTCCCAGGCCTCAGAAGTGGCAACCAAAATAAGCCTGGCCTGAGTCACCATGAAGAATCCCTGTACTTAAACAGGAAATTCTAACAAAATTGATCCACAATGGAAAGGAGGTTCTTCTCCCTACAGAAACATTATGTTTATTTTACTGTTTATATGAGTTTCCTTCGCATCACTTTCTCAGCAGTATAGAAGGGTAGTTTGTTTGTTTTGTGTATGCATAGGGTCAACATTAGCAACAAAAATATACATTACTTGTTGGAAGAAACAGCAGCTTATGCACTTGTTCTTGTTGCTCTCATGTCCACTAGGGATGCCTTAGACAAAGAGGGATTGTGATCTTTTGTCTTCCTTTCCTGCTTGCCTTTGCTTCCTTTGTCAGCCACCAATCCCAAAAGCATTATGGGCAGATAACATTGTTTGGTTCAGTCAGAATTATTAAATGACTACCCTCTGCTGTAAAGGAATAAGAACCAACCCAGAATGAATGCTCCTTTCTCTTCCTGTCTGCTCTTTGATGAGGGAGGACAGGCTGCAACAGGTCTCCCTCTCATTCTTTTCTCATTTAGGTTAGTTTAGGAAGGATCAGGCTATGTCTATCCAAGAATGTATTTCCACAATAAATGTTCCTCCTGGTGTGGGTTCTAAGCTTATATTTCTGCCTGCAATTTAGTTCTTTTAAACTCACTCGCCTAAGATGGGCACCCACATTATAAATGGAATAAAAGTTCTGGCATTCGTTCCAATAATAGTCCATCAATATCCATTCCCCTCTAACATTACTGGCTAGGAATATAGGAATATACATCCCAAATGAAAGATGCTTTGAATGCCAAGTGTTCCATCTTCTGGCCCAGCTAGGTCTCATCTGATGTTCTTCAACCACAACTTCCTTTCATTCTGGTAAAAAGCATTTTATAGAGTTTCCCCTTTCAGTGCTAAGCCTGTTAACCTAACTGGGACTTCAGACAGAGTTTGAAAGCAAAAACTGAGGTTATATAACCTGGGTTTTTAATATTGTAAAATTGATTAATATGGTAAGTAGTTCCATGGGTATCTGTGGAATGACTGACAAATGTGAAAGAGGTTAGGGAAGAGAGGGCTAAAGAAGATAGTTGAGAGAGATTATGTAATTAGGGAAAAGCAACCCAGACTGATAATATCAAGGGTGAGAGTGGGATATAGCATGTGATGAAGAATAACACAGCTGGCGAGTCAGCAGGGTGACTCTTAAAAGAGGGTGTCCTAAGGAGAAAGTGTGGTGTAAAAGTTGAAAAATACTAATATTGTTGAGGACATATGTATAAAGTAAAATGGCCCCTGCCTTTTGGAACCTTGTTATCTTGCAGCTCACTCTTTTGGTGCTTCCAGGTTAAGGACAAGTTCCATTAATTCAATGTAGAGTCCACTCTTTTGTCACATCTTTTTACGTGCTTGAGACCGCTCGCAGACATGCCTGGTCCCAAGTCTTGTCTATGGAAAGAACAGACCTCGCAGCGAATTAATTGAACTTGCCCGTAATCTTCAAGCATCAAAACATTGGCCTTCCATTATTTCTTCTTGCCCATGGAGGCTCATTTCAGACTGGGTATGCACTGCTTACAAAGCAAGCTCGGGGGAAAAGAAGGTGCCAAGCCAGATGGGAGACTTTACAAATAATGCACAGATAAGATTGGTCCCAAGCAAACCTCCATAAGTCTTTCATGCTCTCTACAGTAGGTGGCTTTCACTTTTTGACCATTTCTGCTTTCTGACAGCGCTCTGGTTCCTAACCTGTCAGATAAGCAGGGGAAGCCTATATAAGGGCATTTGTAACAATGGCTGGGTGTTTCATCCAATTTATATACAAATTTGAAGACATGTCTATTCCATTACATGAAAAAATAGGTGAGATGAAATCAAATGGATTTTGGAATGTTAAGAAGATGTAATTAATTAAAACAAGCTCTGAATTTATAATGATTGTTTCAAATTACATAATAGCCACTGATGCTTCTGATGTGGAGATGTGTTGGAGATGTGTTGCTAGAAGAGAGAGATTGAAATGTCCATTGCCAATTTAAATAGAAAGTGAAGTAAATAGACAAGTAGTCTACAAAAGAAATGTATGATGATAACTTTGGCTTTTGATCATGCTGGTGCTGATGGCTAGAGAAGATTCAGCTTACTAAATTATTATTGTATGTTTACTGGTGGTGGATAATGAAGAACACCAATCCCATGCTGCAAAGGTAGTTGTAGAGCCAGCAACTGTCTTAGATAGACTTTATAAACCTATCTGGACGACACAGTTTGATAGCAGCTGTCATGTCCAGCTGTGGAGCATCAGAGGCCCTGAATTTGTAATGGCTCTGAGGCTTGTGTTTCTGGATAATCATTTTGAAATTAGTTCCAAGAGCTAGGATAGAATTAAGGTATGCCTTTCCAATAGTGCAACCTATCTGCTAAAATGCATGTCTGCTAAAGTGTCATTCTCATGTTGGTGCCACAAATACACAGAGCTTGGGTTGGACTAACTAACTGCTCATAGAGACAAAGAATCACACAGAATACCAACATTTTACATCTGTAGGCATTTATTCTAAAATCTCTCTCTTACCTACTCTGCCTCTGCCCCAAACAGGGCACCCTTGGAATTCTCTTTTATCTAGAGTTGCCTTTCTTGTTCTAGTTGTTATTTTTTACCTCTTTGTCAAGTCATTTTCTGTATTTGCTGTTCACACCTCTGCACTAATAATTAATTGTTTAAAATTATTGTTAAGATTTTTTTCCCTCTCACATCTTACTTTTCTTTTCTTCCACTCCTGCTTTTAGACATATTCAAAATGATACACTACTTCTGTACTTCAGATCACTGAATGAATAACTCATAGAAGGATCAGAGAGGATGGAAATTTTAATGTCCACTTGTTCTCTTTTAGGAAAGGTGGTTTCCAACAGGACAGTGGATTATGAAGAGGTACAGTGGCTGAATTTCACTGTTCGGGCCTCAGATAATGGAACTCCACGGAAATTGGCTGAGATGCCAGTGTACCTGGAAATTGTTGATATCAATGACAACAACCCCATATTCAGCCAGCCTTCCTACCAGGTGAATCTAAATGAGATTAATGTGTGAGGATGTGAGTGACAGAGGAGGGGCAGTTTTTGGGAAAAGAAACTTCATGAGGCCAAACTGCATCAGATGAGGCCGTTTCCTCTAGTGTTCAGCATTCTTGTGTCTGAGAGAGCTTCATCGATTAGAATGTTTTTAGCAATGAGGATGAAATTAAGACTTGAACCAAGCTGATCTGATTTTTAACTGACCAGTAGCAATTCCATCATGTCTGGATTTAGCTTCAGTTTCTTTGCTCTCAAGTCCCTTACTTATACCAATTTAATCCTAAAAGAAGTTCTTTGAATTCAGAAGGAAATCTGTTTCTTCTTTTCAACTGAACCCAAGGAAACTATTTTAGCGCTAAACTGATATTAGATGAAGGCACCAGACCCAAAGGCCATTTCCACACTATCGTGTATAGTGCTATTATTCTGCTTTCAACATCCTGTGGAATTCTGGGGTTTGTAGTTTACTGAGGCCCAAGAGCTCTCTGCTTGAGAATCCTAAATGCCCCTCCCTAAACTGCAAACCCCAGTATTCCATAGGATGTTGAAAGTGGAATAATAGCACTTTAACACTATAGGGCAGAAATGGCCTAAAGCTCCAGACAACCTCTTCCAGGAGTTTCTTTTATATGAACCCTTTACACAGAACCCTGAAAGACACCCTTTCAAGCCAATAGCCACATCATGAAATGGGAATTCGCCAGAATTTCCTTCTATGTTCTCCCTTCAAAGATAGACCAGAGGCACTGCAGAACAGTGCTTCCAAGTCCCATCTGAGAGAGGTGGCCTAAAAAGATACCATGCTCAATGGTACTGAAAGGCAGCAAGAGGTCCAGAGGAATCAACAGGGATAATAAGTTCCCTAACAAGGAGCCATCAATCTCCTAGTAGGGCCAGCACATGCAAAAAATCTTTCAAGAAATGCTACCATCACCCCTTTTGTCTATCAAATCCTGGGCTCCCAGACCTTACAAGACATCCCTAAGAAATTAGGAAACAAGGGCCAAACCAGCACCCTCTGTTCCAGAGTCCTAGGCCAGAAACTTTCAAGAAGAACAGCAAGTGAGAGGGAAGATACTGGATTTAGTACCATGAGTAATTGAAAGGAAGCATAAACATAGATACGAACACGCACAACTGTATAAGCAAGTGGCTTTATTTGTAAGAAAAAGGGGAAGAGGCTTAAACTATACAGAGAACCCAAATAGCATTTGGGAAGTATACAGGAAAAAACAAGAAAGTTAAACTAAACTGTAGCAGAGCATAGGCCTCTGTAAAGCAGGATAGCAGGACTGAGCACAAGGCAATAGCAATACATAAGACTCAAAAGAGACTATAGACTAACTCTAGCTCCCAGCTTTTATACTCCAAAGCCTTTAACAGTCTGAGGTAGTTCCCACTAACCAGAAACTATATAAGTAATCCCATCCTTCTCAGACTTTCTAAGAAGAATGTCACCTGAACTATTAGACTTAATTAGTAAGGCTTCTGCTTTGTCCTCAAGGACTATAGCCAGAATAAGGTAGCATGCAAGAGATTCAGTGAGGAGCCTCTCTTCCCGGGCTTAGGAAGGGGTGGCTGCTGAGGAGAAAAATTGTTTTTCCCATTCCTTCCTGTTTGGTTCCTCACGTAGGTCTTACATCATCATTTTTAAAGCATCATGAAGTAGTACCCATGAACACATCCTAGAATCATAGAGTTATAAGGGATCAGGGAGATCTACTATTCCAGTTCCTTGCTTCACAAAGTAGGATGCAGCTACAACATCAGTGCTAGCCTCTAATTAAACAGGTTCCTAAAAGGAGAACTCACAGTCACTGAAGCACTAACCAGAAACCACTGCTAAAGAGCATATAATCTTAGGAAATGTCTCCTTCTGTCCAGCCAAAATCTGTCTTGCTTTTTGGAGCAACAAAGAAGAACACTCCTGCATCATCTGCATGAGAGCTTTTGGAAACCACTATTACATTTCTCCTCAACCTTCACTTTTCCAGTTTAATCTACTGTTCCTCATAGGACTTGGTTTCCATCTCCCTCACCACTTTGCTCATTATTTTTTGAATGCAATCCAGTTTGAGGTTCTCTTACAATATGATACCAAGAAATTTCTACAGTGCTCCAAATGCAGCCTGACTAATGCATGATGGGTGAACTTCTTACTTCCCTTGGTTGGACATTCTGTTTCTCTTTACATAACCTAAGTTTGCTTTTAACTTTTTCTGCTGCTTTTTTTTACTGCTCACTCCTATTCCTCTTGTGCTTTACTAAGGTACTTAGATCCTTTTTACGTGGACTGCCCCCAGTCTATGTCTCCCCCTTTGCCTTTGATTTTTGTTTTTGTTCTAAATGCAAGGCACCTCTAATAGTACAGTCCAGAAGTCACTTATGTCTTAGATGAACTGTAGCTTAGGTCTACAGCTGATGCTCAATCGATGTGTAGTTGCAGCATGCATCTGTGAAGGTAAATGAATTAAGGCACCACATCTGATTGCATTAATTGGATTTCTGATCATCCTTTAGGTCACTTTCTACCTGTGTGGTTTCTCTTATGTTTGCAGAAGCCTGTCTTTGAAGATGTCCCACTAGGCACTGTCATCCTGACGGTCCGAGCCACAGATGCAGATTCTGGACGCTTCTCCCAAATCCAGTACAGTTTGGGAGATGGAGAGGGCAAGTTTGGAATCAATCCCAATACGGTAATAAGCTAAGTCAACAAATCAATTGTGGCCTAGCCAAACCTCTACCTCCAGCTGGGCAACCTTTAGTCCACTGGTCGCATGTAGCTTCCTAAATGTTTTTTTTTTGAGTTGTGAGGAGCTACTAACAAATTTGTGAGGTGGAAAAGTAAATGCATTTTATTGCTAAAACAAGGCAGGCTGGGTATGTGACCTAGAATCACACCCAAGCCCCCTATGGAAGTGTGATTATATTCTAAAACAAGGCACCCACTTTTATTCAGTCTTCTTTTAAAGCTATCCAGTTTGGTAGCCATCACAGTATCCACATGCTGTGGATTAATTACATGCTGTGTGAAGAAGTATTTCTTTTTGTTTGTCTTGAACTTCTCCCCCCTTGGTTTCAGGGGATAACCTTAGGTTTTAGCTCTGTGTGTGCTTGCTTGCTTGCCTGCCTATGCATCTGTGTATAGGGGAGAGATGGAGAGGTTTCTCCACACAACGAATAATTTTATATACCTCTATCATGTCTCCCCTTATTCATTTTCCCCCCAAGCTAAACAGTCTCAAATATTATAACCTGGCTTCATAAAGGTTGCCTCATAAAGCAGTTGTTCAGTCTGGTTGCATTTTTCTGCACCTTTTCCAGCTTCAGAATTGCAACCCAGGGGTATTGGTACAGGTATACCTCTGGCAGCAACAAACTTTTCCACAGTGGTCCCATAAGTGTCCATGAATGGCTTCAATAACTTTCTGAAGGTCTTTCTGTCCTAGGGGGATATCTACATTCTGTCAGCCCTGGACCGAGAAAAGAAAGATCATTACACATTGACTGCTGTGGCCAGAGATAATCCAGGAGATATTTCCAGTAACCGTCGAGAAAACTCCGTGCAGGTAAATGTCTGTAGATTGTACTACATGTTTTGAAACATCTTCAGGGTTGCCAGTATCTTTGCACGAGTCAAAATTAGGGATGGGCCAACTGAATCCTTGGATCCTCAAATCCTTAGCAAGAATTTGAGATTCGTGGATCCAAATCCTGGCCCCAAAATAGGTGAATTGAATCCTTCAAATCCACACCTCCTCCTGCCCACCCCCGACACGATCCAGCCAGGGTTGGGTGGGAGAAGCGTGCAGGGAGTGTAATCCTGCCGTCCCGGCTCTTTTCCCACCTGCCCCTGGTGTAATCCAGCCCGGGGTGGGTGGGATAAACTTGCAGAGAGCGCAATCTCACCCTTCCTGCTCTTTTTCCACCTGCCCCCCAGTGCAATCCAACCCAGGGTAAGCAGGAGATCCCACCCTCCCCGCTCTCCCCCCGGCCCCCTCATGATCCTGCCCGGGGTGGGCGGGAGAAGCTTGCGGGGAACACGATCTCACGCTCCCCATTCTTTTTCCGCCTGCTGCCAGCACGATCCTGCCCAGAATCCTGAAAGTTTTCCTGAAAGTGAAAACTATTATTTAATTTGTTTTTCATTAAACAAAGATGTCAAATTCTGCTTCAAAAACACTTTTCAGTAGAGATACTTTCTTTCCCTTGCTTTTTAAACCCTTTTTAAAAAAAAAGATTCAAAAGATTTGAGATTCATGACATTCATGGATTCCTAGAACCTTCCAGGGATTTGGATCTGGATTCAGAAAATTCTGGATTTGTCCCATCCCTAGTCAAAATATTAAGTACACCCACTTCCATCCTAGACTATTAATACAAAATTGTGCTATTTGCAGAAAAAAAAAGAATAAGCAGGGTATAAGAAGACTATCAAGCACATCAAAAAGGTGGCAGATGCAGAAAGTAAAATGATACAACCTAGACTTGAATTATAAAGATATTTACGTATTTATTTAAAACAAAAACTAGTAGTTGAATCAGAGCAAAGGCAAGAAAAAAGTAGGCTGTAAATGCATGAAGAACAGGTGTTTGGAGAACAGGAAGAGTAGAAGTAGAAAAGCCACATGCGCAGAACCTAAGATTTAGTCTCTTTCTGTGGGCCCTGGATCATAGAACAAAAACACTACCAACATTAGAAGATGCAGCAGACAATGTTGTTGAGTACTTTCATATGAGCACCTCCATTTCTTGCCCATCGTTCATGATTTTGCTTTCCTGTATTATTGATGTTATATGAGGCACTTGTTCCTGTATTATTGACGTAATATGAGGCATGATGTTCTCACACAACATCAGTCAATCTGCTACATTCAGATGTTTGTGTCTCCTTGGGTCAGTCCCATTTTATGTTAATAATATAGGAAAGACAACACTGGACATACCCAATAAGGGGATGTAAGGCTCACTATAGTCAGTATGCTTCAGTGTCCCCGGGGTCTTCTCTGCCTTTGATTGCTGTTGCTTGCTTTGGTTTCAGGTACTGATTACAGTTTTGGACATCAATGACTGCCGGCCCCAGTTTGCCAAAAAACAATACAGCACCAGTGTGTATGAAAATGAGCCAGCAGGGACATCTGTGATCACAATGAGTGCTACTGATCTTGATGAGGGGGACAATGGAGTGGTGACATATAATATGGAAGGACCTGGTGTAGGTATGTAGCACAGAGAAACTGGTTAAGATTCCAATCTACTATATAAAAGTCAAAGTTGGTGAATTATCTTGTCTATTTGTCTGTGTTAGGCAGGTGCAGACCTTGTATGATTGGCTATGTGAGGCGAGAAGACCTCATATGATTGGCTGGCTGTGAAGGTTGTATGGAATCGTGGGGCTGGCAGTTCAGGGAGAGGCCTTTAGAATTCTCAGCCAGAGAGCTCTGAGTAGGTTGGTTGCTGTGGAGATGAGGCCTAGTAGCAGGTCCCTTCACAAACCCCACCTTTGTATGTTAACAATTCTGAATATAAGCCCTTTTCTCACGGCATTTCTGATGCAAAAGGGCCCCTTGAGCGTCATGTAAATGTGAGGAGCGGTCCACACGGCGTGAAGCTGAAAATGGTGCACAGTCGCGCATCGCTGTGGGGCCCTGTGCACACTTACCTTGCGTGCGGAGCCTCGGGAGCCGGGCCGGTTATGCTTCCTGTCCCGTGCAGCCTGGAAAGGTCCCAGGCTTCACTGCGAAAGGAAGAGGCAGGGCTCTCGCACAAGGAGGAAGCTTGTACAGAGCTGAAGAAGCAGGGAAGTGAGAGCCTTCCTCCGGAGGCTGCTTGCGTGAGCCCCGAACCCCAGCACTGCGAAAAGGTAAGATGCAAAAAGGGTCATCGACTGGATTGGGAAATATGGGCAAAAGGTACAGGCACTGAACAACCCAGTTTGGGGAATTAAGGA
Organism: Ctenosaura bakeri; assembly: GCA_948474755.1. Classification (NCBI taxonomy): domain Eukaryota; kingdom Metazoa; phylum Chordata; class Lepidosauria; order Squamata; family Iguanidae; genus Ctenosaura; species Ctenosaura bakeri. The sequence goes on from CAOLHI010003434.1 coordinate 341,819, forward strand.
CACAGGATCTGAAATCTGTGTATTTCCACCATATCTAACTCCTAAGGTAATTCCTAAGGTATTTCTAACAAGTGTTACCTATGAGAAAATAAAATCCCAGGCAACGCTGGGTAAATACACTAGTAATCTCTAAAAAGACACACAGGAATTAACTCAATTATTTTCCCTTTTACAAAGAAAAGGGCCAGTTTAAAACTGCCCACTTCCAAATGTGCCAAATTAGGTATGCATTGTATGCCTCTTTGTATTACTCAATATCCATTTCTTATAGCAATTTTAATGTGCAAAGTCCTTTGCAAGATTTTCATTGCTTAACTTCACCTTAACTCTGGAAGGTGGATTGCTATTTCAATTTTAAAAATAAGTACCAGTATTTCATAATTCTTGTTTCTCTACGACACTTAAGTGACTATTTCTGAGGAGGAAAAAGTGTCCAAAGACCCCCTTACAGATCTCAGTCCACATACATGCATGAGAGTTAACAAAGATTGGGGGTTTCAAAGCTGATATTTTGCAAAATTTTCAGAGTGGACCATTTGCAGCTACAGCTTAACTGCCATGTGAAAATAAGACATCTGTCTTCTTAAATTCATTGTGTGTTACCTTTTCCTCCCTTCCCTTTGTTCCCTCACCATCGAGAAAACTTTGAATTATAAACTTCTGAGGTAGTGGGCATGCCTTCTTTGCTTCTTCTGTAAAGAGTCTTGTTGATTGATAGGAGTGAATAAGTAATACAAATAATAATAATAATAATAATAATAATAATAATAATAATAATAATAATAATAATACGTATGTGAATATGTGTCCATTTATGAAAATGGTAAACAAGGTATAGTTTAAGGAAAAGGGAGATAAGAGAGAACTCTTTTCTTTTGAATCCTTTGTCATCACTCCCAGTTTAGCATAAAATCAAAGAACTTGCCTGAGAAGAAAACTGTGACTATAGTGATCAGAAAACTTTCAAACTCTGTATTAGTATAATATTTTGATTGGGCCAATTAAAAAGTCATAAAAATGTACACACTTCCAAGATTACTAGATCAGTACCCTTGCCAAGATGTTACAAAAACAAGGGTAGGGAAGGAGGCTGATATCAAGCTGAATTCATGGTGTCTGCACTGTCACAGTCTTAAGACAAATAGCTAGAAGAGGCCTTTGTAGCAGAGCTTGGAATTAACTCACCAATTAAATTATAATTTGCTAGATATTTCTAGAACACTTTTGTAACTCACTAAATGACCCAGGTAGAGAATTAACTAATCCACTAAATAAGTTTTGGATATTAGAATTTGTGGATTGGGTCATTGAGAATTTGTTAGGGTGGTTGCATCTCTCTGTGTCTTATCCAGTAAAACAAGAAGGCCTGCTGCCTCCAGAGAACCAATATTACGACTGAAGGAAATCCATGATATGTCTTTCTTGTTAAGCACACTAGTCATCATGTTTTGTTTAGGAAGATAGGAGGGAGAGAAAGAGAGAAAAGAGCTTTCTATGGCCCAGAACAGAGGAGAAGAATAGAAGAACAGAAAAGTAGGGAAAGTGAGCTATAGAATGGCATGATCTTTCCAAGCGACTCTTTTTGATCAGGAGTGGGGAAGCAGGAAAAATGCAATGATTCACCTGTGCAGAAAAATATTTCTGCATATACTCAGAGACTCTCAAAAATTTCAGATTAAGAATTTTCCACTCTTCATTTGCTATCTGATATTTATACCTATCCGGTTATTGCTGTACTTGCAGTGGATCAGTGCCTTCTAACTGAAATATACCGTTACTTAATAACCTTTAAAAAATGAGACATTTGAAGAGTAAGTAAAATATACATTGTGGTGGTGGAAAGGAAGGAGATAGAGATGAGTGATCAGATGAACCGAAAAGGTTGTAAGATAAGATCTCATGCTTTGTGAAATCTTTCTAAGCCTGACAGTTCTCAGATGTGGTGCAGGCTAAGGAAGAGGAAGAGGAGGGGGAGGAGGAGGGAAGCAGGGAGAGTAGGAAGAAGCTTTATAGTCCATATGGGGAATATGAGCTTTATAGTCCATGTGGGGAAAAAATCCAAGTGGGAAGAAGGCAATTTGAAGAGGACCAAAAGAGCCCTTTAGAAGGAATAAATAAGAAAGTGTTCTTCTTTAAGCTCAATAGTAGGGGCCAAATACTCTAAATGTACCAGATCCTATCTGATCTTAGAAGCTAAGGAGGGTAAGCTCTGGTTAGAATCATTGCATCATAGAATTGGAGGAGGCCCTGTGAGCCATTACATTCAACCCCCTGAGCAGTACAGGATCTTGAGTTAGAGCATCCCCACCAGCCTCTTTTAGAAGACATCCAGAGAAGGAGACCCCACTACCTCTGTTTGGCAATTGGTTTCATGCCAAAGCACTCTTAGGGTCTTTCTGCATGAGATGGCAGAAACACCTCATGGCATCATAGGAGCAGAGTTTATGACTGCATTTCTGTGACGTTTCTGTGGCGCGGCATTCTGCACCATCCTCCACTTGAGGTGGCAAAGACTACTTTCTCATTCCGCACTACAGTGTTCGTCACCACTCCCCTGCTCCGCCTATGACACACCCCAACCCATTTCATTGGATCCCTTTTAAAAAAAAATCTTGTGAAGGACATCCCTACGCAGACACAATGTCATGTGTGCTGAGCCGGGCCCGCCTTGAACTCACCCATTCCTGCAAGAATGCACTTTCAACAGTTCCGCATGTTGTTGTAGAAACGTAGTAGAAGCGGTCTCAGGGAGTGAAAACGCATTTTTTCCGTTGCTCAAATATGATGCTTTAGGAACATGTAAAAGCACACTAGCAACTTAATATCAACTTAATAGTGACGACGTTGTGCAGATGCACACCTCCTCAAGCCATTGCAGCTATGCAGTGATTACACTGTGCAGAAAGGGCCTTACTGTCAAGAAGTTCCTTCTAGCGTTCAATGAAAATCTACCTACTGTAACTTCAAACCCTTAGACCTGCCCTACCTTCTGGGGCAGCAGAGAACAGGTCTTCCCCTCTTCTGTGTGACAGCCCTTGGGGTATTTAAAGAGTAAAGTCATGTCACCCCTCAGTCTTCTTTCCACCAAGATGAACATGCCAAGCTCCTTCAATCTTTTCTCATATGTTTTATTCTCTGTGCTTCTTAGCATCCTTGTGGTCGTTCTCTGAACCCACTCCAACTTTTCTATATCTGTTTTAAAATGAGACACCCAGAACTGAATGCAGTGTTCTATATGAGGCCTGAACAGTGCAGAATATGGTGGGACTTCCTGGCTTGGCAGCTACGTTTCTGTTAATGCAGGCTAAGATAGCGTTCGCATACTTTGTACTTGGATGGGAAACTGCCAATAAATGCCAGGTGCTGTAGGCCATATTCTAGAGGCAGGAACTGACAAAACCACCTCTGAATATTCCTTACCTAAGAAAATTCCTAGGAAATTCATGAGTCGCCACAAGCCAATGGACAGCTTGAAGTGTACACAGACATCACCATGGAACAGCTTGTAAACCAGAGCTACATGAGCAAACTGACAGTGGTGCAAGTGTATGTGCATATGCATATGTGTGTGCCTAACTGTACATGCCAAAGGCTAAGAAAGTGTGAGGCTTCACACCAATGCAAAACACATCCAGGCATATTAGGAACAACAGCAAAGGCAGGGAATCTGATGCACCATATGGAAGTCAAATAAACCCCTTCTGCCTCTGGCATTATCTCTAAATCCCATAGTCTAACCTCACACTAGTGTTTTTTTCAACAAGGTAATTAAAAAAACTCATTAATTAAAGCTAATCAATTATTGTAGTTATTGTGTTAAATTAATTTCCCACTTTCTAACAATAAACAGTATCAAATTAATTTTCAAATCTAACTTCAAAGTTTTCATCTGGAGACAATGAAATAAGGTTGAGATGGGTTTCTTATTTCATCTAGAGCCATTCCTATGATTGCTGACAGGGGGAAAAAAGGCAGAAAAAATTCTCATCATTTTTTAAAATGAGATGTCCAGTTGTTGTTCAGAATTATCTGTGTCCATCCTGCACAAAGTATACAAGCTCCTTCATTGATGGAAACTCTGAGATGGAATTTTAGCACTTCAGAGAATTAGTATATAGAAACTATGCAATTTGCTCTGCAAACAAGACATATGGCACAGTGCTCAGTTCTTATTAACTGTATTACCTACATTCAGTACATTAGTATGATGGATGACTGTGAAATTATAGCATATTTGAATAAATATATGGTTTGCTCTGTTGGCATATAAATTCCCTTATTCAGGCATTCTCCTCCTGACAGTTTCCTCATTTTAAAAAAGCAATACATTACAAAACAACTTGCATAGTTAAACAGTTCATAATGTATCCAAAGTGAGATATACCTCTTGTGTCCTTAGAGGCTTTCAAAATTCATAAAGACTCGGGGCTCATAACAACACGCAGACGTCTGCAGTCTTATGAAAGGTTCAACCTGACTGTGGTGGCCACTGACAAAGGAAGACCACCACTCTGGGGGACGACTATGCTCCAAGTGGATGTTATTGACATCAACGATAATCGACCCTTCTTTGTCCGCCCTCCCAATGGCACCATATTACATATTAAAGAGGTAAGTCCAAATCTGGAATTTCTCATACTTCTGATATGATAGAATAGTCCAGGGCTGACCTCCTAAAGACTATGGCCATTTCTGCACTAGCCTGTTATAGTGCTATTATTCCACTTTCAAGATCCTATGGAATGCTGGGGTTTGCAGCTTAGGGAGGGGTTTTTGGGGCCCTTCCCTAAACTGTAAATCCCAGGATTCCATAGGATGTTGAAAGTAGAATAATAGCACTATGGCCCTTTTCACACGGTATTTTCCATGCGAAAGAGGGCCTGGAGCGTCGTGCGATTGTGAAGAGTGATCTGCATGATGCACTCACAATCACGCAATGCTCCAGGGGCCGGCAGGCACTGATTGCACACCTTTTCATTTTCGGCTAGAAGCCGAAAATGGTGCGTGATCGCGAATTGCTCCCGGGCCCTGCACGCACTTACCTGGCATGCGGAGCCTCCTGGGAAGGTCCCAGGTTGCACTGTGGAAGGAAGAGGTGGAGCTCTCTTGCAAGCAGGCAGCTTGTGCGGAGCCAAAGGACCTGGGATGTGAGAGCCTCTCACCGGAGGCTGCTTGCGCGATCCCCGCACCCCAGCGCCGGAAGACAGTGAGGTGCGGAAAGGGCATGTAACAGGCTAGTAGAGAAATGACCTATGTAATTGTGCTGTTTAGTGTGGCAGATTTCAATAGCAAATGTATATGGAGATTTGTAAAAGCCTGAAAAGATAAAAAAAAAAATTCACAGGTAGTAATGTTTCCCAGTTCTAGGATTTCCTTTGTTTTGTATATTTGTCTCTCATTTCCCCTTTTAATCAGGACATATTTCTACAGAGGACCGTCCACTTTAGTGAGAGTTTGGGGTACAGAACCCTCATGAAAGTGGGAAAAGCATGAATAACTCCCCCTGTGCACCCCCTCCCATTCACTTCTGGTTCTCCCTCTCCATTTTCTTGCCTTTTGCCCCAGCACACGTTCTCCACACCAAGGCAAGATGCATGGAAATGGGAGGGAGAGCTCCTGAGGGGAGAAGGAATGTGTGCATGTGCACCACCACCCCGCCGATTCCCTTACCTTTTGCCCAGACACACTTGCCCTCTTCTGTGCCTGACAAAATGCAAGCAAATGGGAGAAGAATTAGGAGGAGGCACACATGCACCTTATGAATCAAATCCACAAAGGTCAAACCTATGGATGTGGAGGGAGGACTGTACTTTTAATAAGAAAGAAAAAGAGCAAATGTATTTATTCCAGAACTACTCTTTCTTGGCTAAAAAAAATGCAAAACTAGGTACCCAAAAGTTATTCCCAGCCAGCTTGTTTGAATCAGTCAGTGTCTAGACTGAATCTGAATGGTGTCTTATTGTACTTGGAAATCATCCTTTCCTGCCAGTGAAAAGGATTAACACTGAGATTCAAAGCTGGTCAGCCTAATGAGAAACAAGAGGCAAAAATATATAGTGAGTCTGTGGGTAGGAAGACTTTAAAATAGGAGTAGGCATCCCAAAGTGCACCCTGTGTGCACCCTGTGGGAGCCCGGGAGCCCCTCAAAGCCCCCAGATTTCCCCCAATTTTTGCTAGTTTTGGAGCAACTTTTTTTGCCCAACCTACTCCAAATCACTTGAAACCGCCTAAAAAGACAGCAGTTTGCTTCCTGAATGCACTCCCCAAAACCTCCTCAAAATTGACCAGGAGGAGGAGGAAATAATAGTAACAGTATCATCGTCGTTGTTGTTATTATCAACAACAGCAACAAGCTCAAAATCATCCAAAATGGCAGCTGGAAAAGACATCATGTCACGCTGCTGTGGCCCACCAGTTGAGTGCAGAAAGTTAAAATGGCCTTTGCCCTGTTTGCCGTTGCTAAACCCTACCTTAAAGTGTTCAGATCTTCAGTGGTGTCAGAGTAGTAAAACAAGCTATCTAGTACCTCTGTGTGTATGTGTGTGCGCACATGTGTGTGTGTGTATATTGAGAAAGGGAGAGAGACAGCGCTTTCCTTCATTTAAGTTTTTATCTAAAAGATCAAATGGGGCACATGGAAAATACTTGTGAAATAAGGCAGCCTTGTTTGGTGCTGACTCCAATGCAAATATATAAATTGTGCCCTTTGACTGTTTCAACAATGATTCTTGATGCTGATTCTCATGGATCTGCATCGTTCCTGTATTTCAATTTATCCTTGATAATTATTCCTACAATTTATAATTTAGAAACTCCAATCCCCCCCCCCACTGAGGACACAGATGCAGTGAAGGGTACTCACTGAGCCCCTAAACTCTGGAGTCTGACCTTCCTGAAAAACTCTAGCTTCATAGATATGTGTGGTGAGCAGTGTTGGAGACTGTGGAACAGAGACACAGATAGAACTTGACAGGTGTTCAATGATTGATCAAATGCTGGCTGCACATTTGGTCATGGGGTAGAAAAACTTTGAAGAGCCCAGCAGAACATCCTGAAAAACAAAACAGGTACTGCATTTGGATGAATAACTGCTTGATGTCAACACAGTTCCATTAACTGCAGAATTGTTTTCTAAAGAGTGCCCCACTCTTGGCTGTCTAGGGCCACATGCTTCCTTTAAGTCACTGCATCTACAACAATTAAAGAGGATTCAAGGAAAGGGCAGTATAGTCCTGAAGGCTGTTCCCAGTGTGTATGCATGAGGATGCACACACAACCATTTTTTCCCACTTGTATTTGATAAAATTAGGATCAGAGCTTGGAAATGTTACTTTTTTGGACTACAGCTCCGAGAATCCCCAACCAACATGTTGTTCACTGATGGATTCTGGCAGTTATAGTCCAACATATGGCCAGGATGCGCCTAATAGCTGTGGCCTGTAATGTCTACTTCTTTCATGCTCAAAACACTGCTACAATTGCGGCCCTCAGGTGGCCGCAACGCAAACAACAAGAAAACTGTTTGGATTATAATTAAAAAAACAACATGCATAGTCCACCTTCAGCTAACATTTCAAATCATAAGAGGGCTGGTTAGTGCATTACGTCTTCAGTTGTAGGAATGTGGGGAATCTAGTGAGTTTTTGGCTCTTAGTTCTCCATTGTGGCAACTTATCAGAATCTTCCAAAAAGTAAAATGTGTCTCATGAGTTCTGTTTCAACTAATGTGTTACACAGCTTGCAAGTAGAGAAAAGTCTGACTAAAAGTAACGCATTAACTGGTCTTTAGAATGTGAAGATTTGGTGCAGAAGCTTTTTTTTTCCTGCAAAAGCTCTCTGTGTTTATCATGTCCCTCTGCAATGAGGGGTTTTTAATGGAGGAAGATGATTGTGTGCAGAAGCCAGGTATCTATGGCTCATAGGATATGTCATCTCTCCCAGGTACTCCTAAAGACTAGTATCCTCAGCAGTTCCTTCCACTGATTCTGTATTTGTGTCCGCTTACAGGAAATCCCCTTGCGATCAAATGTGTATGAAGTCTATGCCACAGACAAGGATGAGGGACTCAATGGAGCTGTGCAGTATACCTTGCTCAAAACTGGTGCAGGGAATAAAGACTGGGAATACTTCACCATTGACTCTAGCAGTGGACTTATTCAGACAGCTATGAGGCTGGACCGAGAGAAGCAAGCTGTGTACAGTGTAAGTCCCAGGACAGGAATGTTGCAGCTTCTACAAGAGTGTCCCAAAAAGCCATTGTACCAAAATGCACGCTGCTTTTGATTCCCTCCCACCCTGGTGACATTCTGGCCTCATTAGCAAACTTCTGTTCCCCTTATTCCCCCAACCACATTTTTTGGCAAACTTTGTACACTGTTGGCCATGAGGGAAGGCTATACCTTGCAACAGATACTTACCACAAGTGGTTATGATATCTTCTTCATACCAAGCTGACTGAGTTTACATAGTCTCTTTCACATGAGTCTCATTTCCTGACTGCAGAAAAGAATGTGGAGGGCACGAGAAGAGCACATTTATTTCTAGATAAGAAGATTTGTGCTAGCCCCTTAGTGTCTCCTGCCTCTCTGCCCATGGTGAGTAGGTAGAATGATATTTGCTGGAAGCATCAATCCCTAATCAGGTGGTGTGTTCTGACTGAGCGTGTTCAGAATCTTTGCTTTGCATCTCCCCAGTCATGGGATAGACCTGCTTATCTGTGAGCGGAGAGGCAGTGCCTGTCTGCCTGCCCTGGCTGGACTTCCGTCTGTGAACTCCTGACAGATGCACACTGGTTGTTGAGGTATGAGGGGATACATCTGTAGTATTTCTCTCCTTCTGTTAGCTGGCTTCTTGGAAGAGAAGTACAGCTTTTCCCCAAGGAAATCTTATGTGAGAGAGGTGAGGCAATGACTGAAGTCTCTGGTGTTTAAAAGGCAGAATGGCAATGCTGAGCAATTGAAGGGTGCTTGCATTAACTTAGGCCTCTGACAGAATAGGAGACATACAATGGGAGGGGATAGTGGGTTCCTCAACAATAGATTTGGAACATTTTTCTTCAGGACAAAGGAATATAAAGAGAAAGAGGGGAAGTATAGCCAACCAGAAGCTTCCAGCTCCTAGCAATACATTCTGTGCATGCAAAATGGACTTATAATTAAGGTGCAATAAACCCATTTTAATCTCTCTTCTCATTCTTCACCGTCCAATCTGTGAAAGCAGCAACAAGGCGTGACAGAGAGGCATTCAAAAAAGTCTTTATTTGAAAAAAAGTAAGATTATATCAGGCTTAGTAAAACATCATATAGCTTGGAGATCCTCTCTATGTTAAAATATCATGGACCTACATGAAGCCAGAACGATTTGGGGGAGAATGGGCAAGCCGCATGAATAGTGACACACTCAGAGGGAGATCACACAGAATTATTCATAACCCTAACCATTTCCACTTTAAGAGAATCAAAACAAGTCAAAGAGCATATAAAAAGGTAGAGGACATCCACCAGAGGAACAAGGGGAACTTTTCTGAAAATTAATTTGAATATCTACATTGCCTGAACATAAAACAATAGTTTTTAGAAATATTAGGAGCATTTGTCATTATGAGAAGTATATATCTCTGTGTTGATTCACCCTGTGAAACATGAGAGAGTAAAGCAAGCACTTTCCTGCTCAGGTGCATTCTGACTGTAGAGAGAGTGGGCAGCAACAGAATGTCTTGTGCCTTCAAGTTCTGTGGTTCTCCCTTTAATCTCTGTTACTTCTAAAGTCAGAATTTTTATTCATTGTATTTCCTTTAGTTCAGTTCCCCTACCTGAATAAAATCCATTTTTAGTTCTATTTAGAATAGAAATGAGTAGAACTTCTTCATGAAAGCTAACTTAATTCCTACTGGTTTCAATAGGTCTAATCTAGGTAGGACTAATCTTGGATTTAGGTCAGTTTTTTCTTGTGGTTGACAGAGCCTTGTTTAAGAAATTATTTGAATGTAGTATTAAAGTCTCAGAATCTAATATGGCTTAATTTTGTCTTGATACTCTTGAGTATCAAGTGGAGGCCTTTTAGTACCTTCAGAAACTCATCAAGAAGTCTGAGAGTTATAATCCCTACAACTTCAAGCTGTCATGTGGAAGAAATTCTTTCAAGCTATAGAGGTACCCAGTGGTGGAGCTTAGTGTGAGTGGGGTAGAGGCAGGGACGAAGGAGCGTGGGCAGTTCTGCAGCATGCGTGGGCAAAGCAATGGTGCACATGGGCAGGGCTACAGCATGCAGAAGGACAGGCAAGGAGAGGAGCCGCCCCCAAAAAAGTGCCGCCAAGGGCATGCTGCATCCATAGCCCGCCCCCCCGGCCCTACGCCTGTGGATGTATCACTCTATAAGTCCACTGCTGAGCTGGACTTATGCCTACATGTGTAATCAGCAAGATGCTGGCTATTATTAGACCTTTGTCATGTAATACAATCAAATAGAGAACTGATACATTGAACTTTTTCAGAGGGCAATAACATTGCTTTACTGTTGCTATTCATTTGATGCAGTAAGTCTAGAAAATACCCTGTTTACCATTCCATCTTTGAGATTCAAAAGTCTGACTCTGGATTAGTTACTTTCTTGTGTGCTTCTGGAGTGGCGGGGGTGGGGGGAGAAGGACTGAGAAATACGGATTTCCTTTTGGAGCCTCTGCTCTTGCTATTGGCAGGCCAATTGCATGACCAGCCTTTTGTGTGTTTCTCTCATAGCTGATCATAGTGGCGTGCGATCAAGGGCACCCACCATATGAGACCATGCAGCCCCTCCAAGTGGCACTGGATGATATAGATGACAATGAACCAGTCTTCATGAGGCCGCCTGTAAGCAGGTCTATCCCTTCCCCTTCTGCACTTCATTGGAGCTGTGGAACAGTGGATTTCAACGTAGAATGAGATTTCTCTAGACAGTTGTTTGTCATATTTAGCTCACAGGATACAGTTTGTGGAACATATTTAGTGTAATATTTGTTTGGGATCCAGGGAGAAATGAAAAGAGTTTCATTTACGGAAGTCTTTTTTTTTTGGTAAATATTTTTATTGAAAAATTTACCTTAACAATAAAAAAAAACCTTCCCACTTCTAAGCTTGCATTTTCCAGTTGATTCTGCTTGTTTTCATTGTTTACATACATAGATATATAGTTTCTGCTTAACAGAAGAAAGCAATTACATTGTTCCTTTTTCGTCTCTTATACCTTTATATCTTTATCCATTCAAGGACTTCTCTTCACTCCCCTTCAAAGTTCTGGATAGGTTTATTTTTCAAAGAGAATGCTATTTTTTCTGTCCCTACCATATCCAGCACTTTTACCTTCCATTCTTCTATATCAATATATTTCTTTTCTTTCCAATATTGTGCATATGTCAACCTAGCAGGAGCTATTAAATACAACAGTACTTTCTGATGACATCTTATATCTCTTTGTTGCCCTATAATATTTAACAGATAGATCTCCAGTTTCATTTCAAAATTCAATCCACTTACTGAAGTTTTTTAATGTTGTTACTTTTATTTATTAACTTTGTTACTTTTCTGTTTTGTACTTGAAGGAAGTTTCTTACAACTACATTTCTGTTTGTTGTTGTGTGCCTTCAAGTCATTTCTGAGTTATGGTGACCCTAAGATTCACAGGGTTTTCAGGGGCTGAGAGTGTGTGATACACCCAGGGTCACCCAGAGGGTTTCCGTGGCTGGGCAGGGAATTGAGCCCTGGTTTCCAGCGTCATGGCCCAACACTCAAACCACTACGCTACGGCCATTTACGCATTTCCGGCCGGCCCCTCCCTAAACTGCAAACCTCAGGATTCCATAGGAGGTTGAAAGCGGAATGAGAGCACTATAACAGTCTAGTGCAGAAATGGCCTACACTGGCTTTCTTTCACTTCAGTAACTGTTGCCTTTTCCAACACAAATTGGAGAACTGTGGTTTTCAGTTTAATGACAGGAAAAATTCCCATGTAAACTATATAAACTGAAGCCTTATTTCTAATTCCTATTACACTGACTCACTGAACTGAACGTCACCTATCCATCTTTCAGATTTTTTTCTATCCAGGAGCCTTAAATCTTAACATTTTTTATTCAGGGATTCCAAGACACAGCTTGGGTCTTTTCAAGTTCAAAGCATGCACAATAAATAATGCATCTGGAGAATGTGGTCCTATTATTTATAAGAGAAACAGTGAAAGAAGCCCTTTTTGTTAGGGTCTGAAATAAAACATTTACAAATTGAAGCTGAAAAGGAATAATAACCAAGGCCCCTGAAAGTTACATTGCTTCATTCAGCAATATTGAATGCTTATGTGTGACATTTTTTGTTTTGCTATTGGTTTTAAAAATGTTTTGAAAGCAGCTTAATATTGTTTGTAATTTGATAAGGTTTTTTTCCCTTCCTATATTTTCATGTGAATAGACTGGAGTGGAGGGCATTGCACATAGTTTACTATTTTGCTCTGCAGTGTCCTTCATGTTTATTTTTTATTGCCCTGTATCACTCACTCTGTCCCTTCCTCCTAAAATCTCCTGCAGAAAGGGGGTCCTCCTTACCAAGTTCTTTCTGTGCCTGAACACTCACGTCCTGGTACCATTGTGGGAAATGTTACTGGAGCAGTGGATGCTGATGAGGGTTCCAACGCTGTTGTTTATTATTTCATTGCAGGTAGACTTGGCATCTTTTCCTTTTTTCTCTTCTTCAATGCTTGTATCATCTTTTGATCCCATCACCCATCAAGTGTTTTATTTATTAATTAATTTTAAATAATATTAAATGGTTGCCAGGGCTGAGACATTGGCCATTTACGCACGAGGCAAAGAAATCGCTCCATGCCATTATTCACCAGATCTTCTGGCTCCTTGATCCGGTCCAGGGTTAATCGGAGCAGCGTGTGGTCTAGATCCCCACTGCTCCGGCTTCCAAAATGGTGGCTTCCAGTTGGTCGTGGGTCCCGACCAACCACTGAAGCTCGCCATGCCTAAAGCCCACCCCCGCAGATCGCAGGCTCGCATTGGTGCGAGCCTGCGAATCTGCAAAAGGGAGCAGGCATGCAGTGGCGCGCTCCGGCACTTTGAAAGACCTGATTTTTCTGGTCTTTCAAAAACACGCTGGAGGACCACGTGGGGTCATTTTGGAGTGGACTGAAGTACAGATCTCTGGTAAGTAGTCTGAACCCAGTCCACTCCAAGGTGCAGACGTCCTCCGTGGAGGACGCACTGCACTGTTTTAATTACCCCGTGCAGAAATGGTGATTGTCCAGAATTTTTCTCCCAGGTTAGATGCACTTAGAGTTCAAGTGTTAATCCCTCATGCTGGAAACAAAACTGCTGGAGAACTGATGATCTGATAACTGCTCGAGGACCTGATGTTGTCCTTTCTTTCCGTTTCTCATGCAGCCTCCAGACTCTCCAGCCAAAGTTTAACATGCTAACCACTGTCCTGCCTTTGTCAGTTCAGTATGGCCTGAATCCTACAGCTAGACCTGATTAAAATTAAAATAGACTCATTGAATCAGTGAGTTTAGCCTACATGTTGACTCACTATTCAACAATTGATTCTGTGACTCTGTATTAGTTGTGAGTATACAAGAGGATGCAGGCCTATGACTAATCACAATAACTTGGGTATGATGTGCATTACTCTGTGCATTCCTAAGGAGGCTAGTCTGGACCCCTCCTTATTATCCTTTTCACAGGTGAAAACTTAGGCCATTTCTGCACAACACTGTTATAGTGCTGTTATTCCACTTTCAACATCCTGTGGAATTCTGGGATTTGTAGTTTATTGAGGCAAAAGAGCGAAAATTCTAAATGCCCCTCCCTAAACTGAAAATCCCAGGATTCCATAGGATATTGAAAGTGAAATAGTACTATAACAGTGTAGTGCAGAAATGGCCTTATTCTTTATTTGTTCTGGCAAACTGTTACTAAGAAAAGGGATCTTAATAGCATGCTATACTATATTTTTTTAAAAAAAATTAAATGGGTTTATTTATAAATGCTTTAATTTTATAGATGGGTTAATGACATTTTTGCAATGGCTTTATGTAAATCACTTTGAGCACCAGTTCTGTGGGAGGGAGGATAATGGTGGATTATGAAGGCTGGAATCCTATTAGTGACTCACACTAGCATAACAATCCATTATGCAGGCATAAGGCATGTTTTGAACTGCATGTTATAGTAACAAGATGATTGCCAGCAAAGTAATCTCTGTCAAGAGAACAGCATAGGAATAGCCAGGGCAGCTTTGTCTCCTTACAGGGGATGGCTTTGCTGCTATCTTCATCTTAATAAAACATCTATGTCCATTTTGCTCCTGCCACTCTACCACCATCTATACTGCCATCAGCACTAGTGGAATTGTGCTAACCAGCAGGATGACACCCAAACTGAGTAATAAATACGCCACTGGCCACGAAGGATTGCCATTCAGCTGTGTGCTGTTTTTGGAGGAGGAAGACAACTGAGTTCTTTTGATCTTGAGTCTCCAAGGAAAGTTGTGCACTTAACCAAACTGGTGTGAGTATAGCTGGCACACCACTCAGACCATGTGTAGGTTATCGTTAGAAACAACGTTTAAGTTAAGCCTAGTAGTGATCCAGTACTTATCCAGAATGGAATTTTCTCCCTTTGCTCTGATCTTTTCCTCCTCAAACAGTTTCAGTTCACCCCATAACATTGGTCTATTAAGGGCTGAAGAGGGAGTGAAGTAAAGAAACCCAGAATTAAATTCTGCATCTGTGTTTTTTAAAACAAATATAATCACAGAAATCCCATTTTAGAACAGAACAGATTTAAAGTACAAATTATTAATACTTTCTTTTTTAAAAAGCTGGTAACAGAGAAAACAATTTCCAGTTGAGCCGGGAAGGGAAATTGCAGGTGATGCGGGACTTGGACCGGGAGAAAGAAGCTTTCTACTCTATCATTGTCAAAGCCTCAAGCAACAGGAATTGGACACCTCCTCAAGGTCGCCGGGCTGCCAGGCTCCAAGCCATGGACCTCAGCACTGATACTACTCTCCAGGAAGTACGGATCTTTCTGGATGACATTAATGACCAGCCTCCCCGATTCACCAAATCAGAATACACAGCAGGTAAAGATGCCTCTATGCCTATCACTGTGAAGTTCATTTCCTGAGTTCCTTGGTGTATGTTGGAATAAGAGTACTGTATATGTGATTTGGATAAGATTCCTGATAGAAGAAGAAAACAACTGAGATGCTGAACAGTGGTTTAAGAACTTACAAGATATCCAGAAGCTATGTGTTTCATCAATTTACTATCCTTAAGGATCTAATAAGAAGGCACTGGGCAACAACATTTAGCAAGGGCTAAACATTTAATGTTCTGATGATTTCATGCTTAACTCTTTTCCAGTGAAATCAGTTGGACTTTAAAGACCAAATCCACTTCCTGTTCCCAAGTAGAATGGGAGAACACACAAGCACAGCTTACTAAGTCTTTTTAAAACTTGGTGAAGCGGCTTTTATATGCATGCATGCATGCTTATTTATTTATTTATTTATTTATTTATTTATTTATTTATTTAAATTATTGGTTGATTGCTCTGGTCTGTTGTAGTTGGGATCAGCAATTGGATTTAGGCAAAAAGTCTGAACTATGGCTGGATTGTATCTAGATTTCCAACTTCATTAAAAAAAAATAGTGGCTGGTGTCCTGTTGGTTAGTCCAGCTGGAATAGACATGTTCAATCACTTGTTCAATGGTGAATCAACACATTGGCAAATCCCACTGATTCAATTGAATGATTCTGGTCAACACTAAACAGAATTTAGACCAGTATGTTTTAGTATACATCTTCTACTGTAATATAATATAATATAATAGGGCCAACTGGACATATTACACATATTTTAGGAGTGGTAAGAAAATTGCTGTATTGTATTGCTTTTCTGTCTTGTAGCATGTTTTGATGTGATAAACCTATATATATATGTCTAGAAATTCAAGAAAGTGGAAGACTAATGGCCCATTTTTATAAGGAGGTACACTGAAATTTTTAGGTGTCATTTTGTAACAACACCTTCTATTTTATTAGCCTCCCTTTTGGTCTTTTACTTTGTCTCTGTCTGCTGAAAGGGGTTGCAACTGATGCAAAGGTGGGTTCTGAACTGATCAAACTTGCTGCCCTGGATGCTGATGTGGGAAACAATAGTCTGGTCTTGTACAGCATTCTGGGGATCCGCTACATTAAGCAGCATTCCAATGACTCTGAAGAGGTGGCCAACATTTTCAGCATTGGTAAGAATGGCAATGGCATGTGTGGGAATCTGGGTCAGTTGAGAACTTCTGTTCATGTGATGTGTGTAAGAAGTGAGGCACTAGTTTGCATATCTAGAAGAGGCAAGGTGCACTATACATAAAAGATTCATGGTCATTCAATCCAACCTCAATCTGAACTTTTCTTTGGCCTCAAGTGTTTTTTAATGGTAATGCTTGAGGTGAGAGGGTGGCATGGAATACAGGTTTGCCATACAAATAAGACCACTTGTTTCTGTGTTATTTTCATCATCCATGTGCTGCATGGTCCATTGAACTCTAACAGGTTTTTGATGAAAAAAATAAGAAAATGCAACAAACTAATAACACTGTCATAGAACAAGATACTTATAACACTTATTGCTACACTTAAAATTCATCACTTTTTGTTTCATTCCTCTTTACATAGGTCTTTGGCTTGTGCAAAGCAAGAAACACTACTTTGAATTGTTATACATTGTTTAATTTTTTAATTTGCACGTACCTTGCATTGAGGTCTCTAGGCATAGGTCTATAGGGCAGCATGTAGCTATTTTAATGAATGAATGGAATTATTCGTGGAAATAAGGGAATCAATGACTAAGGGGAATGCATGCCTGAATGCTGCCCCTATCTTGAAAGGAAACAGACAAAGAATGTGTTCCTTGTTCTTACAAAAGTGGAATGTCAGATAGATGCTAGGCTAGAATCTTTATGACCTGCTGTGCTATGTTTTTAACTATGGGAAGGTTTTGGGTGGAAGAACACACAAGCACAGCACCTGCTACCTGCAGTCTGAATGATGCAATATGATGTGATCTGTAGAGGTGGGTTGGATTTAAACCTGCTTCCATGGTTATTTCTTCTCAAAGGTAACTTAGATGGTATACTTCGGACTTTTGACCTTTTCACTGCTTACAACCCTGGCTATTTCGTGGTGGATGTCATGGCTTCAGATCTGGCTGGTCACAATGACACTGCAGTTGTAGGAATCTATATCCTGCGGGATGATCAGCGGGTAAAGATCATAATCAATGAGATCCCAGATAAAGTACGGCAGTTTGAGGAAGAGTTCATTAGCCTCTTGTCTAATATCACAGGGGCCATTGTCAATACAGATGATGTGCAGGTAAGGATCATCTAGGGTCAATACTTTAATTTTCTTTTAAACTGTTAATGTGGCTTCTTTCTGGCTGACATTCAAAATGATGAATGAAATCTTAACCATTCTTTTAGGATGACATGCTTTAGAGGTGCTAACAGAGAGAGGGGGAAAAACCCCAAATGTTGTGTTGTTGTTGTCATTGGGATAGAAGAAGAAACATATTTTCCCCCATCTTTTCTATAGTTCCACGTTGACAAAAAGGGCCGTGTGAACTTTGCCCAAACAGAATTGCTGATTCATGTGGTGAACCGGGAAACCAATCGAATTCTAGATGTAGAAAGGTAAAGATGTTCTGTCTCTAGATATGTCATATATTTGTCCGTACTGAAAAAAAAATACAGGAAAAAGTTCTGTCTGAGGTGATATGGGAATAGGGGACGTCTTGGTTCACACTCTCACTGCACCATAATAGATCTTCCTCTACAGAATTGTCTTTGCTAAGAATTCTTCCCTTGGTTCTCATGAATCAGGAAGACATGTTCCGCTAAAATATAAATTAAAAATTATTACATTCTTCTGCTAGCATGAAAGATAGATCAAATTATGCACAGCAGTATATCATACTGAACATGCTGCCTGAGTAACTATCTTTAATTGTGTTTGAAGTTATTAACTGAACAAGATCGCATATGTAGCACACAGACACAAGCAAAGGGAGTTCTAGCTCAAGGTAAAATTTCCTTAGTTCTGATTACACTGATTATGATTAGCTAGCATTTGATACTAGTATTATTTCAAATGGATGGATGGGTTCTCACAACTATCAGTTCACCATTAAATTACTCCTAGATTTCTCTCTGTTGGAGAATATTGACTCACATCCTCTTCTTGTGAAACTAGCTGTCCCATCAGCATGTGACATTCACTCATGCTTGTTTTTTTAGCTTTCTTACCCTCTCCCCCAAAAAAGCAGTGGTGTTGGAGAAAAATTGGAATGATTGGCTGCACAGTGCTGCTAATGCAATTTAATGGAATGAGCTTCACCTCTCCGTGTGTTGTATTAGACTGGGCAGTGACAGTTAATTCTTGTTGTACATAGGGTTTTATTTTTAAGTGTAATTCTTTACCTTTAGAATGACAAGTCAATATTTTTTAACCCTGTTCTCAGAGTAATACAGATGATTGATGAAAATAAGGAGCAATTGAGGAACCTGTTCCGAAATTACAATGTCTTGGATGTACAACCAGCCATCACAGCCAGGGCTCCAGACGACCTGTCAGCACTGCAGGTAAGATGATACTTTGTGCCTCAAGTGAAATTTACTGCCATCTCTTAGAATTCTTTCAGTTCAGTAGCTTTGAAAGAAAGTATTTGTCCATAAATTGTCTAAGGGATGCCTTTACAGATGTTCATATTTCTATAATAAGCATGCAGCAGCTAAAGATTATGCAGTTATGGCTTTTGAATTTCTGTCTGTGACACAGCCATTAAACATACAAAAGGTCTTATTAGGAAAGGTGCTGACATCTTTATATTCACTCTTCAAAAAAAAAAAGCATATGCATAGTTCCTAACACTATATAAAAAGGAGGAGTTGCTATCCAAGTGGGTGCACATCAACAGGAGAATAAAGTGGACAAGAAGCATAATAAATTTTCACAAAGTGATTATCAAATCCTACGGTTAGATGAGCTATTTACAGTATGTGAACTTGAAGCTGGTGGCCGTACAGTTTTTTACAGATTCCATCCCTACTGTAATGGTTGTTTTGTTTTTTGTTTTGTTTTGTTTCTTGTCATTTCTAGATGGCAATAATCATTCTGGCTATTCTCCTCTTCCTGGCAGCCATGTTGTTTGTCCTCATGAATTGGTACTACAGAACAGCGTGAGTAGCCCTCATGGCCTACACAGTGATGGACAGAATATCTCAGACATCGTACTGAAACTATATTTTTGGACAAAAGGACAAAAGAAGCATCCTTAAAAAATAAATACTGACTGGAATTCACAATCACAGTTATGAATGTATTATTTAGAATGTAAATTTATGAATGCGTAACTCGAGGCTCCACATTCATAACAGATCCTTATTCACAATCTCTGTGTAGTCAATACTGTAGGGAATGCATAGGGATCATTAAAACCCTTCATTCCTAACTTACTGGGTAGCAACTGCTGCCAGCCACAGGGATCTGTGCAAGTGTCAGTTGGGAAACAGCTGGCTGCACCCTGCAAGCAGTCTTTGGTGCAAGGAGGAATTGTAACAGGGATACTGCTTCTGACTGTTGCACTGGAGATCACTGAGGGGAGTGGGTGTGGAAACACTAGTCTGCTGTGTTTCAGTCAACAGAATAGAATCCCATTATTCAAAGTGGAGGTTGCCTGATAAATCAGG
The DNA here is from genome assembly GCA_948474755.1 of Ctenosaura bakeri. Taxonomy (NCBI): domain Eukaryota; kingdom Metazoa; phylum Chordata; class Lepidosauria; order Squamata; family Iguanidae; genus Ctenosaura; species Ctenosaura bakeri. The sequence goes on from CAOLHI010003434.1 coordinate 361,601, forward strand.
ATTGGGAGGGTTGGGCCAGGAGATGCTACTTAGTTAGTTAGTTAGTTATACTTTTTACAGTGGCAAAGATTCTAGAACTACTTAGTTAAGTATAATTAACTATGTAGTTGATTTAGAGACTCTGGACACTCTGATTTAGACATTTGTAAAAAGAGCAATGGACATATGTTTTCCCTTACCTTAGATAATTTTAGGAAGGTTATGAGGGGTGCCTACACAGAGTTTCTCCTGCACAGCCTGAGTCAGCCACTCTCTCCCTCCCTCCCTCCCCCGCCCTCTCTCTCAATCTTTCTCTTGTGTGTATGCACAATTTAAGCTGATTTCCATTCTTTACATTGTATCCTAGTCTGTGGCCAAAAACAGGCTCCTGGTCAGGGTGACTTTGATAGAAAACAGATGTCACCTACACTGGCTGCTAAACTTTCAGCTTGTTGGGCCAGGTCCTAAACTGAGTAACACAGAGAGACATGCAATAGATCCTTGCTTTTTCAGTGAGGGTGAACTTGTTTCTTAATGCTGATCACCTCTTCTTGGGTTCAGACCAGACTCTGTAATTTTTAAATCATAGGATATCTTAGCATAACGTCAAATAATTACCACTTGCATCAGCTTTGATAAAAAGATAACGCATGTTTGATTTAAGAACAATTTCAAAGTCTTGCAAACTTGCTTTGCCTATAAGGAGAACACACCACAGTATGAAATAAAACATTTTGTCAGTAGCCTGTTTCCTGCCCTTTCAGGATATGAAAGGCAACAATACATAAGATGATTTTGAGGGGCTATCTTAATCACCCCTGCACTTGTGAACAAACTTTGCTATGCAGTTCTTGAGTTTAGTTTCTCAAGTTGTTTATTTTGTATAAATTCTTTTACAGACACAAAAGAAAACTAAAAGCAATTGTGGCTGGTTCCACAGGTAAGAGATATGAACAGTTGTTTTTTTTTTCTGATTTATGGGGAAAACATGCTCACTGATGAGTATGAGGAGGTAGCTATCACTCATAACATTGGCTGGTAAAGCCAGCAGCCTGACACAGGTTGCTTCCACTCTATGGCTCCTTGGTGGTGCTGAAGCATTTCTTTTTCACAATAAGCTGAAGGTAAAATAAACTGCTTGTTCTACACAGCACAAAATATAGTCCTGTATTATCCTAGTAACTTGTACCCCTGACCAAGATATTTCTACAGTGCTTATATAGAACTAAGTCCCATTCAGCAAAGGTCCACTGCAATTTTAATTAGAAGATTCCACCCTGAAGCTTCTAACCATAATCTTTCCTGTTCAGCAGTATTACTGATGAATGATCTCTGAACTGACTCTTAATCAGCCAGTTCCTTTTTCTTATTGGAGAGTGGGATACATACTGATTTCCAGTATTTCTATTTCTGGTATAAAAATAAAGGAAAGGCAAGAACTAATAAGAAGAAATCAGTAACTGAAATCCTCCTCCTCTACCATTAATTAAAATGTAATTAAGAATCTGTTTGTCAGTAATATTGCTTACATCTGGAACAGAAGTAATAACGGGGAGGGGCTCAAAAGAGAAAATGTCTAATTAAAGACACAATAGTCCAGAAAAGACTCAATAGCAGTTTGACAGTCTGGTCAAGCTGGTGTTGCACGTGTGTTTTAATTTTTAAAATTGCCATAAATCAGGTCTGAAAAAAGATGGGTGGACAACAGAGAAAGGACTGGAATGCAACAGGGTGGCAACAACAGCATCTGGATTCTCCATAAAAAGTGAGTGAACAAAGGATGTAAATTCCAGACTAGACTGGTAGCGTGGAAGCAACCAGACAGAAGATAAGCGGTGAAACTTTCTTTGGCATGCAGATAAGTGGTGTGGAAAGCTTCACTGCAAAATGTCTGTGTGTCAGGCTGCTGTTAAAGGCACAGGCCACAGGTCCAGTTTTTGTAAAAAAAAAAGGATGTCAAGATCTGAAGTTAGATGGTGTAAATAATTCTTACTAAACTCTATACCTTGCCTCCTGCAGGTAACCGAGGTTTCATGGACATCATGGATATGCCAAACACAAATAAATATTCCTTCGATGGGTGAGTTCTCAACAATTTCAGAAACTTTTACCACTAGATAGCCCTAGTCTAAGCACATAACCTGTGAGCCCTGGACCAGAAAAACCTAGTCTGAACACATAATGTCCTGCCACGTGCCTCAATTTTTCATTGATTCATTAGTAAAAAGCTGATCAAAATTTGAGGATATTATACAAAGAGAATATTATGCATTAGGAGGTGGACTTGCCATGAAGTAGTCATTGCCAGTCCCAACCTCTTAATTAATGTAAGCTGTCTTATCAAGGGAGTGCCTTTTAGCAAAAATTCAGAAGCCAGTTATACTTTCAAGAGGTCAGCTTAGAGAAAGGAAGCAACAGAAATCTGAATGTATCTGTTAAATGAGGTGCTGGTGTTTACTACTCTCAGCATTCACTTGGCCTTGCCTTCCTTCCAGTAGTGCTTAATTTGAAAAAGCTAGGTGTTAAGAGCCTGTCCTGATGCCTTATCTCTTCAGTGATTCCTGTTTGAATTACTCAGTTATGAGCAAAAAGGCACTGCTCATAGTCATTATTCTAATACTATTATTAGTATTGCATTGCTTCTGAGGCTGAGCCCTAAGACTGAAGCAGGCCCTGGAGTAATGTCCTGGGAGCCCCTGGTTCAAATTAAGCTGTACTTGCAGTGAATGCTTTTGAAGAAAAAGGATATATAGAGAAAGGGAAAGTAGGATGAGAAGTGGAAAGGGCTAAAAAAGGGGGGGGAGGTGCCAAGGAAAGGAGTTCAGGAGGTAACAGTGGAACCAATGATGAAAGAACAGGAGAGAACAGAAAAGATTGAAAGGAGAGGGCCCTTTCCGCAGCACCTTCCCATCCCACTGTGGTGATAGGAGAAGGACAGGACAGCAATGATGCTTCTGCATGACATTATTGCAGTCCCTTCCTTCTCCTTTCCCCAGGCAATGCTATCGTGGGTTAGATCATTGACAAGTTTTCCCTGTCAATTACCCATGATCATGCCACCATCCCGCACTTACCTGTCCTGCAGAAGGGCAGGAAGCATGATGCCAGCACTTCCTGCCTCAGTGAAGCCTGCGAGAATACCCTGCTGTGCTGCAGAAGGAAGCAGCGTGTCCATCATGCTCCCTTCCCAGCAGAGCTGCTGCTGGAATCGCCATCAGACACCACTGAAAGAAAGTAAGCTGCAGAAAGGGCCACAGAGAGAGAGAGAGGGAGAGGACTTTCAGTCTATGGGCCTAGTGGAATGTTCTACATTTATCTGAGTGAGAAAACTCATAATATTTGCTTCTGCTACAGAAAATCTACTGTCGTGGGAGAGCAATCTGAAATGGAGAAGAGAGAGAAGTGTGTAACATTTCTTCAAATATCCATTTTGAATTCAAAATTGCCTCCACTAACCAATAGTTTTTCTGTGACAGCTGCATTTCCCAAAACAACCCTACCTTTTCAACAATTCAGCTTCAACATGATCATTTTTCTCTTGCCAGAGAGTGGGTGGATGACTGGAGACACATCAAACTCTCTTGTAGCTGGATGCAGTCTCTGCAGATGCCCATCACAGTGCCTCCAACTACAGGAAGAGAGCTGGACATGTCTTCATTCATCCCCTTGTTCTTTGACAACAGAAAATGCTATATTCAGGAGAGTGTGCTGCTGAAAAGGTAGGTTTCAGAGGGACTTCAGGTCATTGTGTGCACAATGAGCATAAAAGTGAATTGCAGTGTTGTAAAGCAGACTTATCACGTTGTACTTGCTGAACTGGATGCCAACCATATGTCTGAAATAATCTGCAGTGAAGAGGCCATCTGAATGCTTTGTCATTTAACTAAGGACAACCTTACTACACTGACTTCTATAATATTTGCATTGACAGTTGTTCTTACCTTAAGGCAGGGCTGAGCAACTGTCGAGAGGTGGGAGCTGCATTGACCTCCCATAGGAGGATGGAGGGCTACATTCCCTGTTGCCAAGGGGATACTCTTGCAATGTTTTTAGACCTCCATGGGCTGTTTTAGGCCTTTCTCAAGCGGGAAGTAAACTGGGAGTTAAGGCAAGGATCTCAGAAACAATTTCTAGTTTACTTTCTGGTTTTAAAAAAGACTTCTCCTGCCTTAAAGCCACCCAGGGGATCCAAAAACTGGGCAAAAATTATGCTTATGCTGCCAGCAGAAACTTTTAGTTAAAAAGCAACAACATATTTTTACCCCATCACCACCACCACCACCAAAAATGAAGGTGTTGTGGAGCTCTAAGGGTCTCAGAAACAATATAGGGAGCACGTGCCATCCATGAAGTATAGTTTTCCCACCCCATGCTTTAAAATATGCCATACGGTCTCTTGGAAGTCTTTTTGGGTGGGAAGGATGGACATGTGTTAATAAAAGTGCTTAAAGTTATATCATTGTTGTTAATTGCCATCAAAGTCAGCTTCAATTTATGACAACCCTATGTATGAGAGACTTCCAGGTCATTCTGTGATCAACAGCCATGCTCAGGTCTTGCAGACTCAGGACCATGGTTTCTTTGATTGAGTCTACCCATCTGGAATGTGGTCTTCCTCTTTTCCTGCTGCCTTCTAGGGAGAGTTCAGGCTTGATTTCCCCTTGGACTTATTTATTTGTTTTTTTAGCAGTCCATGGTATCTGTAGAACTTTTCTAAAATTAGACCATAGCCTATATTATTACAGTTCTTTATTTAAGATGTCATATCCCCCTTGCAGAGCAAATCCTGTGTGGTTAGACCCTTTCTGCAGAAATCTTGAGCTGGCAGCCCAAGCTGAGCATGAAGATGACCTACCTGAAAACCTAAGTGAAATAACAGACCTGTGGAATAGCCCAGCAAGAACTCACGTGAGATCGCACCTTCTTACTTTTGGGATTCAAATCACGTATATAGCTTTTCTTAAGCAACTTTGCACCAGAAGTAGTTCTTCTAAAAGCCAGAAGGCTTTAGGATTGTGGTTTCACCCCACTTTTATGAGTTGAGAAGCTACAATATAACTAATTTTGGAATAATTCATTCTGCAGTGTGGATCAGCATAAAATAGTCAAACCCATTTGTAGCAATGGAGCACTTGTTGGTCGTATGAGTAAATGAAAATTAAATATTAACGCTATTCATCAAATATGATCATCGTAATATGGAAGAAGGTTTCAATGATCATGCTTAATTCCTCTGTTCTTGCTAGTGCTGATCCGGTAACCCAGTCAAATTTTGGTAGGTTTCGAGGTTCTTTAGTCTGTGGCTGGTCATGATATGCAAAGGATGCTCATTTCTTCTCATTTCCCAGTTAAGGATATCCCCCAGACTCAAATGTGTGATGCTAGATAAAAGTAATACCACTTTCCATTGTTGGTGAAATGTTTTTTAATGTGTTGTCATATTTACTAAGTACTTAAATGCTACAAAGGAGTTTGACTATCAGAAAACAATAGACAAAGCCAAGTCAGAAAGAGACATCAAAGTTCCCATAAAGATTCTAGCATGGCTTTTCCTTCAGTCCTGTTCAGATGGAAACGAATTTAAATCTCTTCTGCTCAGGGAACATTTGGACGAGAGCCTTCAGCTACCAAACCTGAAGACGATCGCTATCTGCGAGCAGCCATCCAGGAGTATGATAATATTGCCAAGCTCGGCCAGATCATGCGAGAAGGGCCTATCAAGGTAAGTAAAGATGTCTAGCACCCTCTCTCTGGTTCAGTCATCTGAAGAATTATGTCCAAAAAAGGTTTTTGTTTTTACTTTGCCATGGATGCTGGATGAAAGAACTAGCAATGACAATCATTCTGAAGCCCTTGCTCTTTTAACACTGATTGGCCATTCACAACACACCATCATGAACCTGAAGCTCATATGTGGAGTACAGTTGAGTAGGATGTTTGTACAGGATACACTGTGGAAAGTATCTTACTTAAAGCAGGGTAAAACCAGAAGCTTTTCATCTAAAAGTCAGGAGGCCATAGGGTTGTAGTTTCACCACAATATTATGTGGTAACTTTCAAACAACTTCTCATGAGGATTCCTGGAACAGGGTAAGTGTCTTAACAGTGGCAAAAGGCCTAGAATAATCTCTCCTGTTGCCCATTCCCTTCCTCCTTCCAGGGGTCTCTCTTAAAGGTAGTCTTGGATGATTACATGCGGCTGAAAAGATTACTTGCTGAGCGCATGGTGCATAAAGCCACCACCAGTCATGGGGACCAGTCCTCGGTCTCTGAGGTAGAATTTGTGCATGGGAATTATTTAAAGTGCTTGTTGTGCCCTCTGGGATGCAGTGTCTGTTTTTCAAAGCTTTAGCCTTCTAAATACATTTCATAGAGTTCACAGCTATTTCTCTCTATACCTCTAAGGTCTCTGAGTACAATGATACCAAACAGGAATGTAAAGATTTCTCTCTACTTGGAGAACTTCTGACAGTTTGTGTGCATTTTTCCTTTTGCACAAAACCCCCCAAAACAAACCCATTTGTTTGAACAAAAACCTCCATTTTATGAGAAAAAACAATTGTGTGCAAAAAACATTGGCACAAAATATCATTTTCCGCAAAAAATGTAATTTTTGCAACAAAAAAAAAGAATCCCAGAGTACAAAAAAAATTGTGGAAAATTTGTAAAAACTCTCTAAATAATCCCTAGAAGTGAGCAAACTGTTGGAAAAAGTCATGAACTACACAAAATCTTGTAGTGGTTGACCATTTTCTCAGTTGGTCTCTAGACACCGCTTTTCAATAAGGCCAAGAAAAATTGTGAGTATTCTTTACATTCCCACTACCAAATAAAACAGCAGAAAAGTTATTTCTTTGGCTACACAGATGACAATGTACTGATCACTCTCTGGATCTCCTATCCCCTTGGTACTTGAAGCTTCATGGCAGGCACACCAATTCATGTTCTCAGTGCATTACATACAGTATTGCTAATTGTTGCTTCAGATATTAGCTGGAAAGTACTAGAATCCCTGCTTTATCCCTGCAAGATAACCAGCCTTTTAAAAACTACATAGCTAAGGAAGGTCCTAGCACTTATGGTCTCTCAACTATGTGAGGTGCAGTGCTATACAAAGTTCCAAAAAGTGGAGGTATGAGAGTGGTGGATGAAAACAGAAGTGTTAACAGAAATTAACAAGGATGAGGGAATTTTATGGATAAATGGCAGCAGGAGGTCATGCCTTGTTTATCTTCTTATAAAGGGGAAAAAAATCATATTCCAGGAGATTAACTGTTTGATTCCCCTGAGATGTCTTCAATCTTTGACTAAAATTGAGCAGTGTTAAACATTCCTAATGCATTAAGAACACTTTACTCTGCTGGATTGTAACTGAAGAATTTTCAGGAAGTAATTTGTTCATCTCCTGTCATATTTCTGCTTACTTGACCCCTCATGCTGAACTAGAAAGGTATGGACAAAGTGATCTATATCCACTCCATGCCAACTTCACATGTGTTTTCATAAATCTGTTCCATACAATTACCACATCAACCTGCAAATTGTTTTGCAATGCACATTAAAAATCTCATTTGTTTTCCTTAACATATGCAATGCGATTTACAATTTTTGAGCCAAGAATTACATTGCAAATTTCAGAAATGTGCATCACCTGAGGACAGCTGAATCTCCATCTTCACTTTAGTTCAAAAAGTGATAATTAGGTCAGATCACTTAAAAATGCAGACTGAAGGAAATTCTCTCCCTTTCCTAGGGCAAGATACACAGAGATGTTGAGCTTGTTAAGTGCCAGTGCTGGATTTTAGTCATTATTTTACCCTAGATCTTCCTGCCTCAGCTTCTAACCTATGAGAACCAAGAGTTCTTAGCATTTCTTCATCTATCTCAAATGTCTTAGTATCTTTTTTCTGTCAGAACCTCTTGTCCACCTTAATAAAAACAAATTAAGTGTGACATTTAACCTATTTGTTTTAATATATGTTTCTTTACTGCATTTGTAATCATCCTTTCCTCCATGGAGCTTGGAAACAGAATTCAATGATTCCCAGGGAGCCTAGAATCTAGATTCTAGGTACTAGTCAGATCTAAAACACCTTACTTCGGAGACAAAGCTATGTTGGGTCACTTCAAGCTATTTTGTGGCAGAAACTACTGCTTGTGGCATATTGGGAATTAAGAAGTGACTGTTCAGAAACCAATTTCGTGTGTGTGCGTGTGTGTGTGTATGAATAATATTCTGTATCAGCTTATACTTAACTAAGTAACTTGTCCTGACCTGGTCCTCCAAAACCTTATGGAAACATCCTTATGGAGTAAAGTAACCAAAACTTTTTTGTTTTCACAATCACTACTTACTTAGTCACAATTTTGACATTATTGCCTCAGTCTCAACTCACCTCCCAACCTACTTTACAGAGCATCAGCTGCCTGGGAAAAAGAGATCCATTCCGCTAAAAACCAGAGCATGGTTGAATGATGTTTCCATCAGGTTTTGAGGGATCAAGCCAAGACAAGTTACTAAGTTAAATACTTAGTTAAGTATAAGCTGATACAGGTTTCTGGCCCATATCTGTCAAATGTATCTGATGAATGCATTCAGACAAGTTGTTTTATTAAGACTTTTGTGCATTTATGGGACAGATTTCAGTGTTGATGTATATGCAAATTAAGACTTGAAAACTTGGCCACCTAAATTCAGCATCAGTCTCCTGTGCAAATATCAAGAATATTGACTAGAAGAGCCATGCATTTTTCTCCTGTAGTGATAGAAAGTTATAAGTCCAGTTTAGTACTCTATTCTGAGGATGGGTCTCAATACCTGCATGGGATTCCTAGCCTGCAATGCTATTTTCTCTTGTTTCAACAGAGAAGAGAGACATGTTAGGCTCTCTTTATTGATGCATTGCTCCCTTTATTAATGTGCAGGACAATACAAATGCTCAAGTGTGCATAGCTGAGTGCATGAGAATCTGAGGAGTTGGGGGTGAATAGGTTCTCTCTATAACCAGGGTTTAGGAAGATATCTACCTGGAACTGAAAACAGGAAAAAGCCAGATCGCCTAGAAAGAGAATATAAAATAGTCTGATGTGTTGATTTCAACCTGGGTTTCTTTCAGCTGATCCAGAATGATCTGGATGAAGAAGAGGAGCAAAGGAGTCCAAGCCAAGGAAGTCTTCGCTTCCGACACAAGCAGCCCATTGAGCTCAAGGGACCTGATGGGATCCACGTGGTCCATGGCAGTACAGGCACTCTACTAACCTCTGACCTCAACAGCCTTCCTGAAGATGACCAGAAAGTGCTAGGCCGTTCCTTAGAAACACTAACTGCTGACGGTGGGGCATACTGTGACAGGAATGCCCGCACTGAATCTGCCAAATCCACCCCTATGCACAAGATGAGAGAAGCAATCATGGAAAGCCCACTGGAAATCACAGAGTTATGACTAGAAGTGGCATCACTGGTGTAGCACGCCAAGGAAGACTGGGCCCATACAGACTGTCACTGCAAGAGGGAGAGCACTCGCTGCGGGACAAATGTGGCGGAAGAAAATCCAGCAGGCAAGATCGTCAGTGCCAGGCCACCACCCATTCCAGAAAAAAACTGACCAAGATAGCCAAGTGTTTTGTTATGGCAGCCTTGGGGAGCCTAGCCCCAGTGGTGAAGGTTCTCAGGACTGTTTGCTTTTACCTGGCACTCACACCATTAAATCCATAACTTTTAAAAATTTTATTTTTTAAATATGAAGTGTTTTAAGAAGCAGTGGAAGGACCTGAGGCACAAACCTAAGGCAAGAATCGCAATAATTGTGGTGCCATGTCCCATTGAGGGAGTTAGTAGGCTCTCCAACATGTCCTGGATTTCACCAGTATGATCTCCTGCCCCCATGTTGATGGTTGGGAGAGTGGGCTGCCAACCAAATGCAGCAAAGATTATCCTAGGACTGTCAACTGACACACAAAGACTGTGTGGTAAACTTCAGGAAGCTCCACAGATCTGTTTGGCATTAATCAATGTTGTCACATTTCCAAAAGGTGGGGGAAAGATGAAGCCATTTCTTCATTTGGCTGGCTTACCAAAACACTGCAGCATCAAATGAGACAGAGTGACATTACTTCAGGTTCTGAACGTAGAGTGTTTGTGTGTAATTTTATTTTCCACTTTCTTTTGTTTTAAAACAGTAAAGTGTTGAGAGTTTTTGCAATGGTCTGTCAAAGGAACCAGAAATACATTATACATGAATTTGGTTAATCTGTGTTTTATCTTTCCCTTCCCAAACATCACACTGGCCCTCTCGGGAACTGGTTTCAGCATTTCTTTATCTTATGTGCACCATACTATGCGAGCTGAGAAACCAGAGCAATAATTGTGTTCCTCGGTGTACCAGCATGTATATTCCCTCTATAAAGCTATCAAAGAAGGGAATTAAGAGTGTGCCTTACTCAGTACATTGTGTGTGTGTGAGAGAGAGAGGAGTATAATTCATGTGCATACACACACACACACACACTTCTACAGTGTAAATAAATTATGCAAATGAAGCAAACCTACTTCACATAATGCTACTTCTGTGGTCTAGCTTTTCAGAAGATTTGCAGTGCCAGCAAAAGCAAAGAAAAACAAAGTACGACTGAAGAGATGTGTGCCTAAGAACACTAGCTGGGCATCGAAAAATGAGAAATAAAGAACAAACTAGGCAGGGCATTGAAGTCTTCAGGGACAATAAATGGTAAGATTAAGATTCCATTACATGGTTTCATAGGAATGGGATATAAGCAATTTTATCCAGAGAGTATCTTTGTACCTGAATACTGGAAACCTCTCCTTCCAGCTTCTGAATGTTTATTAGATATGGTCTATTTCCATACAATGTTCTACAGACTAGAAACCATCTTTTAAAAAATGAATGTAAATATTTTCAAGATGCTAAATTCTGTACTGTATATCACATTCTGCACATGGACTGCAATCCAGAGACTTTAAACCCTACATATGCTTGATGCAGCTTTTGACTTTTTTAAAAAAAATAACAATCCACCTCCTCAGGGCAGTTCTTGTTCTAGAGCCAAAAGTTTTCCTGGAAATGTAGAGTCAGTTGCACAGTTCTCAAGAGTGTGCTGCTAAACCAGAGATGGGGCTTACAAAGCCCTACAAATTTTGTTGGACTTCAGCTCCCAGCATTCATCACCATTGCCTATGCTGGTTAGGGCTACTACAAACTGCAACCCAACAGCATCTGTAAGGCCACATGAGTCCCACCCCTGTTTTAAACCCTAAATATGCAAAAGCACACAAGCTGACATCCTCTTGGGAATTTACAGGATAGCATAAACTGAGTTCCAATTGCACAGTTTAGAATGTCAGTATTGTACAATGGTCATATTCCCAGGAGAGGAGTGTTGTCTTCATTGCACCATCAAGGCCATTTTACAAGTGAAGTAAGCAGCATGGCCATTGTGGAACAGTCACTATGTGCAATAGTACAGGACTTTGCAAGACAGACTTCCATTGTGCAATGACAGCTCAAGGAGAAAGGAAGCGATTGCTTTAACAGGAGCACAGAGCACTGAAAATCCAGAGCAGAGGGCAGTGGAAAGCTATGGGTGCCTAATGCCTGGCCAGAAAAATGTCCCCACCTTATGCAGTGCCTCATTATACAGAGGGAGCCCTCATTGTGCAATGGGAATGTGCCCCACTGCACATCATCACAGTTTTAGAACATGATTGCATATTGTATCAGCAGTGTAGCTCCACCATCATAAAATTAGCTCATAGCTTGTGATGCAGGATTTTGGCCTCATAGCACCACCACCAAAACTTTTTCCTTTCACTCAGTGTGAGTCATCCAGTAAATGGTATTCTAGATCAAAAAAGGAGATGATTTATATTATATCCAATTTACTGAGTTTCAGAGAGGTAGCTCATCTGTGTTCTTAGCATCTCTTCTAAGCAAGACTCCAGCTATAGTGTATGTTTGAGAAAACCAAGGGTCATTGTTAAGTCTGTCACACTTGTTGAATGCATTTTTAATAACAAAAGCTTTGGATCTTATAATAGCAGTTGTATTTTTCCTGCTTATGTGTATTGATTAGAGTCCAAAGTTATGAAGTAGAGACAACACATTAATGTTCATAAGGACAACATCCTCTCCCAACAGGTGATTGCGCTCACTCTCAGGGAACAGGATTCCTGGGCCATTAATAGTTAGATAGAAAAGGAAATTGTGGCAAGCGGCCAAAAACAATAATTCTGTCTCCTTCTGACATGAAAAGCAGGGCTTTTCTACTCAGTTATTAAAATTACACATATACAGCATTTATCAATAAATGGCTTTTGAAGGCCATTGATATTTTCAGATAACTGTAATTGCAAGTATTTACAAAAATCAACAACTGGACTCTTTCGATGACTGGCATCCTGCTGGTAGCATACGGCCCATAAATTGTGCTGTACATGTGGGGTGAATTATTCATCATAATGCAACAGACATATTCTGCTGACAGATAACAATTGTACATTGCACTTGTGCATTGTGTATTATGCATTCCACAGCATCATCCAGACATGTATCATGAAACATTATTCTTCTTTGGTGGAGGGTGTGGTGCTAGCATAGCATATGCCACATGCAGATATTTACACTATACTGAAGGGGATGTTAGATTGCTGTCAATGTGTCCTGATAAGGCACAAAGCACTTAAGTCATACACAAAGCACTTAATTCTAGAGCAAGAGTGCTGTTGCTGAATGCTGGCTGTTTTGTTTTCTGACCTGACCTACAGAGAATCTGCAAACAAAATCATGTGTTCTGTTGCTCATGGCTTCCCCATCATTTTGTAAAAGGAGCAGCAGCGGCTTGATAGTTGTCTTGTAAATATTAAGCACTTTTAGCAAACTGTACCAACCTATTCCAATAATACACATATGAGCAAAGTACAGGCCACATGAGGGCCCCCTCACTTGCATTCTAGGGGGTGTGAAGAGCATTTCCACCATGTTTGGAAGCCCCCTGGGCTCCCTAGGGATCAAAAACCATTTTTGCCATTTTTTTTTAAAAAAAAATTGTCCCCAAATGTTCCAAACCATATACTAGGGGGCATATGAGGCATTTCACATGCATTTTGTGGGGCCAATGTGGGCCCAGGAAAGGACTTTTTAGAAGAAAATCCAAAACACGATTAAAGTATCCCATATGCCCTAAAGATATTTGGGGGCTTTTTTGGGCAGAAAACAGGTATGGCATCTTCCCCTAACCTTACACAGCTGCCCACCAGTGCAATAAAAGAATAATAACTTCTGTCTTACAGTGCAATTCTGTGTATGGCTACTCAGTGGAAAGCACTATATAGTCCAGTGGGTCTTGCTTCCAAGTAAATCAGTACAGATCTATGATGTTATCTTAAAGCTTAGTATCCCTAATTACTCTGAATCAGCAGGATGACCTATGTGAGGAGATAAACTTTCAAATGTGCACCCCATGTCAATGTGCAAGTACTTTTTATTTATTTTATTTTTGATTGATTGATTGATTGATTGATTGATTGTTATTTAAAATCCCAACCTTCAGGGTGCTGTCCTTAATTTTCACCTGAGTCTCCTGAACCAATTGGCTTTGCCTTTCATGCAAACAGTGAGACATATCGTCTTCTGGAACCGACTAATTGTTGCATGCAGCTAGAGTTGGCGGAGAGACAGTCTGAGTACCTGCCCCAGACCAGAATGACTGAACTGAGAGCAGGGTTAAGCTCTATAAATAAATGTAACAAGTTCTTCATCCACTCCATAATTGTCCATACTTCACACAGACATTTCAAGTTTAGTTTTGTCACCCCTAGAAATTTAATTCAACTTCACTGGCATGGGAATTTTAGTTGTGTCCATGAACTAAAGTCGTCTTAGAATTTTTGGCATCTTTTGGGCCAGAATCCCTTTCATGGAGTGGAACGTATCAGGCAAAACTCCAATCAATTTTCATGTGAGAATTAGATATTAAAATACAAAGCAATAAGTATACAACACATATTTTGCTTGCTTGTGGTCATAAGTGTGACATCAACTAAAAGTTATCTCAGCTATAATGGCTTGGAAAAGTTCTTTGTCTGACTTCTTGGAGAACTGCTGCAATCATAGTGGACTATATTATATACTCTGATACACTGGTACCTTTTAACCATTGCATTTTGAGTACATGGGAAATTTCCAGACCACCTCTCTCATGCATTTTGAAGAAAAAAATATCACATTACCATAGGCTTTTCCACCCCAAGAATGGTCATAATAGCCCCGTTCCTGGGGCTCCTTGGGAAAATATATGAATGATTAAAACAGATCAAAAGTAATTTAAATGTTTTATGTAGATATGTCCGGAAAAACTTTTTAAAATTGAAAATATACATGGAAGTCAGTTTCCTCAGTGGGTGCAGCTCTCTTTTTACATTCACTGAATCTGTGACCATTAGAGCATTTTTTATATGACAGAAGTCTTAAGCTGTCTCCCCCAAAGTTAGACAAGGATTTACACAAAATTTTACATTCACCTTCAAGCTGTGATGGGTAGAAGCATTATAAATATCATGTTCCCAGCTTAGGCAGCATGTTTTGTTGATGATTCTGATTATGATGATTATTCTGTTGGTGGTAATGGTGGTGATCCTACCATTATTTTACTGACATAAGATAATTTACTACTATTATAATAAAACTCATTTTGTTATCTACTCAAATCGATCCCACCCCGTCCCAACTTCTCTTTTCCTTCCCATGTCCCTTTTCCAGCATGGCTCAAAAGACAAAAATGTATGGTGATTCAGAACATTATGAATAAGGAAACAATCTAATTTTTTTCCCTGTCTCTTTTAGTAGTTCAGATACACAATAGGCACCCATAGTACAAGCAAAGCTAAAGGTGGGAAGGAAGATGGGTTACCCCACGATCTAGACATTTTCCTGTTTCCCACCCAGCCAAGTTCCAAGTTGAATTCATTAAAACCAGAGCCACCATTCTTCCACCTGGAAGGACTTCCTCTAGTTCCATAAATGACGTTTGCAGTATTCAGTGGCCTGCGAGAAAAGGAAAGAAGGGGACTTAATAAAAAGAAAAGAAAAAAAAGAAACCAAAACCAGAAAGCCATTCTCATTTCATACCACATCTGACATAAAAATGCTGAAAGGACTTGGAGAATCAAGCTGCATCTGAATTTGAATATGGGGTTGTCAACCAATTATAATTTTTTATTAACCTCACGTTTAGTTCAGTTTAAACACATAGTGCTTATACCCAGACACACATATGGAAACATGCTTGGCTCTGAATATGCACTATGGTGTTTGCACAGGTCTCCTTTGAGCAAGCTGGAGGTCTCTCATGGTATCTCCCTTGAGCAAGCTGAATGTGATGGAGGTGGAAGCATATTTGTTTCATAGGACTTACACTATGCGCAACCACACAATCATACTTCTTGGCCATTTCAGCACTAGACTGTTATAGTGCTATGATTCCACTTTCAACATCCCATGGAATCTTGGGGTTTGCAGTTTTGGGAGGAGCCACCTGGCTTCTCCCTAAATTGCAAACCCCAGGATTCCATAGGATGTGAAAGTGGAATCATAGCACTATAACAGTCTAGTGCAGAAATGGCTCTTGTGACAGATTAGGGCCAGCAACTTCATATTCTAATGATACTCACCTAGAGGTATCATTAATGGAAATTAATGGGACATCACATGAGATTCCATCCTTGTAACAGACACAACCCCAACCACTTACTGTGTTTTTCAGTTAGTTATAACTGACGAAATTTCAAACATACTTCCCACAATCCCATAGTTTCCTCTGCCAGAATGTTAAAAAAAGGAGAAGTGAGAATCATGTGACCCTGCAAATGTTGTTGGACTGCAAGTCCCTAGCCAGCATAAACCAATAGTGGAGAATTCTGGGAGTTGCAGTCCAAAACATCTGGAGGGATTCAAAAAGATATTATTGACCCAGGATCCTCCCTTCCACAGAATAACAGCTTTCAGATCCATAGGTTTAGATAATGCTATCTGTGATAGCTCTGCCTCATTTTTCTTCTTCTTTCAACTTGGCTTGCATGTGTTGCAACTTTCTATTTTTCCTTGTGGTATCCTATGCCAAAAATAAACCTTTGGCATCTGTTTTTTTGTTTGTTTTAATTTTCTTTATTGACTTTTTTCAAAGGTACATGTGTTGCCCTAAGTTTGATGTACAAATTGCAATTCACTTTTATAATTGTTGTATCCCCCCAAAAAAGTCCCCCCACAAAAACCCTACTTTTAAGCGGTGCATCTCCAACACATGCGCACACGTTCATTTCAGAGTTGCTGGAGAGCAGGGGCGGGGTTGAATGATGGTGCTCGCATCCCTCTTTCTTGAAGAAAATTTCATCCACCATTGCTGACCCCCTTTCCACTTTCCAGCAACCAGAAATGGCCATACTGAGAGAGCTACAGAGCTTAAAAAGTTGGTTTGGAGAGTACTATAAGGAGAGGTAGCTACAAGACATCTGACGTCTTATGTCTCCATAGCTACATCTTCTGATGCAGGATCTTAGCCAAGCATTGCTTGATGATATAAAAGAAAATATTTCATAATATTTCAACCTCTATAAATCAAGTCATTTACCCTCTCTGGTTTGTGGTTGACAAGTGTGATATTTATTCCACGGAAGTGCTAAAAATCATGCTTAGTTTTAACTGAGGTCCCATACGGACTGGAATGACTCCATCTCCATAAGTTCAATGCTCCGTCTTCCTCCTTTGAAAATGTTTTCCTGCTTACCTGGCACTGTGTTGCCGTCTCTGCATTCTTGCACCAATAGCTAGGACCCCAGGAACAAGCTTCTAGGCCCACAAGGTGAGATGAAGGACATGCTCCTATTTTCTGTAGGGTAAAGAACAGAGAATACAACACAGAGGTGATGAGGGACTTATTTTATTAGACTCAACAACCACATTTCCTTAGAGAAACCAAAGTGGGTAGGATGGACCTCTCTCTCTCTCTCTCTCTGGCTCACACCCACTTCCTCCTCCTACACAGAAGGCTGGAACTCAGGACTGATTGATTACAAAGGGATTTTGAAATTAAGCAGACAGCTGTAGCTAGTCAACCTTTGCCTTAGTCCCTTCTTCCATTCCTAATTTCCCATCCTATTCCTTTGATTTCATTTTTTCCCTAATTCTGTATGCATTAGGAAGTTCTACATCAACTGTATAGGTTCTCATTCTTTGCAAAGAGAGGTGGTTCTGGAGATTTGTGGAACTTTTGTAGTACAAATATACCAGTAGAACCAGCAGGAAACAATCATGTTTCTTCAAGTTGTTCTGACTTATGGTGACCTTAAGATGAACCTATCATGGGGCTCTCTTGGCAAGATTTGTTCAGAGGGCTTTGCCTTTGCCTTCCTCTGAGGCTGAGAATGTGGCCCTTTCCACACCTTAACTTTGTCTGGCGTGGGGGCATGGGGATCATGCAAGCAGCCTCTTGCGAGAGGCTCTCGCATCTCTGCTGCTTTGGCTCCATAGGAGCTGCCTGCTTGCTGGCAGGCAGCATAAGAGCTCCGCTCCTCCTTCTACAGTGCAGCCAGGTATTTTCCCAGGCTGCACTGGGGGAGGAAGTGCAAGGGCCGTGGCTCCGGAGCGATGCGCAATAGCGCACCATTTTCGACTACAAGCTGAAAATGAAATAGTATGCGATCGGCACCTGTTGGCCCTGGCAGCATCGCGAGATTGCAAGGACATCATCTGAAATGCTCCTCGCAATTGCGAAATGCTCTGGAGGCTCTTTTGCATGGCAAATGCCATGTGAAAAGGGCCCGTGACTTGTCCAAAGTCACCCAGTGGGTTTCCATGGCTGAGATCTCACTGAGATCTCCAGAGTCATAGTCCAAGTCTCAGACCATAACACCACACTGGCTCTCTGGATGTAAGTAAGCTCGTCTAAAGGCCATTTCTGCATTAGACTGTTATAGTGCTATTATTCCACTTTCAACATTCTATGGATTCTACAGGATGTTGAAAGTGGAATAGCAGCACTATAACAGTCTAGTGTAGAAAGGGCCTTAAAATACAGGTGAGACTTTCCTCTCCTTTCCAGTTTCTGGTTTTATGAGCTAATTATCACTTCTCAAGAGACCTCTTAAAAATCTCCCCAGCCAACTCCCAAGACTCAGAACTCAGAATTACCTACATTAAACCTTAACTTCTTCCCAGGGTCTACATTGCACAGGAAGACAGGCTTCTCAGCTTTTCTTTACTCTGATGTTGATTGCAAATCAACCTTCTAATGACTGAATAATCTGCCCAAATCTCCCATTAAATAATGAAGCCATGCTAAAGAAAGGCTCAGAACAGCAAAGCAACATGGAATGTGACAATGTTATAGACACTCCCAGTATAAGCTAAGACAAGGAGAACATGCTTCCATAAGAAGGCAACAAGCTGCTTGTGCTTCTACAACAGGGATGGAAAGAATATTCACTATTATTTGTTTTCTGGCTGGAAAATGAAAGAATAGCACAGTGGTGAGAATTCTGTGTCATTTTTATCTAGTATTCACATTATCCAGTATACACACAAGGTGTATTTGTAGAACACAAAGTGTATCAGGACACTGTTCTGCGCAGAAATACATAAGAAGGTTTTTGCATTAAATTTCTATTTTTCATACAAAAATACTTTCCAGATAGCCATGTGTTTTTCATCATGTGATGGCCATTATCCTATATAGTATTTACGTATGCATGAGGACCACAGTTACGGTGCTTGCTATACACAGAATTCCAGCTCAAACCTCCCCGTCTGCCACAATCCCCACTTATCATGCAGCAGGTGCTGCAGTCAATGAGGGTCCATTCCCCTGTTGCTTAGGAAGCAGTTGGCTTCTGTTTCCACCCGACCCATAAGCAATCCCCATAGCTACGGGCAGAAACAGGAGCTCTGTCACAGTTCCCCCATTCATCAAAGATCATGCATATGAAGGGTGGGGGTGGGAATGATAGTCAGCTGCTTCCAAAGCAACAGGGAAGAGATTCCACTGATTGCAGAGGGTGCTCCCCAGTACCTGGGGGATTTCACAGATGGTACTGGAGATGGTGCTGTCAGTAACAGTTTGGCTTCTTGGACCATGGTCTGCAGTTTCATGAAGATGGACTTCTGGCACATGTCGGGTTGCACCTCGCAGCAGTTGGTAGGAACGTTTTTGCTAAGAGTCTCACAGACCCAATCAGGAGGGCTTTAAACTGAGATATGTGGGAGAGGAAAAAAGTATCCTTGAAGCCAGGAGTTCATCAAGTGCAGGAAATCATAGCCTTAATGTTATAGGGAGATTTGGATGAATAGTACAAGAACCCAAGAGTGGGAGGGGAAAAAAACCTTAAGCCATGATCTTAGCTGTCTCTACACTAATACACAGGCCATGGGAAATAAACAAGATGAACTTGAACTCTTAACACAGTAAAGCAAATATGATATAATAGGCATTAATGAAATCAGATGGGATGACTGAAATGTAGTCACAGAGGGGTATAATCTATTTCAAAGAAATTGACCAAACAGGAAAGAAGGTTGACTAGCACTATATGCCAAGGATGTTTACACCTGTGAAGAGAGCCATACCTAAATCCTGAAAACCAGGTGAGAGCATCTGGGTAAAAATTAAGGGGGAGAGAAATAACAGTGTGTCATTGTGGAGGTCTACTATGTAGCCCTAAGCCAGACTGAGGACTTGGGTGATGCCTTCCCGGAACACATGACTAAACATTCAGAAACGAGAACAGAAGTAGTAATGGGAGATTTTTTAACTATCTTGATATTTGTTGGAAATCAAACTGCCAAGAATATAAGGTCCAATAAATTTCTCACTTGCCTTGAAGAAAATTTCATTGTCCAGATGGTAGAAGTGACAACGAGACAAACTATTTTAGATCTGATCCTAACCAACAATGATGACCTGGTTAATGAGGTGGAAGTGGTGGGATTCTTAGACTGGAGTGACCATGTACTCCTGGAGTTTGTTATACAGTGGAAAGGAGAAGCCAAGCATATTCAGACACACATTCTAGACTTAAAGAAAACTGATTTCAGTAAATTTAGGAAAACTAGGTGTGATCCCATAGTCAGGAATGTTAAAAGAGAGTTCATGATGAATGGGAGTGTTTTTAAAGTGAGATATGAAAGGCACTATTTCAAAGAGTTCCAATGAGCAGGGGAAATGGAAGGTGTCTAAAGAAACCAGGATGGACATCTAAAGAATTTTCAACTTAGCTAAGATTTAAAAGGGGGCATGTACAAGAAATGGAAAAAGGGGGAAATGACCAAAGAGGAATTCAAACCAATAGCCAGTTTGTGTGGAGAGAAAGTCAAAAAAGCTAAAGCACAGAATGAGCTCAGGCTTGTTAGAGAGGTTAAAAACAATAGAAGGGGTTTTTTTGTTGTGACCATAGCAAAAGGAAAAACAAGGAAAAAGTAGGGCCTCTGTGTGAAGAAGATAGCAAAATTCTAAAAGAGGACAGAGAAAAGGCAGAAAAAGTAAAGAGTATTGGGAAAATGGAGCAGTTGATACAATAGGAGAAATGCAGCACAAAAGAGGTAAACAGGTAGTACAGGAACACCCAGCTACACTAAATGAACTCAGGTCTCCGGGACAAGATGAACTACATCCAAGAGTATTAAAAAAACTGGCAGAAGTAATCTCAGAATCCCTGGCAATAACCACTGAGAATTCTTGGAGAACAAGTGAAGACACAGCAGATTGGAGGAGGGTGAATATTGTTCCCATCTTCCAAAAGGGAAAAAAGAGGACCCAAACAATTACTGTCCAGTCAGCTTGACATCAATACCAGGAAAGATTGTACAGCAGATCATTAAGCAGATAGTCCGTAAGCACTTAAAAAGGAATGCCATGGTCACAAAAAATCAATAAAAAGTCAAAAACAAGTCATGCCAAACTAATCCTTTCTTTCTTTCTTTCTTTCTTTCTTTCTTTCTTTCTTTCTTTCTTTCTTTCTTTCTTTTCTTTCTCTCTCAACACTGTTACAAGCTTGGTAGATGAAGGGAATGTTGTGGATGCAGCATATCTTGATTTCAGTAGGGCCTTTGACAAGGTCTGCCATGATATATTCTTGCAAATAAGCTACTAAAATGTGGGCTAGACAACACTACTATTGTACAACTGTAATTGGTTGACCAATTGAACCCAAAGGGTGCTCACCAATAGCTTCTCTTGATTCTGGAGAAAAGTTACTAGTGGGGTGCCAAAGGTTTTGTCTTGGGCCCAGTGCTATTCAACATCTTTATAAATGACTTTAACAATGGACTAGAGAGCATGTTCATCAAATTCACAGACCACACCTAATTAGGAAGACAGGATCAGAATTCAAAATTATTTTAATAGACTAAAGAGCTGGGTCAAAACTACCAAAATGAATTTCAATAGGGCAAAATGTAGGATATTAAACTAGAGCAGAAAATATGAAATGCACAGATATAGGACTGGTGATACCTTGGCTTGACCACAATACACATGAAAGAGATCGAGGCATTTTAGCATACCACAAGCTGAACACGAGTCAACAATGTGATGTGGTAGCTTGAAAATCCAATGTGATTCTAGGCTGCATCAACAGGAGCACTGTGTACAGATTGAGGGAAGTAATGGCAGTGCTCTCTCTGCTTTGGGCAGACTTCACTTGGAAGTCTGTTTTCAGTTCTGGGCACCACAGGTCAAGAAGGATATTGACAAGCTGGAACATGGCCAGAGGAAGGTGATCAAAATGGTAAAAGGCCTAGAAACCATGCCCTATGAGAAGTGGCTATGGAAACCATGTATGTTCAGCCCGGAGAAAAGAAGGTTAAGAGGTAACAGGATATCCATGTTTAAATATTTGAAAGGATGTCATATGGAAAATAGAGCAAACTTGTTTTCTGCTGCCCCAGAGACAAAGACACAAACCAATGGATTCAAGAACAGAAAAAGAGATTCCACCTAATCATTAGGAGGAACTTCCTGACAGTAAAAGCTGTTTAGTAGTAGAATACACTGCCTCGGGGTGTAGTGGGGTCTCCTCCTTTGGAGGTTTATAAACAGAGGTTGGATGACTATCTGTGAGGAATTCTTTGATGGTATATTCTTTCACGTCAGGGGGTTGGACTTGATAGCCCTTGCAGTCTCTTCCAACTGTATAATTCGATGATTCTACATAGCATCTAAACCAGGCACTGTGAATATGTAATAGCTGAAAGTGCAAAACTCCAGGCTACACATTCATAACTGTGATATAGGATTCCAGTTGATGTTATTTCCCAGCATCTTTTACGTGCAAAAAAAAAAAAAAATGTGGCTATCTGAAAACTGATTTCATGCAAACATAAAAAAGTGTAAAAAAAAAAAAAGTGTTTTCCAGATTGCCCCATGTGAGTTTGGTTTGGTTTTGTGCAAGATTGCTGCAGTTTGTGCAAAAAACAAAACAAAACTCAAGTTGCTATCTAGAAGCAGAAACTTTTGCATGAAAAAAATGTTTTTCATGTGTACTTCCCTTCCCATTTTACATGCAAAAAACACTTTTACAGGAAAGTGTCTAATATTTTGATCAGTGCCGCATCTAGGCTCAACAGTGCCTAGGGCAAGCATGGAAGTTGTGTCCCCAGGTGTTGCTGCCACTGCTGCTGCTGCTGCCCTCTCCCCCACTGTGCCAGGAAGGACCCCAGCAGGGGCAGGGGGCAGGGGCTGGTGGGGGGCAGCAATGGACAGGGAGATGGTAGGTGGAAGGGCTGCTGCTTCTGCTGCCAGCACTGCCCCCTCCACACCAGGCCAGGAAGGACCCCAGCAGGGGCGGAGGGGTGGTAGTGGGCCAGGCCTGGGTAGGAGGGGGGGTTGGCTTTTTTGCACCTCACTGGCACTCAGGGTACACACCCCAGTTGCCCCACCCTAGATACACCTCTGATTTTGATACTGCCAACTGTGATGAGTAAAAGACGGCCAGTTTGCATCTACCACCAAATTAGCAACTTACATTTTATGTTTGTCACCTACTTATTTTTTCATAGGACTTGGAAATCACCCAATCCTATACATGCCTACTCAGAATGATCTAGTCAGCATGCATACTCCTAAGAAAATACATATAGGGTTGTTCATCAAGCACTTTTCTCAAGATTAAACCAGCTTTATGACTAGACTTACAGCACACACAAATGTTGGTTCCATCATTTGTATCAGGAGGTGGACGGCAGTTGGTTCATACTGTGACACGAGTTCATTACACTGTAAAGAAACCAAAAGGAATAAAACTAAACCCTCTGCAACACGCAGGCCTCGGACATTGGAAATTGTTCCCTGCTAAAACTTTTAAATTACCATATATACTTATGTAAGTTGACCTCATAAGTCATGGGCAGGTTTTGGAGCCAAAATTATGGATTTTGATATGGTTCATGGATAAGTCAGGGGTCAATCCACAGAAAGGGAAAGCACCAGCACTGCCCCAAGGGGCCAGCTGCCTTGAGCCTCTGCCACTGTAATTTTCCCTCCCAGGCTTTCAAAAAGGCCTTTAACTATTTTACTCAGAGGAGAGGATGCTTCCTTTGTTGATAAAAGTTAAGGTACAGTATTAACTCTTATCAAAAAAGGAACCATGCCCTTGTCTGAGTAGAGTGGCAAAAGGAGAGAGCTTAGGCTGTCCCCGGAGAACCTAAAAGAAACATTGGCCCTCTCTACTCTCTCTGTGCTTCATTGAGAGGAAGTGCCATTTTCCCAACCATTCAAGGCCAGATGTGGTGCCATAATGGAGAGAGTAGAAGGAGTCAGGTGTTTGTTTGTTTTTTTCCTTTTTAAGGTTCTCCTGTACCAGCCTAAGTTCTTGTCTTTCACTATTCTACTCAGAGAAAGGATTGGTTCCTTCTCTGATAACAGATAAGGTATAGTACTAACATTGACCTGTGGATAAGTCGACCCAGGTTTTGAGGTCAATTTTTTGACTAAAATTCTTAGACTTATACATGAGTATTTACAGTAATTAATTTAAATTTACTTTAACTTGAATTCACAGGGTCTAAGGAGGCCATCTCAAACTTAGTGCTCTCAGATGTGTTGGACTACAACTTCTATCTTCTCCAGACAGCTGTGTTTGAGGAAATTGGAACTTGTAGTCAAAAACGTCTGGAGAGTACCAAGTCCTAGGATAAACCAAACCCACCCACCCTAGAACTCCTCTGGTCTCATACCAATTATTTTTGCTCCTTTCAAAATTCCTGAGCAAGAAACTACAATTTTACCTCGAAATGTACCTCTTCTTCTTAAAAAGTATTTTGTCTTTAAAGTTTTTATGTTACCAAGACAAAAAGCAAAATAAAAGAACTATTAGGCCAAGCACAATAAAAAAAAGGGTAACAATATATTATTCAAACAGATGCATTAAAAGGTTAGACACCTGATTGGTTACATTCTTCCTTCTCTTTGCAACTGAGGCCATTTCTGCCCTACACTGTTATAGAGCTGTTATTCCACTTTCAACCTCCTATGGAATCCTGGGGTTTGCAATTTAGGGAGGGGAATTTAGAATTCTCAGCCAGAGAGCTCTTTGGCCTCAGTAAACTACAAACCCAAGAATTTAGGATGTTGAAAGTGAAATAGCAGCATTATAAGAGTGAAGTGTGGAAACGAACTAAGTAACATCACTTCTAAAAGAAGTGTGAACCAGTGATGGTCATATTCATAAATTCCCTTTTCATATAAGAAATAAAAGGAAATCAAGTTGCCATAAACAAATTTATTCCATATTATTTCCTTTGTTGTTAGATGAATTGCATGTTCTACCCATGCAAGAACCTCCAAATGTCTTCAGGAATTGCATTTTAAGCAAAATCCAGTTGCAACTATGAAGTCCTCCATTTGCTACAGATGCTTTGTACAAATAGCTATTAAGGGAACTAACAGCGCTTTTGTCTCTGGCTCACAGAGTAGGAACAGACACCTGTGTGATATGAATATATATAAACCACCCACCCGCCTACCAAGTCTGGCAAGAAGAGTTGGACTATAGACATCTCTAGTTCTTTTCCTCCCTGTCTCCTCCATAGATCTATTTCCTTAGACAACTTCAGGCATCTCCTTCATTAGGGCTACTCATCACACTTACTGGATACACCAAAGCTTCTGGCAGTAAATGGCAGCCCTTAGTAAGCATGGAACCAATATGTGCCTGTGTTTCATTCTTCTTTAGCTCATCATCAACGTATTTAATGATAAGTGTACACACATGACAGACTTCACCTTCATTGAGTTTTGATATTTGCTCATGAGCGACAGTCTCTGAAGGGAGAGAGAAAGAGCAGCCTATTAGAGAGTTTGCAGAATGAAACCCACTCTTATATTTTTCTTCTGTTATATGTATCCTATTATCTTAAAGACTTGCATTCACTTAGCAGAGTCAAAATTTCCCAGGCAGGTCATGACAAAATTAAAAACCTTTAATTAAAACAAAAAAAAGTAAACAAACAAAAAATGATTGAACAAAATTATAGTAGAAACAGGTAACAGTTGAAAGCAAAATATAGCACGATATAAAAGATGAGGGTGTTGAATGAGAACTTCAGAAATCCAGGTTCAAGATCCCAATGAGGCTTTGAGCTCACTAGGTGACCTTGGGCCAGTCAGTCTCACCCCCCTCATAGGTTGATTCTGAGGACAATGTGTGGAAGAGAAATGCCTTGAGCTTGCTAGAAGAAAAAGTAGTATATAAATGCAATCAATCAATCAATCAGAATAAAAAAGAAAGAAAGAAAGAGAGAGAGAGAGAGAGAGAGAGAGAGGAGAGGAAGGAAGGAAGGAAGGAAGGAAGGAAGGAAGGAAGGAAGGAAGGAAGGAAGGAAGGAAGGAAGGAAGGACTGTTCCAAAGATGAAGAACAATCACCAAGGAGTCTCAATTTCTGGTCACCACCTGCAGACTGAAGCCATCTTATCATTCATCTTTGTAAGCCACTTTGGGAACTCTTTTTGGCTGAAGAGCAGGGTAAAAATCCTTAAATAAATAAATGAGAGCAGACCCCTGAAATTAATTTTTCATAGGCCACCGAACACAATATCACAAATCAGCCCTTCAACCTACCAGTGCTTAAAGAAATGTGTTTGGAGCAACATCTGAGCACAATGCACACAGTTTCGGGTTTAGTTGCATCCAAAAGCATAATAATAACAGCCTGTCCATAAGAGTGAACAAAATCCTTGCACTCGGCTAGTAAATTATGGGGAAGCAAGTAGCAGACATTTTCCATTTCTTGGACTATTTCTTCCTGAAACAAAAAAGCAGAAATGATAAATTGAGCGGTGGGAAGAGAGACGTCAATCACTCCTTTGTAACAGCAAAAGCAGAAGAAAAAAATTAATAACAATAACAATAACAATAATAATTTTTTACTTCTTACCCACCTCTCCCCAAGGTTCAAGGCAGAGTACATCATAGATTAAAATACAACTAACATCACATAAAGTCATTTAAAATTCATCCATTTAAAATCCATAGTTAAAAATTGACTGGGTGGGTACTATTAGTAGTATGTTTAATAACCTTAAAAGGGCAGACAGAGGCAAAAGACTGAGAATCTTTACTTCTGGGCTTTGGGTAGAAGAAGTCACCTGAGGTGCAAGAGGCAGGAACTGGAGAAACTCACATATAATTAACTCCATGAAAGTTAAACCTGCAGATGTGGAGGGCTGACTGCAGGGGTAAGAAGAACTGCCCATGTGTGACTTCCTTTTCCACTGGCAAGAAAATTAAAAATTGGAGGTCAGTCTCTTCCACTGCTCCACTTTCTCTATACAGCCATCAAAGGTTGCACCTAGTCACCTGAAATCCATCTGATACTTCTGTACAAGCACAGACTCAAAATGGAAACTTCCATACAAACAGAAATTAGACACTGATTCAGCATATCAAAATGAGGAAGCAGAGTGATAGTGCTTTCATCCCAAGCCAAGAAAATCTAAGAAATAAACATAGAATCATAGAATCATAGAAATGTAGAGTTGGAAGAGACCACACGGGTCATCCAGTCCAACCCCCCGCCATGTAGGAACACCCTCAAAACACTCCTGACAGATGGCCATCTAGCCTCTACTTAAAAACCTCCAAGGAAGGAGACTCCACTACACTCCGAGGCAGCATATTCCACTGCTGGACAGCCCTGACTGTCAGGAAGTTCTTCCTGAGGTTCAGGAGGAATCTCCTTTCCTGCAGCTTGAATCCATTGCTCCTTGTCCTGGTCTCTGGAGCAGCAGAAAACAAGCCCTCTCTTTCCTCCACATAGCATCCCTTCAAATATTTAAACATGGCTATCATGTCCCCTCTTAACCTTCTCTTCTGCAGACTAAACATACCCAGCTCTCTAAGTCTATCCTCATAGGGCTTCATGGCTTCCAGGTCTCTCACCATTTTGGTTGCCCTCTTTTGGACTTGCTCCAGCTTGACCATGTCCTTCTTGAATTGGGGTGCCCAGAACTGGACACAGTATTCAAGATGAGGTCTAACCAAAGCAGAGTAGAGTGGTACCAGTACCTCCCTTGATCTAGACACCATACTCTTATTGTTGCAGCCGAGAATTGCATTGGCTTTCTTGGCTGCTGCATCACACTACTGACTCATGTTCAGCTTGTGGTCTATGAAGACTCCTAGATCCTTTTCACATGTACTGCTATCCAACCATGTGTCCCCCATCCTGTATTTCTGTATTCCATTTTTTCTATCTAAGTGTAGGACCTTACATTTCTCTCTGTTGAATTTCATTTTGTTCGCCCTGGCCCAGCTCTCCAATCTATCCAGGTCATTTTGAATTTTGATCCTGTCCTCTGGCGTATTAGCAACCCCTCCCAATTTGCTGTCATCTGCAAATTTGATGAGCATGCCCTCTATTCCTTCATCCAAGTCGTTGATAAAAATATTGAACAGCACTGGGCCCAGGACAGAACCCTGTGGGACCCCACTAGTCACTTCTTTCCAGGATAAAAAGCAGCCATTTGTGATCACCCGTTGGGTTCGGTCGGTCAACCAATTACAAATCCAACTAACAGTAGCAGTAACAGTAGCATGGTTGCTGAAATGTGAATCTCCAGTTGTTGTTAGACTGCAGCTCCCATCAGCTCTTGCCAATACAGCCAAAGGTGAAGGATGATGGAAGTTGCAGTTCAACAACATCTGAAAGGCCACACATTCCCTGGGCTAGAAATTTCCCAGAGTGAATCCCTATCACCCTCAACATATCACAGACTATTTACTTAGCCTTACGTACTTCTGTGGCATTGTTCTCCACCATTTTCTCTGCTGCCTGTATCACTTTCTTACATATACCACAAACAAAGTGGGAATTTTCTTCATTTGAGGTTTTCTGCAAGACAGAGGGTTAAAAGAGTCACATTCAACTTTCTTAAAAACAGACGAAACAGAAGTTTTATAGTAAAATCATATTTGCTAGTGCTGAGTCAAAAATAAGTCTTGCATGGAAAAAAGGAACATCCTTTTGGTAATTTTTCAGTGACCACACGGAGACTCTTCAGAAAGTATTGCCATTACTCTGAATTGACTTCATTTGCTCTCCATGCCCTCAAACATAGCCAAACTTGATAGCAGTTACATGGTGCAACAATATAATCCCACTCATTATGCATCCACAATTAGTGAGAGATTACCCATATAACTAGTATAAGAAGAATAGATTTTGCTTGTCTTTAAATGATACCATATAGACAAATATTATTGGCTAGCTAACTTGTGGTATCACATTATGGTGTCACACAGTTGACTCTGATTGTCCATATGACTATTCTGGGAAGAATAAATTGCAGTAGAGAAATAGAACAACTTAAAGTGAAAACGAAGAGGGGTTTTTTTGTAGGAAAACTCCTGCTCCTCCCCTTTCCCATCCCATGTTGCTTTTAACCTAACAATCAAAACATTCGACATACCCCACAAGCACACTTTCAAAACAAGATAAGACACACATCTTTCTGTATCCAAGAGGCATAAATAGAGTCATTTAAAAATGATCTACTCTGTGAGACAGATCATTATAAATTTCCCAGTTCTCAAGAAAAATATTTTCCCTCTCTTCCGAAACATATTAAGCACAATCCAGACTAAATGAAAGATCATCTAAAGATTCTAATTACAGAGTTAGTTATAAATTTAATTTGATTTATATTGCACCTTTATATCCCATTATATACATCTTTTCAAAAACTGAGGCAAAAGGCCATTTCCAACATTAAAAAAAATCCAACAGACACACAGTAACTATAAATATTAAAATATTAATTCAATTCATTCTTATATCAAAATACCAATGAGAACAGTTAAAAAACGGTACACTAACAATAGAGAAGCAAGAAAATAGTTTTTAAAAAAATCAAGGAGACTGAAACACCCTACACTGTTATAGTACTATTATTCTACTTTCAATATCCTGTGGAATTTTGGGATCTGTAGTTGACTGAGGCCAAAGAGCTCTCTGGCTGGGAATTCTAAAGGCTCTTATCTAAACTGCAAACCTCAGGATTCCATAGAATTAACAGCACTATAACAATGTAGAGCGGAAACGGCCCAATAGAAGTTAAGTTTAATTATGTTAAACCTGTCCTGGCCCAACAGGGAATTTCTCTTATGTTCTGTTGTCCTAAGTATAAATATAAGTATTTTCCAACTCTATCTCCCCTTCTGAGAAATATCACTAATGTTCTCAATAACTGGATTTTGTATTTCCAAGCAAGTGGGACAAACTGATGTCTGCTTTAGGTGTAACCTGCGGCCACAACAACCCTAGGTGAAGCAAGGCTGAGAACTTCACAGTCCTCCAAATTTTATTGAACTGCAACCTTCAGTAGGCCTAGTGAAAAATGCTGGGACTTGGATTTCAACAACATCTAGAGGACCCACACAATCCCCTACCTCATGGTAGAGCCTGATTTCAATGTCAGCAACCTCCTCCCATGTTCTGCCTTAGGATTGCAATTAAATGCAAACTCCTTGGCTTCATCCAACACTAAAATATCTCCATTTCCTATGTAAGCCAATGAAGAGTGGTTAGGGAACTCTAATCCTTGTGCTTCATTTTGTAGCTGCTGACTTAGCACAGCAAAGGCGTTGTCCTAATATGAACTTTTGAATGTCTTTGCTGTGGCTAACATTTTACAGCTGCTCTGGCTTTCTGTGTGAGGAAACATCAAAATTTAAAAGGCTGCAGGGCTACAATTCACCAGCAGAGCATGTGCATTGCATGCAAACTCTCCAGGTAGAAAACTTGGTAGGAATCGTGTCAGAAAGATCTTGAAGAGCTGCTGCTGTCAGATTTGACAGTACTTGGCCAGACACAACAGTAGTCTCATTCGGTGTAAGGCAACTTCCTATATTCTTACAAAACCTCAAAAATCTCAAATTATTTTGCTTTAGAGAACTTCACTCCTCTCTCCACCTCAACCCCTGCTCCATGATATGTAAAACACAGCTGAGAAATGTGTCTATTTTCATATCAAAAATTTATTTTGCTTCCCTTGAAATGCCGTGGGTGCTTGGCTCAGGCAGAGGCTTCCTGACTCTCCTCCCTTTAAGCAAAATTTGTTGACAGCAACAACTTTGATGCTGCTCTGTCATTCCTGTTCAGCTCTTTGGCAACACCATCGGCCTCTTGTCTTTCTTTGTCACAGCGGCAGGGGGCTCTATTGCTCTTACCTCAATGGACTCTGGCACACTCAAGTCATTAAGGGGCTTAGCTGGCAAAGTGGAGGAAGGCTCAGCTTTTGTTGAGGCACAGAATCCAATTTCACCACAAATGCTCTTTGGTGGCTGGATGGAGAGAAAATAGATTAGAGAGACCTGAGCCCAATGTTTCTTACTGTCAGTAAGATAACATGGTACTGATTCATGTCGGAGTTTCTTTGGGGTTTTTAAGAACTACTATGGCATTATACCAGATACCTAAATAAATGTGTGAATTCTTCATGAGTGCAGTTGTTTGCACATCCTTTAAGAAATGCACGAGAGTAATTGGCTAGTCTTTTTCTCCTTCCTGCCCTCCCTTCATTGTGCAGTTAGGGCTATACTACAAAGTCCAGAGCCCCATTGCTGCAAGTGTGTGTGTGTGTGTGTGTGTGCATGTGTGTGCGTGTATAAGTGACTAGTTGGTAAGTGACAAGTGATGTAGGCAACAAGTAGGAGATCACCATAGCTGACATATTTTATTAACATATTTTTTCTTCATAAAACAAAAAAGGAAAAGGAAAAGAAAAAAAAGAAAAGAGAAAAGAAAAGAAAAGAAAAGAAAAGAAAAGAAAAGAAAAGAAAAGAAAGAAGGAAGGATAGAAACATTCTACTATCAGGAAACTACTGACTGGGCATCTACATTAATAAACTCATATTAATTCCTAAGCATAAATTTTGTTCCCTACCTTGAATATGCCAGAGCTGAAAGGTAGATTATACAGTCTAAAAATAATTAAATAATAACAGGTTTGTTTGTTTTAAATGAAACTTTAAAGTTTCTTCCAGAATACTAAGAGCTAAGAAAATTATTAGACAAACAAGGAATCTGGTGTTCAATGTCCTTGTAAGGTGCTTTCTGAGTCTCAATCAAAACGAAATAATCCCAAATGTACCCCTTCTCAGCTGGCACTGAAACTGCCTGCCGTTGGTGGTTTCCCTTTCCCTTTACTTAAATCAGGGCAAATACTCAACAAAAGGTCATTGAGGAATGAAAAATGAAATTACTACCAGGCAATATTCTCACTTACCCGGTCCTGTGGATCAGCCACAAAGTAGACATAGAAAGGGGGAAAAAAGTTAAAATCATGACAATGGAGCTCAAAGAACAATCTCTACAGAAGGAAATAGCTTATTTTTTAAAATAAATAAATAAATCACAAATTAGTTTGCCAGCACCACTCTGTACCCTTCTCCCCAGCAAGCATCTTTCAGTAGACATTTGTAAGGCTAATAAATAATTATCCTTAGAAAACTAAACTCTTCCACAAAGGCAGAGTATGAGTTGGCTACCCACAGCAGGAAAACTGTGATACTTTCCCTGAGGTATAAATTGATGTTCTCCTCACCATTCAGAACACGGCTTCACTGACAAAGGATAATGAAGGTACCTAGTCATGCAGGTATCATAGGATAAATTAGACCTCATCTGGCCTCCAAAGAGGAACAGTCTGTCAGCTGCTTTTTTTGCATTTGTCCCAGCCTGCATGTGACAAGCTGTCGCCCACAATCCTTGTTCAATCACATTGGGTGTGGAAATTATACAGCCTTCTAGATGCTATCATATGGTAACCTCAGCACCTGGGGAGGGGGAATGCTGGGAGCCACTGTTTCACAATATCTGTAGAGCTACGTGATTCTACATGATTCCTAGCTTCCTAGAGTATATATTCTTCAAAAGGCCTAGTGCTCCTATAAACCAACAGAGCTGCCCCTCTTGTTAGGATTCTTTTCCTCCTAGTTTAGCAATGAGTCACATACTGGGGACACAATGATGAGGATTCTTGGACCAGAGGGATAAGTCTTAACTTGTCTTTCCAAGGAATGTGAAAAATGAATGAGTAAGAAACACATACAATCAAACCAGCATGGTATAGTGGTCTGAATACTGGACAAGGGCTCCAGAGCCCAGTGTTTCAATCCCCACTCAGCCAGGGAAACCACTGGGTGAACTTAAGCAAGTCACAATCTCTCTCTCTAACAGGAAGTCAGTTCCAATCCTCTATGGAATCTAGCTAGACAGGAAAATCCTATGACAGGTTCACTAGAAGTCAAATCTGCTTGAATGCAAATAATGACAATACACAAAATCAAATGCTGGACAGTTGGTGACAGTTCCATCTGTTCGCAAACATTGCCATACCTTGCTTCTCCCTTCTACATGCAGTTCAACAAATACCACATGTCTCTATCATCCAGTCTCTGCTTACCCAAATGTTCTCATGTTTGTATTATTACATCAATGACACCTTAACACAAGTAGCAATCAGAACGTTAGGATATCTAGTTGAACTTCATAAAATGGGACAAGGATTTTTCATTACCATCAAGTTGGCTGTTAAATGCAACATTGCTTGGAAGAAACACTTTGCTACTGCATTCAACTTACCAATAGTTCTGTCAGCAATTGCACAAACACATGGGCATATTCAAAGACATACTTCTTGCACTGTGGAAGTAGAAGAGCTACAGTCATTGATAACAAATCAATTTGTGACCATCATCAGCTTGTAGATGCACACCTTGGCAAATGCCATGCTAGCTCCAAAACATGCAGTGTAGTAATTCTGGTAAGCTTAATCAAATCAACATGGGACAAGAAAGATTCTGCCAGGCCAGGAGCTCTGCTTGTGAATAACAAAGCAAAACATTTTTGTGCTCTAGTTTTAAAGCTATTATAGTTTTATCCTGATAATTTAGTTTGAATTTAATCCCTAAATGCAGACTGTCACATTCTAGAAATGTCTGAGTGCCAACAGGGGGTTGACACTCAACTTCAGTTTTACCACGTAGAAATGGACAGAACTGCCCAGCCCAGCTAAGGAATACAAATATGGCAGTAGATAGGAAGAACTGCTACTAGACAGTCAGACTGGTGCTGCTGTGGGTATCACCAATGGTCTGGACCAAGATCCAGTCCATCAACCCTACATCTTCCTCTTTTGGCAGGGGTATTTCAGCATGGTATTTCCTACTTTGACTTCTCTCGTTCATGTAGCTGTGATCTTACTTTAAAAGTACTGCTGGCCATATACAAGACTCTTACTTGCCCAGGACATCACATTTAAAGTGGGCGACCTGTTTCTACATGTAGAAATGACAACCTTGTTGAAATGAGATATTAACTGCCCCATCTGGGCCCACAGAGACAAACATTTTTATCCATCCCATGACATAAACAAATTAAACATCTATAGGGAGGGGTGGCTTTCAAGCTAGCCAAACTCAGATTTCTTCAAACTGATGCTCTCCAAATGCGTTAATTAGAAATTGCCATGCTGGGCAGTGATGGTGGAAGTTGTAGTTCAACACATGAGGGTGGGACATCAGCTTAAGGAAAGCTGGTGTAACAAGTTATCTGAGGCATAACTTTGGTTTAACCTGAATTGGATTGCCAAAATTTTAGGAGCCTGTTTCTCTACACTTTCACAACCATGCAAAAGAAAACCATTCTTCCTCCAAGTAGTCCACCACTTGCAAATACTAAAAAGCACAAAACAGAGCAGGGATACAACATGTGACAATTCTATTGTTTCAGAATTGGAAACAAGATTTGAGAAATATTGTTGCACGTTTCCATCCTTTCATTAATGAATGAAAGATATTGGTGCTGCTGAACTGAAGAGATAAACTGTTTTTCATAAGCAAAAAAAAAGCTGATTCCATCCAAAGCAGGGCCTCCAGATGTTGCTGGGCTCTTGCTTTCATCAGCCTGGCCAGTGACAAGGGGTCATGGGAAAACCATTGATTCATTAACACCAGGAGTGCTACAAATAACCCAGCCTTGATCTAAACCAAACTAAGGGTACATCCAGACTGATTAAAAGGGCCAAATAGTCCCATATTTTGTGCCTCTTCTTTCCAATTTTCTTTTGGAAAGCCCTACACAATTTGTTTATCCCATACTAATTTATGTCAGCTCACAGGAAAGCTCCCCACACAGGTTTATTTTAACTCAGTATAAGAAAGCCAGTGCAGTGTAGTGGTCTGAGTGTTGGATCAGGGCTCTGGAAATCAGGGTTAAATCCCATTCAGCTAAGGCAAGCCACAGTCTATCAGCCTCAGAGGAAGGCAAAAGCAAACCCACTCTGAACAAATCTTGCCAAGAAAACCCCACCTTAGAGTTGCCATTAATCAGAAACAAGTGGGAAACATGCAACAACAATGAATAAAATTGGAAGAACAAAAATGGGACCTTTACTGTCAGGCTGGATATGCCCTAAGCTATGTTACAATAGTATTTTATGAAGAAATTGTTTCTTTTTAAAAGGTGCTTCTAAGATAATTTCTGTACATCATTATCCTGTCCTTCCTCTGATGCAGCCAAAGGGGAAGTCAGTCACGTACACACACCCAACGTCTCATCAGGCATGTGCTCATCTTGGTACACTGACATAATCACTTTACAATTGGAGTGGAGCAATAAAAGTCAGCTACCTCCTCTGCCAAGTCAGATTTCAGAAGTTCACAATGCTGTTTGGCATAAGCACTTAAGGATGGGATAAGGATGGGGCTGCTCTTCACATCTTCTTGCATCTCAGCAACCACTTTTGTGCACGCTTGACAGGGGTTTTCTTCCTTCTACCAGAACAAAAGTAAGAAGGGAGAACAAAGGGTGGTTATTTTTTCTGTCCAGAAAACAGAGCTGCTCAACTTTCACTAGGAAATGAGGAAGCATTTAGGAAAGTTCTTAGGATGCAGGAGCTTCTTCAAAGTTTACATTTGGGGCACCAGGTTGCATATCCCTAGATCCTGATGTGTATTCAAAGTTTTCACAGCAAATTAGCTGTTGAAAACTTAGAAGTATTGTAGCATTGGACTATAACATGAGATCATTCAGCACAGAAAGTATGTCCTGAACTGAAGAATTTTCTAGCCTTCTTGTATTATGGAACTGAGCCTTGCTATAGGCCAGTGCCAGGGAGGACACGTCTAATAGGCCAAACTATGGTTTAGTATGGAGTTGTGAACATGTGGCCCTCCCGATGTTAGTGGATTGCAACCCGTAGGCCCTTTCCACATGATGGCACCCCAGCATGGAGACACAAGAGAAGCACATGGCAGCATCACAGTCCCATCCTTCTCGCATCACCAGTGAGCACGATCATGGAGTATATCATTGATGGAGTTTCTCCATCAATAACTTCCCATTGCACAATCCTCCTGTCCTTCCCAGCCATGCAGAAAGGCCAGAAGCATGATGGTGGTGCTTCCTGCTTCAGCACAGCATGGAAAAGAGCCCAGCTGTGCTGCAGAAGGAAGAGATGTGTCCCTTCCACAGGGAACCGGTCAGCAGTGGTGGGGAACATTCCCATTGTGCTCCCTTTCCTGGCAAAGGTGCTGCCAAGATTGCAACCAGAAGACAACAGGACCCAGTAAGGTGCAGAAATGGCCTTATACTTCATCAATATTGGCTACACTAGCTAGCTGTCATGAATATTGCAATCCACATGTTACCCACCCCTGTCTTAACCTGTTTATGAAACCTAATTAACATACAGGGCTACATTACATCCAACCTGATAGGTAGTTATGAGTCAGACTAATCATAGTGGAGAACGCAGACATTTTTTGTTTTCTGTTAAGCCTATCTGTCTTATTCAAATACAAAACAAGGTGTGTATAACTAAAATTAAAAGGAACATATAGCTAAACACTGTTTCTTTGTACCACCCTTAATTACCAGCACTCTGTTTCCTCATGAGCTTTTCCTCCTAACCCAGATAGCAACTGACCTGGACTGGGAGAAAAGAACATGAAGCAAAGGAAGGCAGAAAGTGAGGTGAGTGACTCAGTGCCCTTTTGAAGTTAAGTTTACCACCTCATCTATGCTGTGTACATTAATGGAACAGATGAGATTAAACAAATCGTTTTCTTCCACTATGGAAATCTCACAGTAGTAAGGTTCCTAGCATCTGTCCCCTTTCCTCTGGACCTCAGTTTCAGGGTGAAAGTGATGCATTAAAAAGAAGTGGGGTTGTTCTGTTCGGTCTTGCCTGTGTGTTGCAGATCCTCACTGCTTCAAGCTACTTTGGAGTGGCTGCTATAGACATTTGAGAGGTCTTCGTGGCCACCTCCTGCACCACTACCTCTGTCCTCAAAGTGTCTTAAACGGTGGATGTCACCAGGACTCAGCAGCAAGGAGTTGTTGGGGTGGGAAAATAGTGAGTTACTTCAGTATTCACTGCCTTGGGAGTCACTGAGTATGGTGCTACAAGATTGCTGCTCTTCTCATCCTATTGTTAACTTTTCCAGTTCTGTTTCCACCTTCCTCACCATACCCAAATGAGGGAAGCCACAGTATAACTTCTATGTACAGTTCACATGTATTGCATCACTGTTAGCAAAAGACCTAATGTACCAATGTCTTGCTTCTTCAGCTTACTTAGGCATTTGCTTTCTTTCACTTCTCTCTTTCTTCCTTATCTTCTCTCCCCTCCCCTCATTCTCCAAGCATCGTCTATGTTCTCCCTCCTTTCCCATCCTTCTGTTTCTCTCATTCTCTTTCTCATTCCCCTTCTCCTAGCTGCATTCGTCATGTGCTTTCTGTTTCTCTTCTTTCTGCTTCTCCAATAATTTCTTCTTTGCCTTAGTCCTCCAAACCATGAAATTAGCTCCGATGTGTTCTTAAAAGCAGTGACTGAAAAGGGGTTAGAAATGGAGTTTGGATTTTTTTTTCCCTCCTGTTCAAAACAGAGCTTAGAAAACATAATTTCCAATCAGAAAAATGTCTCATTTGTTAGACTTTGTAATTTTTGTTTATTTCAGTGACCTGTTCTGAGTAAGTGTGGTTGATGCTTAATGCATTATGTTTAATGGCATCATCGGTGGATACCTCTGTGACATCAACAAATTATATATTCTTCCTGGCCATTTTTGGAATCTTTAATATGAACCAGGTTTTAATCAGAGGTAACTTGCTCTTAAATCTTGAGAGGGAAGATGAACTAGTCAAGAGTGTATGACAAAATGGGCACAAAAAATTTAAATGTAACATACAGTTGGGATAGCTGGAAAAATGTGATCAAAGGGATTGAAATTATATTATCTTGTGATCTTAAAGAGAATTCCTATATGATGGTGTGTCGCTGGTCCTTGATTCCAGAAAAAATGGCCAAAATGTGCAAAGATGTTTTAAATACACGTTGGAAATGTAAACAACATATGGGAACTTTTTCTCATGTGAAAAGGCCAACAACAAAAAAATACTGGAATATTTTGAAAACTGATAGCTATTAAAGGCTGGAGTGTATCTGTCGGGACTAGTAGAATATCAGATGGGGTTGAACTATACCAAGATATTAAGATATATGACCACAGCAGCAAGATTACTATATGCAAAGAAATGGAAGAGTATGGAAATCCTAGGAAAAAGAAGTATAGTTGATAAAATTATTGGATTTAGCTGAACTGAACAAATTGATGACATTGTTAAGAGAAAAACTGATGACTTTCACCAAGGACTGGAAATCATTAACAAGCTTTTTGCAAGAAAAAAACTATTGTAATATTATAGTTGAAAATTGATAATTAGTATCTTTGGGGAAAGTAGCAGTGGAAGCACTGGACTGATATTTGCAGTTTGAGAAGTAGCTGTTTTTTAGAATAATCAACAATAGCCTGCGTTTGGAAAGTAAAAAACTACTTTTGTTGTTTTAGTATTAGTGTTATTGTTTAATCTTACTGTTAGGGTTTATGGTTAGATTTTAGTTTTAGTTTTTAACTTTTAGTATTTAGTTAGTAGAATGTGTTTATAATGTGTTTTGTTTCTTTTCTTTGTGTGTGTATTTTAATGTTTATTTTCTTTTGTATGTACACACTGAGTAATCTTAATAAAGTATGCATGCATCCATAGATCCAACCAACCATTGCTTGAAAATGTTCAAAAACTGTTCTGAAAAGCAAACCTTCCAAGTTGTTCACTGTAAAGGATGCCATTTTACTACATCATTGTATATAATGGGACTTGAACGTCTACAGATTTTGGTATCCATTGGAGATCCTGGAACCAAACCCTAGTGGATACTGAGGGTCCACTGTAGAGCACACAAAAAAAGTCAGAGATAGCCTAAGACAGTTGGTTGCCAAAGGCAAGATAGCAAAGAGCACCTGTTTTTCCCCCAGGTGAGGCCCAGAGTATCCCAGTCTGTCCACTGTTATTTTTGTGTCCGAGAGAAAAGTCCATAAACCCTTGTCTTTGATTTAAAATACATCAGAAAATTAAATAGCTTATGATTTGATGCCCTTTTATGATATGAAAATCAGCTCCCTGAGTAGGTGCCACAAATGGAATAGTTGGCTTTGGGCTTCAGGCATGCAGGCAGAATGGGCTCATTTTGGTGGTTTTTGGTTTTAAACCAGAACAGAATCAGTCATGCTGACTTGATAATTTGGGGAATTGTAGTCCCCCAACACAACCTTCTGAGCTTTGGGGCAAAGGGAGATAGATGAACCATCCAAGTGAAGCTTACATGAAGCAGGCCCTCATCATTTTAGAAGAGGAAACCCATAGCAGGGGAGAATGTACAACCGTCTCCTCACTCGGTTCACTTCAGGCAGAACTATTTTTAAAAATCAACTGGGTCTCAGAATGAAAATAAAGTTACTGTGTACATCCAAAGGTCTCTCAGACTGAAGTGAAAGGGACCTCCCTTTCCTCATACATCCAGAAAATTCTTTCTTGCCTCTCTGTTTAACTGGAAGAGTCAAATCCACCCTAACTGCTTCCTTGTCCTCACCAGAGCCTCAGGTTGGTCCTCTTCTTGAGGATAGAGGAGAAGAGGCACATTAGCCATGAACGGAGCCAACATTTCAGGGAAGTCTGTCATTTCAGGATTTCTATCAGACTTCTGAAACTTCA
This sequence comes from Ctenosaura bakeri, assembly GCA_948474755.1. NCBI lineage: Eukaryota > Metazoa > Chordata > Lepidosauria > Squamata > Iguanidae > Ctenosaura > Ctenosaura bakeri. The sequence goes on from CAOLHI010003434.1 coordinate 401,194, forward strand.
GAGCTTCTTCACTGGCTGCTCGATAACTGCATAATTTGAAGGCACCGCACGCAATCTCAGGCTTATCCTAGAGATGGGGAAAGCAGAGAGTATTTAGTGAGTGAAATTTGGTTATTGAATGTTGCTATTTTTTAAAGAGAACAAATGGAACTCATTTGAAGACAGCTCTTCTTAGTCTGTCTGCTCCCTGAAGTCTAGTTTCACATGACTGACAAATTTTACAAAATTCTGTCATTGTTTTGAGAGTTCACACAAAGTACATTTACACACAAAACTGCCTCCAACTTCATGAGGTGGCATAGCCAAAGGAAATAGTCCTCACACACTGCATAATTCCTGATAATTTTCAAGAACCAGTGTTTGGTTTTCCTTCCCCCCACCTTTTTCCAACCTAACTCTTGTTTTTGCTTCACTGCTAACAGTCATATTTCACTGTCATTGCACGTCAAGCAGGTTTTCAAGTTTGCATGACACTTAAAAACCATGAAAATCCAGTTTGACCAGTAATGAACCACAGATTCTTACATCTTTCAACTTGTTTTTAAAAACCTATACATTGCCAGCCTAAGCTACAGCAATGCTCCATATCCATGCCACTGGATACCTTCCCATTAAACTGTTTTTAAAAATACAACTCATAGGTTAGCCTGCTGCCTGGAGGGAAAAGAGAATATGGACATATTATTAAGGTGGAACCAAAACTTTTATCTCTCTCCATCAACTAACAGCCTCCTTTGTTGGTGCTAACTGGTGACCCCAGTGTTTTACAAGTAACACTACACTCAGGTACAATGGAGTATTCAACTAATGATGAAGAAACATTCTACCACCAGGCTGATCAGCTTCTTTATGTGGACTTAGGACTAACAGAAAAATATTGTTCTTCACCTCAGTGAGCAAATCATTTTGGATTGGCCCCTGCACTCACCAAAGTACAGTTCATGAGACTGGAGGAAAGGCAATTTGTATCCTGTCAATTAACCTGGTTCATGTTATACAAAATTAGCTTGCAGCATAGATGCTTATTTGTTTGTTTGATATTCTGCCTTTCTCCCAATATGGAAAACACGTCAGAGAATGCAACCTGCTTGGGTTGAGTTCACAGATAGGCTACTGTAGTCCTCCCTTTCATTCCAGTCAGCATAACTAACAGTGAGGGATCATGGAAGTTGTAGTCCAAAAGCTTCTTGAGGACGATCATTGCCAAATCTTGCTGTAATCCACAGCAAGTAGTGGCAGAGCCAACAATTTTTCGTCATCTTTCTTGTTAATTTACCTGTACTTGTTTCCCAAGCTCTACAAGAATAAAAACTCCAGTGTCCACCATCTTCTTGCATTTGATTGACCAGTCCGCAAAGGGAAGATATTGGCATCCCTTCTCCAAAAGTTTACAGAGTCTCTCCTAAGAAGATGGAGGGTGAGGGGGTAGTTAGCAGAAAAAAGTAGAAGAGTATTACAATTTCTGCTGTTGCTTCAGATTGCCATAGTCTTCAGCATACTTACAGATAATGTTTAAAATTAGATCTGAAGGAATCACACTTTAGATCAAGTTTACGGTGAAACTTCTAGCACATAAAGTATAACCTCTGAGGGTTTTTGTTTGTTTGTTTGTTTAGTCACTGCAAAGATCACCTCAGTATCATGAGAATGATGCAAGCCTTACCGCATTTGGTAAATAAAAATACTATAGCTTCCCATTACTACAAACAAGCTATAAACACACTGACTTCAGATGTGTTAGAATGCCATGTCCACCATCCCTAGCCAGCCCACTCAAACAGTTTGCTGGATCGAATGATAGGCATGGTAAAGAAAAGCAGAAGGAACTGGAAGTATCCAAGGAATCAGATATGAAAGAGATTCTACCATGCAGTCCATCTGAACCATAAAAAATATGCAAATAGGGGTCTCCGAGTTTGCAGTATTTTGATATCATGAATTTCAGAGTAGCTGATTTGCAGACAATGGAACGCCCTGAAGATCTTTACCTACTGATTTCTGTGAATCTCACTCTTGTTCACAGCACAGGTGAAGACCAGGGTGTTTTGTATTATCATCATTATCCTCACATCCACCACCAATAGAACTCTATCCAATTAACAGTCCCAGCAGTGCGTTCTCTAGACTACTTACATCTGTGGAATTGTCTTGTACAACCTTTGCCATCATTAGTACAACGAATTTACACAGAGCACATTTGAAGCTTCTCTGAGGAGACAAGAAAATGGATGTTACTTAAGAAAAGAGAATATATATTGGACAAAAAAAACTTGTGCTGGGGTTAAACAAAGTTAATTTCACACACCCCCAATCAATGAGGCAGCACTAAAGGCATAAGTAATTTGCATCATTGTTCAAAATATGTAGTTGTCATTTGGGGCATTACTTGCCTCTTTAGTGTAAAATGTAGTTCTGATCTCTGTCCTTAGCAGACTAAACTGTCTAGCAAACAGAAATGTTTGCTGACTCGATCCATATGGAGAGGTGGGATGCAAATAAATAATAATAATAATAATAATAATAATAATAATAATAATAATAATAATAATAATAAAAATTTTAAAATGTTCCCTTAGCTTCATACAGACATTTCATGTTCAATCATACTCAATCAGGAGTTAAGCTTAGGGAAAGAAAACTAAAGTACTTTCAGGATGAAATGAATACCTTGCAATAGGGGCACAATGTATTCAGTGTAGCTGCCACCTTCTGCAATCACACTGTAGAGCATAAGGGTCTGATTATTAGGATGGTTCCAGATTAAATTAATTGAATGTAAATACTAGTGAAGCAATTAGGCAAGTTAGTTACAAATTTCATCCTATTAGTTTTCTGTTGGAACAAAATTCAACTAAATTAATCTAGAGTCAATTTATTGGGTGGCAGAATTCTTTGATTTCATTTAAGTATAAATGCCATTTTCTCTGTTTCTTAAGACTGCAGAGACAGGAACAGGTGTGAGTCCGAGGCTACATCCAAGAGTAGAGCCCTTTTGCATGAATCTAGAGGATGAATGAGAAAGGAGTGGCCCTCCAGATGTTATTGACTATGCAACTCCCATTATCTCAGGTAGCATAGCCAATGGTGACAGATCATGGCCAATGCACCCCAACAACATCCGGAGTAATATCCAGTTCCTATTCCTAGTCTAGAGGCAGAAACTTGTGCAAAATGGCTCTCTTTGCCTTAGTGTATAGCTAAAAGGGTAGAGGAAGAACAACCACTCCTAAAACACCCTTGCTTCTGGTTTTTGGAGCTGTTCTTCCAAGAAGAAGAGAGAAAGCCCTGGTAAGGCACTTTTGGGGGAAAGGGATATCAACTGGCAACCTGATGACCTGGTGGCAAGTGAAATGCACTCTGATCATGCTCAGAACTTTTATTGTCTAGTCATCTGCTTCCCAGATGAGCCTTGTGATCCATTGCACAGATTAAGCCCTGCCTGGAAGGGCATTTTATGATGGTGGTTCGTATGGTAGAGTGTACAGAAGACTGTGTGCATCACATACTCACCACTGGGGTGTGAAGCCCCATCAGCTGCCGACAATACTCTAAGGTCCCACACTTTAGGGCTGTTGGGAAGTCCTGACACCATTTTTCTGGACCCTCTGTACATTCTTTCTGCAAAGAGAAGGGGCTTGCAGCAGCTGCCCACAATGAGAAAGAAATCATTCAGTTTCAGCTGTGCAGTGGAACAAGTGCAAATGAGTGCTGCTCTTTTTCCTGGTTTCTTAATTTCTCTTTTAAAAGGAGGAAGGAAGAGGGAGGGGGGAAAAGAAATGTGTCACCATCTTTAAGACTAACTGATTTTTATTTTCACAGGAGCTTTCATGGGTATAAACCTGCTTCTTCAGCTGCCTCAAGCATAAAGTATATTTACACAGTTATGGGAGTGGGATAGAATGTAATATGATCTGGAAAGATGCAAATTATGATCCTTGTCCAAAAGTTTCAAAGGGCTGGATAAGGTGAAACATGTCTTTCAGATCTTTACAGGAATCAGTTAATGTTGATGTATGAAAGCAATAAATCAGCTCAGCAAAAGTCTTGTTCTGGTTCAATTAAAACAGAGTAAGTGCTGTCCTCTAGTTTTGTTCATTATACAGGTCACAAAAAATGCCAAACCACAAAAAATGCCAGACCAACCTTGCATGATCCATCTAGATCAGAGACTGTCAGAGTTGTAGGCTGAACGTCTGACGGAACAAAGGTTCCCCATCCCTGATTCAGCATTAACCACCTCAATTAGTCCACTTGCAAGTCTCCTCCTTCCCTTGTGCACTGAAATTACTCTGCCTCCTTTTTCATTAATAAACCATCATTCTGCTAAATCTAGAACAAGACCAGTAGCAAGAACTGGCAGCGTCGATGGGATAGCATCTCCCTTGTGTCAGCAGCTAACAACCTGGTGCTTTAATCCATAATCATAGCACATGAAGCCACATTACTGACACAGTCAAAGCATGAAGATTAACAGAAGCATGATTATTCACACTGTGGTAACTGTGGCCAATGTGATACAACAATAAGAAGACACTTGGGGCATGTATGTGCATGGTTGCAGCCTTCTAGTGACAGGAACATATACTCTGATCTTATCAGCATGCTCAAATTATAGAGTGGGACAGTAAGGAAGGAACCCCTGACCTGCCCCAATTCACTCCAGTTTGGATGAGACCATAATTTGAGCTCTGCATTCACTTTGATGGCAAATAACAACAACAACGACGCTCTGAGCATTTACAAGCCAAAAAGGAACTGAAACTAATGAACAGATCAGCCTGTTGCTAATATCTGCATTACTATGCAAAAGTGAAAAAAGAAAGCTCAGTTCATCCCTAGTGGCTCCTCTTGAACAGCCATTTAACAACATTACAACAGGGAATAATGTTTAGAGCTCTGTGGCCATGATATTGCTGCCCCTCATTTCTGCAGATCAATGTAGTGCAAGATAGCATGAGAACCTGCATTTCTTTTTTTTGTTTTAGTAACCAGCGTGTGTGAGTCTCTGGTTTAAACACATTTCCATAGATTGCTGCAAGAAGTCTTAGATTTAAGCCAGCCTTTTCTGACAGGCCATAGTTCAGATGTGTTGGAGGACAACTTTCACGCTGGTTGGGGATAATGCAAGGTTCAGTCCACTATATTTGAAGGGTGTCAGATTGTGGGGCCTAGGTGATTCTTTTCAAGATAACCAAAGAAGACCATTATACATCTGTTGCTTTTCAGTGAATCTCTTCTCCTGTGGCTTCTTTGCTTTAAACATCCACACAGTCAACCCTGTACCAAGTAAATTCTCATAGCATAGTTCTTGTGTATTTCAAATTACACCCAGTTACAACCTTTGGGCAGCCCACTTTGGCATGTACAAAGCATGTCCTTCTTTTTAAAACACACACACACACACACACACACACAATAGTAAACTGGCTAAGACAAGGATACCTTAAGCACTCCCACTCTTCCCATTCAAACCTCTCAGTCATTACCCGCAAAACTGCCCTTTGCTTCTGTTAGGTGTTGAGAGGAACTGCTGCTTGTCAGTAGTTATCTTCCATGTGTCATTTTGCATTGGGCACATTCAGATATCACAAGAACAAAGCAGCAAGAATGTTGCATGCTACCCAGTTGCTCCTGCCACAGCAAACCACAGATCTCCCATTTGTGATTTGCTTATTTTGACATCTGAACCAACATTCTACTTTGTCTCTTCCTGGATAATATAGCAATATATAGCAACATAGCATTTATTTCTATACCGCTTATCAACTGAGTGTTATCTAAGCGGTTTACAATGTATTTTAGCTAATTGCCCCCAACAAGCTGGGTACTCATTTTACCGACCTAAAGAAGGATGGAAGGCTGAGTCAACCTTGGAGACGGGCAGGATCAAACTCACAACCTTGTGGTCGCAGTACTAGCATTTAACCACTGCACCACCAGGGCTCCATATAAGACAGAGACGTGCCCCCTTTGCTTATTGCTGTGTTATTTCTCTGGCTTATCAGAGAGAGAGAGAAATCAGATTGCCTGATTTTACAATGAGCAAAGCATGGGCAGACACTTCATGGCTGTAGAGGCAGCAACTACTAGCATGTTGTTTGTAACTAATAAGCCAGTGTTCCCTCAGAGTGTGGCCACAGTGGAATGTGTTGACTCATCTAATGACTGACCCAGCTTATTAGCCCAGAAAGTTCACACCTACAAATAGATACTTATTTTGAGTTTCCTTATGGTTTGAATGAGAGCAGCACGGCATAGTGGTTGGACTACGACCCTAGAGAGCAGGGCTCAATTTCCCATTCAGCCACGGAAACCCACTGGGTCATCTTGGGTGCATCACACACACTCTCACCCCCCATAAAACCCTGTGATAGATAAATTTAAGAGAAAACTTTTATAAAATGCTGCATAGATGGTATATGACACCTGAAAGGTTGCAGAAAATAACTAAAAATGGAAATGAAAGATGTTGGAAATGTGATGAAAAGGTGGGTCATTCTTTCATATGTGGTGGACCTGTAAGATAGCAAAGAAATTTTGGAAGGAAATACATGATGAAATTCAAAGAATTTACAGTTTAAATTTTGAAATGAAGCCAGAGTTTTATTTGTTAAATATGTTGGGGCAACAAAGAGAGATAAGATGTCACCAGAAGACAATGTCATATTTGATAACTGCTGCAAGATTGACATATGCACAATATTGGAAAGAAAGCAATCATGTTGATATAAAAGAATGGAAATTAAAAGTTCTGGATATGATAGAGATAGAAAAGTTAGTATTTTCACTGAAAAATAAATCTATCCATAACTTTGAAAGGGAATGGAGAGAAGTCTTAAATTGGATAAAGATATAGTAATAAGAAAAGGAAAAGAATAAAGCAAGATTGTATGTAATATAAGGCAACAATGTAATAAGGTAAAGAAACAAAACAGCAACGTAACAATGTAAGATTACCTTTTGAATAGAAACTATGTATGAATGGAATGTAAACAAGCAGACTTAACACACAAAAAAAGCTTGGAAGTGGGGAAGGGGGGATTTTTTATTTTCACTTTAAACTTTAATAAAAATATTTTAAAAAACAAACAAACCCTGTGATGGATTTGTCTTAGGGTTGCCATAAGTTGGCAATGACTTGAAGGCAAACAGTCTTTTCTGCACTACACTTATATAGTGCTATTATTCTACTTCCAACCTCCTGTGGAATCCTGGGGTTTGCAGTTTAGGGAGGGGCATTTAGAATTCCTGGCCAGAGAGCTCTTTGGCCTCAGAAAACCACAAAGCCCAGAATTCCACAGGATGTTGAAAGTGGAATAATAGCACCATAACAGGACAGTGCAGAAATGACCACCAGCAACAGCAACAATTTGAAGGAGTCTGAGATGGCATCTTCAGGCAGGTCTTTCTCTCAGGCACCTTTCACACTACACAGTTATAGTGCCATGGCTCTGTTGTATGGAATCCTTCAATCTGCAGTTAAGGGAGGCGTATTTAGAATATTCAGACAGGGTGCTCTCGTGCCTCATCAAATTACATACCCCCAAAATCCACAGGATGCAGACATGGCATTTGAAATAGAATCATCATGCTATAATTGGGTGATGTGAAAGCACTTGCCATCCCACCACTCTTAGAGACATTTTGGTAGAAGAGGGTTCTCAGTGGTTTCTCCCAAGCTGTAGAATTCCATTGCAAGGAAAGGCAGGATGACTTGTTCCTTTAACACTCTTCCTCCACCAACCAGCAAAGGCTTTTTTTGTTCAGCCACACCTTTGGCAATTAAGGGAGGTTGTTGTGAATGTGCCTAGTATATTTTTATTTTGTTTTGCTTTTAATCTAGTTGATTTCTTTTCAATGCATTCCACAGCTGTTTGTTTTAAATCCACCTGCGGTGTGGTTTTAACTGGCACTATTTTACCAATTTTATTGTTAATCCCCCTGAATTCAAATTGTTGGAAGAAACAAGGAGCATAAATTTAATGAAAGTTTTCAACCACAGGCCCATTCACACCACACAGTTATTGCACTATGATTCCATTCTAACTGCTGTGGTTCCATCCTGGGAAATCCTGGGGTTTGTAGTTGGATGAGCAGCTGAAGCTCTCTGGCTGAGAATTCTAAATGCCCCTCAATAAAATCCCAAAGCCAGGTTTTCATAGAATGGAACCATGACAGTTCAAATTGAATAATGGGCAGTGGCTGCTTTTTCAGCTGTAAATCCAATAACAATTTGATGAGCAGACCTTAACTGGGGATTCTAACTTTATTCAGATGACTAACAAATACATGAAGAGATAGTCACAACCAGTGGGTTCTAGCATAGTGAATCCACTCTCAGTCTTCATCCAATCTTTAAATGAAGTATGCAAGGTACTGAACCTTATCTCCCAATTTGATTTACCATTTTGGATAGCTTCTTTCAAAGTTGGATTAAAACACGAAGTAGACTCACCATACCACTGACTTAGGTGCTGTAAGTCACCTCTGGAAACAACAGGTCCAAAAAGAAGCCCACATAAAACAGGTCCACATAAAAATTAGTGGTCATGCATACAGGACCTGCTGGCTGTACACATGTCAGGGTCAACTGTTCATCTTCGTGCTCTGAAAAAAAAATTACTTGCTCTAGACCTGTTTCTAATTGTCATGGTGATGTTCTGATTTGATGGCAATTTCATTTCACTTTTACTATCACTACCCCCCCCCTCTCAACTTCTTCTCGTTATTTGCTGTCAAGCCAGTTTTGACCTTATGAGAGACTTTCATGAGCCCCAGGCATCAACAGCCCTGTTCAGGTCTTGCAACTCACTATGTAACTATGACGCTATGATTTTAAATTGTCTGTGGTTACTCCTGGTGATGATGATGGTGATAGTTAATGTTGTTTTACCCCAACATTATTTACTAGATTTCCCAACCATAGTAGTTTTAGTAATTGTCTCTGCAAATGTGATTTTGTTATCATGTATTGTACAAAGTATTTGAAATTTCCACAAAGGCCTCTGATCATAAGCAATAAAAATCAGACTGAATTGGACTTGTGTCTGCAAAAGAAGTAGCTGCTAAGAGACTTCCATTCACAGCTGTCCTTTCTGGTTGAATAGCATCCGAATTCAAAAGTTAACAGAAAATCTCAATTATGGTGTTGCTAAAACTTTTATCCAAGTCATAGGGCATTTCCACACTACACCATTATAGTGATATTATTCCATTTTCAACATCCTATGGAATCCTGGGGTTTGTAGTTTACTGAGGCCAAAGAGCTCTCTGGCTAAGAAGTCTAAATGCTCCTCCCTAAACTACAAACCCCAGAATTCCATAGGCTGTTGAAAGTGGAAGAACAGCACTATAACAGTATAGTGAGGAAATGACCATAGTCTTCATCTGTGGTAGTCATAGCCTCCAAATAAGATTGTAATTCAGGAAGTAAAACTGCCCTCTGTAAAGCCCCATGTTGACTGAACCAGGCAATGCAGGAATCTACTGCGCAAGCATAGTTCAGCTAGACAGCATTTTATGTTTATGCCACTAACCTCAAACTTCACTGAACTGGCACAACACGTTTACATCATACAGTAACATTCACTCAACTCAGCTGTATAAGGCTAAGAGCAGACAGAGAAGAGACATGGCAGAGGAGGAATAGAGGAGCAGGCAGGTTTTCAGAAAATCTTATTTGCCATTCCTGGGGCCTGCATGATGCTGGTTAAATGATGTACAAAGACAGCATGGCAGCAGAGCTTGGAAATCATTTATTCAAGTTAGTTTTTTATCCCTCAAATTTTCATCACCAGTTTTGAAATTAGTTACTCTAATACTTAAAATATCAACAATGTTACTTAAATGATTCCCAGAACTAGTCATTTGCAGTACTTTTAAATACTATTTTATAAATTTATCAGCTTAACGAATTGAATAACAAATCACATTTTTATTAAATGTCTTTAATGTTTGAATGGTAGTTAGTAGGTGTAATGCTTTAATGTCAGTGCATTAGTGTTAATGTAAATATTCCTAAGCATGGCATGTGGGTCAACCTTATAAAACACTGTTTTTTTAGCCAGAAGCCAAATAGCAATTTTAGCTGAACCCAAAGCAAGGTGTGTTTTGAGAGAATCCCTCCCCCTGCAAAAGCAATTGGCTCCTGTTCCAACTTGTATTTCAGCTAAGTTTTGCAGATCGCTTCCTCCATTTCAAAAGCAGTTCGCCATGCAGCTGTTTGAGGAACAGAAAGCCCAAAGTCTTCTTTGGCATGAAAGTAATGGTGGTGTTCTTTTGATCTTATTCTACATTCAAACACACAGCTGCATGAAGAAAGCTCCAGTCATTATGAGGGACAGAACAGTTAACAGTTTGCTCTTTTCCTTCGAAATTAGTACACTCAAAGATACAGAATACAGAAGACACTATAAAAAAGCCTAATCTAAGGAAAACATTGCCCTGAATTCTTGACCAATAACAGTTAAATAATCACTTTCCATCACCCACAAATAGTGCTGCTCCCATAACACACTTGTAAATATGCATCCCTATTTATGGGACATTGATTAGTAGAGTAAAAGTTTTAGTTCCCAATGAAGATCCTGGTCAGTCCAGATTCTTCCACTGATTTTGTTCACCTTAAGAAAGGCTGCTAATAGGAGGGATGATTTAGAGTAGTGTAAGATTTTCAAAAGGAAATTTAGAATTCTAAAAATAAAATTTCAAAAACACAATGTGATTAACAATTAGCAGTTGAATAAGTGTGCAGAGAACATAGCCTTCTATCCACATGTCCTGCAACCACTATCCAGAGTGATCCATCCTGCACTGGCAAGGCACATGTGTGCCTGTGTGTTTTCACAATTCATGCAAGATTACTGTGACATAGGAGCCACTTCAGCATGGCACAATCTACCTTACACTATAGGGGTGAGAGGCAGTACTCTGGGATAGCATGAAATGGAGGACAGCCACACACAGTGGGAATCTCTGACTCTCCTCTTGCTCCTTCCAATGACAGAGTTCCCCTATGCCAAATGACTTGTTCCTACTAACTAGCAAATATGTTGTGCCTGCTGTCTTGCTTGCCTCCTCTTTCTGTTTTCTACCACATCCTTCTGGAAGTTCAGTAATAATGCCATATTCTGGAGGATGGAACATAGACTGAGTGCACCTCTCCTCCATACTCTTGGCTTAGATAAAGGCATTGGGCAGGATATCTACTGTGCCTTACTTAAAATATGATCCTCATCTAGCCATTCTCTGAGAACAATGCACCTTTTCACTTTAAGAGTGATCATGGATGCTGGGTGCCCAAGGCCTATGAATTTGCATATTTAAAAGAAAAGACCATGTACTCAATTAGAACAGCAGGGAACAAGTTCATCTTCCTCCCTTTGCTTCACCTTAGTCCTCTTGGAGACAACAGCACCACCATTGCATTACAAGAGCATGCAATTCCACTTTTCATAAATGAAGCTTCTATGGGTTTGGGTAACAACAGACTAGAGCAGTCATTGCTGCCATCATCACCATCATCAGTTACACCCACTTTTCCCCAAAAACTGGGACTGAGACTCAAAGTTGTTGCAGTTGAGGACTAATTTGCTGAGTGGAGACTTAGGAGTGATCTATGCATTGTTTCTGGGATCTGTTCATGTTTGCAACGTGTGCATGAATTTAACTGCATGTGTATCATAGATCCTGCTAGTATATCACCAGTAAGAACAGGTTGCTTACCTGTAACTGTGGTTCTTCGAGTGGTCATCTGTGCCATCATACACTAGGAGCTTTAGCGCCTGCGCGGTAGCGTTCGGAAACTTCTAGAGCTTGTTCGCTTGGCGGGAACCCCTCCCCCACGCCGGTACTGCGCATGCTCCTCCCGCCGAGCAACGGTCTCTCCTCAGTTCTGTCGTCCGCCGTAGAACCTACAGGGACCTGAGAAAGAGGGGAGGAAGGGCGGGTGTGTATGATGGCACAGATGACCACTCGAAGAACCACAGTTACAGGTAAGCAACCTGTTCTTCTTCTTCGTGGTCTCTGTGCCTTCATACACTAGGAGACTGTGTAGCTTACCGGTCGGATGGCGGGTCAGGTCCTATAGCACAGAAGCCAGCACCTCACGTCCAAACCGGGCATCTCTGCGCGACCGGCAGTCGAGCCTGTAGTGGCGCACGAAGGTCGATGGTTGTGACCAGGTCGCCACACGGCAGAGTTCATGCAGGTCAACTCCTCGCAGGAGGGCCGCAGAAGTAGCCACAGCTCTGGTGGAGTGGGCTTGAAGCAGGACTGGCGGAGGCTTCCTCGTGAGCTCATACGCCAGTTCAATAGTCCTCACCACCCACTTGGAGAAGCGCTGGGTGGACACTTTGAGGCCCTTCCGACGTCGCCCATAGCAAACAAAGAGATGCGGCGTCTGTCGGAAGGAAGCAGTCCTGTCCTTGTAGAAAGCCAATGCCCGACGCACGTCCAGGGAGTGGAGGGACCGCTCCAACAGTGTCGTCGGGTTCGGGAGAAAGGCAGGCAGGATGATGTCCTGGTTGAGATGGAAACTGGACACCACCTTTGGCAGGAACGAGATGTCAGGTCTCAGGACCACCTTTTCCCTGTGGAAGACCATGAAGGGCTCATCGGACCGAAGAGCTGTGATCTCACCCGCTCGCCTCGCTGAGGTCACCGCCACCAAGAAGGCAGTTTTCATGGTCAGAAGCCTGACATCCGAGGTCGCCATCGGCTCGAAGGGTGGCTTCGTCAGCTGCGAGAGCACCAGCGAGAGGGACCACGGCGGTAGCGGCGGCGATACCGGCGGGTAGAGATGATGAAGTCCTTTCAGGAACCGCTTAATGGTATCGTTCCTGAAGAAGGCCGATGCCGCAGATCGTGGCGGTTGGTATGCCACGATCGCGGAGAGATAAACCTTCAGGGATGGAAACGCCAGACCCTGTTGCCGGAGATGCAGGAGGAAATGCAGGACGGTAGAGAGTCCGCGGGCGATACCGGTTCACTCCTCTCGTTAGCGAAGGTCAGGAAGCGTCGCCATTTGTATTGATAGTTGCGACGGGTGGATTCCTTCCTGGCCGCGACGAGACGGTACCGAGCGCGGGATCGTCTAGTGCGATATCCTCCAGGCATGGAGGGCCAGGCGTGGCAGGTCCGGATGAAGGACTCGGCCGGTGGAGTGGGAGAGCAGGCCCGGCGTCGGTGGCAGCCGGAGCAGGTCGCCTCGGGCAGCTCGTAGCAGGGGTGTGAACCAGTGCTGCCTCGGCCAGTACGGGGCTACGAGGATTGCGTCGGCTCGGTTGGCGAGGATCTTCGATATCGTCCGGCCGAGCAATGGGAACTGCGGGAACGCGTAGAGGAGTTCCCCGGTCCACGGAAACTGGAAGGCGTCTCCGATGGAAGCGCGATCGTGGCCCGCTCTCGAACAGAATCGGCGACACTCGCGTTTTCCCTGGTCGCGAAGAGGTCGATCGATGGTTCGCCCCAGCGGTCTCGAATCAGTCTGAACGCCTCTCCGGAGAGAGACCATTCGTGATGGGATGAGGTGTCCCTGCTGAGGGCGTCTGCCGTGGTGTTCTCCTGCCCGGCCAGTTGAACCGCCACGGAATGCGTGTGCAGGCGAATGCACCATTCCCACAGGTTGAGCGCGATGTTGAGCAGGGTCGTGGAATGAGTTCCTCCTTGTCTGTTGATGTAACAGACGGCGGTGGTATTGTCCGTCAGAACCAGGACCGTCCGCCCCGCTACGACGTGGCGGAACGCCCGTAGCGCTTTCGAGACGGCGAGCAGCTCCAGCGCGTTGATATGGAGAGCGGTCTCGTCGTCGGTCCATCTGTCGCGGACTCTGAGATCGCCGCAGTGGGCACCCCATCCATACAGGGAGGCGTCGGTCGTTACCGTCACCTTCGGTGTCGGCTGCTGGAAGGGCATCCCTGACATCAGATTGCGTCGCGACTGCCACCAGCGGAGGGAGGAGCGGACGTCCTCCGGCAGCTGTAGTCGGAGTGTCTGTTCGTCTCGCAGGGGGTCGAATTGCGGACGAACCAGTTTGAAGAGGTCTTGCTCTCAGTCTCGCGAGATATGTCACAGTGGTCGTCACAGCCATGTAGCCCAAGAGCTGTTGGACACTTCTCGCAGATAACGTCGGGGCCGTGCAGGCGTGAGCGGCGGCCCGGATCAGGGTTTGAGCTCGAGTCTCTGGTAGGTACGCCCTGGCGGAGGTTGAGTCGAGCGTTGCCCCGATGAAGTCCAAGATCCTCGCCGGCTCGGGGTGGGACTTCTTCGGATTCACTCGTAGACCAAGGCGAGTCAGGAGTGACAACGTCATGTGGATGTCGTGGTAAAGTCTCTGTTTGCAGGACGCCACCAACAGCCAATCGTCGAGGTAAGGGAAGACAGAAGCACCCTTCGTCCGCAGGAAGGATACCACCGGGGCCATGCACTTGGTGAAGACCCTTGGGGCAGTCGAGAGTCCGAACGGCAGCACCTTGTACTGGTAACAGGTGTCGTCGACTGCGAAGTGGAGGTACTGTCTGTGCTGCGGGCGAATGGCGATGTGGAAGGGACTGGATCTCTTCCAGGAGGGCCGGACTCGACGGGGTGGAGTAGTAAATGCCTCGAGGCGGAATACTCGTGAAACTCGATGGTGTAGCCAAGACGGATGATGGAAAGCACCCAAGAGTCCGTAGTGACATGTTGCCACTCCAAAAGGTGTCGAGCTAGAGTCGGTCGGTCTCCGAGCGCAGATGGTAGGTTGAAAAGTGAGTATTGGTAGGTCCTGCCAGGCACGTCAAAACCGGAGACTTTGCGTCCGAGGAGGACTTCTTAAACGAAGCCGGGCGACGTCTAAACGTGCGTCTGGCCGACGAGCCGGAGGACGGTCTTGACTGTCCGGACTGGGCCGAATGCTGGAACGACGAGGTGGAAGATCGTCGCAGGATGGGCGGAAGGTGGAGGTCCTGCGGGCTTGCGTGGCCGGCTGTAGCCCGATCTTTTTGGCAGTCAACCTTGCCTTCACCAGATTGTCCAGCGCTTGGTCGGTGGACGAATTGAACAGGCCCTCACCGTCGAAGGGGAGATCCTCGATCCTCCTTCGGGTGTCCTCCTGGATGTCGGCCGGTCGCAGCCAGGCATGGCGGCGCAGGCCGATGGATCCCGCCATGACCCGGGGGGCGATCTCCACGGCGTGCCGGGAGGAGGCCATCTGCTGCCGAGCGATGGATATGGCCACGTTGAATATCACCGAGGAGGCTTGGCGGATGTCCTCCGGTACCGCCTCCATCGCCGGTTGAAGGCGGTCGAGCACTTTCTTCAGGTATGCCGCGAGGCAAGCCTGAGTGTTGGACAGCCTGATCTGCAAGGAGGCGGCGGAATAGAACCTCCGAGCGTAGGCGTCCAACTTTCTGCCTTCCTTATCCGGCGGGGTGGTGTGCTGCCTGCCGGTGCCTTTTGTCTGTGCCGACTCGACCACCACAGAGTTCGGTGCAGGGTGGTTGAAGAGATAACTCGCGTTATCCTTCTGCACCCTGTAGAGGTGCTCCAAACGCTGCGGTATTGGCTGCGCCGAGGCCGGTCTATCCCAGACGGCCTTCACCACTCTGGAGATCCGGGGCAAGAGAGGCAGCGGGGCCGTGGCAGGTTGCTTCCCCTCAAAGACGGAGAAGACGGGATCGTCGTCCTCCGGCTCCGCATCGGCGATCTTAAGGCCAAGGGTAGAGGCCATGCGGAGCAGCATCGCAGAGAACTGGTGGACGTCCTCTGGAGCTGAATCTGGGATCGGCTCCCCGAATCCCAGCGGAGGAGACTCCTGGGAGGCCGCCTCAGACGCCTCCGACTCCGCGCTCGAGTCGTACGACTCCGAGCTCGGTGAATCCTCTCGCCGCTCGCTTTCCGGCTCCTTCACGGCCGCCACAGGTGCTGCCTTCTTAGGCTTCTCTGCAGCCGGGACGGTGGTAGTGGCAGCGTCACGTTTGGGCTGGCTGACCACGGACTTCACCTTTCTAGTGGTGACTGGGGTAGTCTGGCAGGCTGATGTTGTCTTAGCCTGCTCAGTCACCACCGACTCTGTAGGGCGCGTCGCCGTTGCCGTGACCCTAGGAGGTGGCGATACCGCCCGATATCGAGGTGAAGGCTCCCTCGCCCTATGGTATCAAGGAGAGGGAGAGCGGCTGAAGGAGCAGCGGTCCGACGGTGAACGGCTTCGGTGGCGACGGTACCGAGCCTCTTCCCCTCGAGGCGAGCGTGATTCGCGATGTCTGCGAGGTGACCGGGACCTCCGGAAGGTCTCCCAGCGTCTCGGGTCACGATGGTACCGATCCCGGTACGATGGTGAATGTGACCGATAAGAGGCCGGGCGCTCTCTCCATTCAGACTCCCTCGCGTACCTGGCCACGTAGGACGCCGAGGTGTATCTGGAGGCAGACGAGCGAGGTTGTTCCTCTCTAGTCTCCCTCGGAGGCGGCGAGGCCACCGGACGCTCCGAAGAGCGGGACCGGGACCTGAACGAGGTCGAACGCTGCTCTGGAGAAGCAGAGGGTTCTCTCTGCTGCAGGTCGGCCGACCTGCGACGGCTGGAAAGGCGGTGGCGCTCCTCCACCAGGGTTGGAGGGTCTACCACAGGCGAGTCCGGGCGCTGTTGGGGAACGTCCTCGATCTCATCGTCCGAGAGATCGACGGACTCGCCTCGCCCTTTGGAAGGCTGTAGAGTCGGAGGAGGAGTGGGAGGTTAACGTCCCCAGCCGGGGGAGCGCTTCTTCTCCTTCTCCTTCTTCTTCTTCTCCTTCTCCTTGCCCTTGTCTCCGTCCGGAACAGGGCGCTTTTAGCAGGCGTCTCCTTCAGGGGAGCCTCAGCCTTCTTCGCCGTCGAGGATCCTTTCGCTGACTTGGCAGCCGCCGACAGCTTTGGGATCCTCGGTAATGCCGAGATCGGCGTTCTCGCCGGTACCGAGCCCGATACCGACGAGGTGGACAGAACGGTAGCCGCCGATACCATCGATGGCGTGGTCGTCTTCTTTTCGGCCATTTTGGAGACGGAGGTCTCGTCGATCGCCCGCAGAGACTGCTCCCAACAATAAGATTTAAGTCTCGCGGACCTGTTGCGGAGAGTCTGGGGAGTAAATCCCGGCAAAATGGGCAAGTCCGAGTGTTGTGGGACTCGCCCAAACAGAAGAGACACTCCTTGTGGCCGTCGTTGAGGGCAACTTTGCGCCCGCAGGACACGCACTTTTTGAAGAGCGCGGACATAAGACGAAAACGCCAAACTGGAAAGGTCCGAAATCACCAAAACCAAATGGGAAGTCCGAAAGAGGGGTCAGAGACAGTCCAAATATCCAAAAAACCGTGAAAATCAGCAAGCCAAGCACAAAAGCAGAGGAACAAACCGAAGAACCTTCCGTACGCGACGGCGGATGAGAAAGAACTGAGGAGAGACCGTTGCTCGGCGGGAGGAGCATGCGCAGTACCGGCGTGGGGGAGGGGTTCCCGCCAAGCGAACAAGCTCTAGAAGTTTCCGAACGCTACCGCGCAGGCGCTAAAGCTCCTAGTGTATGAAGGCACAGAGACCACGAAGAAGAACTTTAGTTTCATGGAATGCAGAACTTACAGAAACTGCTTGAGAGAAGCAGCTCTGTAGCAACTGGCCAAAAATTACATAGGTTTCCTAGGGCAGTGTAATTATTTTTTAAAAAAAAATTGAACTGATAGCTTGGGTGACTGAAAGAAAGATCATGTGTGCTTCCACACCAAGCCCTTGTTCATTTTCACCTCTTACTCTCCCCTTAATGTAATGTAACTTTTTCATTTCTCAATATTCCTCCCATGGTCTGCCTTATCTGTAAAAAGGGGGTTGTGGTTGTGTTTGCTGCTGCTGTTGCTCCGGTTGCTGGTGGATGTTTAGTGTTGCTCTGTGGCTCTTCCGCCTTGGTACACTTGATGTTAAGTTTAAGTTGCATGACCTGTCCTGTTCCCTCCAACTCTGGTTCAATGGCTTGCTGGTACAACAGGGCAGGGCAGGGCAGGGCAGGGCAGGGCAGGCTCCATGAACTGTTCTGATGCTCTCCCGTAATACAGACCAGTGGTGGTTGGTGGCTTCCGTGTCAGCTTCCACATTTTAATCCCAGCTTTAAAGGGGCTGTCCAAAAGGCTGAGCCCTATTCCTACATAGGTTCAGCAACCAGATAGCTCCTTAACAGTAGCCAAAAAGTGGATCTCAGGAGAAATTACTTTTCCATTGCTAATGGAGCTGAAATTTTATTACCTGTCTGTTGCTCTTTATTCCCAGGCTCCACATGGCCAAAAAGGAGAGAAGCCTTTGCCTGCACTGAGATCCCTCCAGAACAACTGAACTACCACAAATACAACATCTGACAGAAAATGTAAGCCTGTGATTCTACAATTGCCACTTTTCTTTTCCTGTTTCCTTTTTTTTTTTTTTTTGACATCTTTTGCCTGATGAAGAAGCCAGTGCAGCTTCAAAAGCTTGCATGATGCATTTCCTGCATTTGGGTTGGCCCATCAAGGTATCCATCTTTTGTAAATTTTGGATTTTGTTGCATTTTGCTCACTTCAGTTTCACTTTTCTGAGCCATGGGTTGCTGCACTCCTAGATAACTATGAGAGCAAGGGAACGCTTTAGGTTGTTATGGGGATCTGACCTAAACTCTCCTTTGTCATCATGACTTCTGTCAAATAACATGACTATTTGCTTCTGTCTGCCTTTTTGTGAAACGTCTCAATTTACCTAGATGCTAAATACCTGTAATGTATTGCTTTAGTATCCTTCAGAGAAAGGTAGGAATTATGTGGCCCTCCAGGTGCAGTTTGACTGCAATTCCCATCAGCCCTAGCCTGTATAGATAATGATGAGAGATACTAGGAGTTTCAGTTCAACAACATCTAGAAGGCCACACAATTCCCAGCCCTGTCTTAGGGAGAAGGAGTAGTAAATCAAATGTAGTTGCCTCCATCACATTAGACACAAGCAACCATTGGCAGAGGTGCAGATGTACACAATGCATCAGTGTACTTCTGCAAGCACACATGATCATGCATAGCAACATGGTCTACATGAAATGATACAGCCCACCCTCCAAAGGCATACATGCATGTAATGTGCCCATCAGCTTTCAAAATTTGCAGACTTACACTTTCATTCCACCCGTAGCACTGTCTTCCTATGATGAGGAGATTGTATGCTCCTGTGAGTGAAGATGCTATGCTGACAGTATAGTGCTGCTGGTAGGGTCTCCCATGTCAGACAGGCTTTAGCTGAGGAGCCAAATTAAGTATGCCAAACAGCTACTAGGAAGCAGCAATAGTGGGAAGTGACACTGGCAGAAGATCTTTCAGAGACAAGGGAAGTGGCACTATAGTTAACACTTATTAGTACTGCATGTAAGGAGGCACAGTAAACCCTTTTGAGTGTCTTTTACTGCAAAAACTCCATGATGAGACAATCCAAAATGAAACAAGAGATAGTGCCAGAAGATGAGACTCCCAGATCAGAAAGTACTGAATGAGCTACTGGGGTATGGTAGAAGACAAATACAAGAAGTATTGTAGCTAAAGATGCTGCTGGAGTCAAGCCAAAAAGATGTTCAGCCATGGATGTACTCAGAAGTAAATGGAATGTTCAAAGCTGCACAATGCATATTTAATAACATGGAATGTGAGAAGCATGAATCAGGGAAAACTAGACAAAGTCAAACAGGAAATGGAAAATACAAACATAGCAATATTTGGGGTGAGTGAGCTAAAGTGGAA
The DNA here is from genome assembly GCA_948474755.1 of Ctenosaura bakeri. NCBI lineage: Eukaryota > Metazoa > Chordata > Lepidosauria > Squamata > Iguanidae > Ctenosaura > Ctenosaura bakeri. Next base: position 420,936 of record CAOLHI010003434.1, read on the forward strand.
TGGTACAGGAATGGTACATTTTGAGTTAGATAATTACATAGTGTTTTACTTAGGAAATGAAAACCTAAGAAGAAATGGGGTGACATTTGTAGTGAAAAGAGATGTAGCAAAAGCAGTCAAAAGGTATAATGCAAAGTTTTCATGGAAAACCTGTCAATATAGCCATAATCCAAGTTTATGCTCCAACTACAGACGTGGAAGAAGAAACTGAATGATTCTGTCTTGAAGTTCAGGATGAATCTGACCGCACATCAAAACAGTACTTGTTAATCAAAGGCTACTGAATGCAAAAGAAGAAAACAGAGCAGAATCAAAAAATATGAAAATTTGGCCTTAGAATCAAGAATGAAGCAGGAGAACAACTGACTGGATGTTCTGGGGCCACCAATTTGTTCATCACAGTCTTCAAGCAACCCAAGAGGCAGCTATATACATGGACATTACCTGATATAGAAATTAAATAGACTGCACATTGGAAGTAGAAGATGGAAAAGTTGCAATCTCTCTGCAAAAGGAAGACCAGGAGCAGATTGTGGCTCAGACCATGAACTGCTGATATCAACAATTAGAGTAAACGTAAAGAGAAACCCTAAAGTAATTACCGTGCCAAAATACAACCTGAAGAACAACCCCATAGTATTTAAAGACAATGTAAAACAAAATAGATTTGCACTATTAAAGCTAATTAACCAGAAGCCTGAAGAAGGCTGGACTGAAACCAGGGATGTTGTCATGGAGGAATGGAAAAAGGCACTGTCTGCAGCGAAAGAGAAGCCTCAACGGATAATAGATTAAACTCTTCAGGCAGTTAAGATCGGAAAAGAAGCAAAAGTAAAAAAGACAGAAACAATCAGAACTCTAAATGCAACTGTTCAGCAACTTATGTGCAGGAACTAGGAGAACTACTATAATAATCAATGCAGAGAATTATAAGATGACAACAAAAGAGGAAGAACAAGAGGGAGGGAGTTTCAGAAGAAAATCAGCCTGTGCTTTATAGATTATAAAAGCCATTATTATTTTCATTATCATTATCATCATCCCTCCTTTCCCCTGACAATGGAACTCAAGGCAACTAAGATCATTAAAATAATACAAATTAAAACATTAATAAAAGTATAAATGTCAGGTTTAAAAAACAGTTAAATCATAAAGATAAAACTTTACATGTTAAATACATTAAAATACATGGAAATCTATACCAGTCTTAAAAACAAAACTGCATGGCATTAAAAGCCCAAACCTAGTTAATATTTAAAAACCTGACAGCACAAAAATGTTTTAACCTGCCACTGGAAGAAAAGCAAGGATGGGGCTATTTGGTTGATGGTATTGAAAGTTGTTGAGAGATCCAGCAGAACCAACGGGGACTCACTACCATGTTCTGTTCCCTACAGAGGTCTTCCACAAAGGCAACCAAAGCTGTTTCTGTCCCATAACCAGGTCTGAAACCAGACTAGAATGGATCTAGATCCATTTATTTGTGGAGATCATGCAAAACTATAGATTGCTCTTAAAGAAGTGGTTTTGATTGTCCTGATGCATAATCTGTACTCAGGACAAGTGGCTACTGTCAAGACAGAATATAGAGAAACGGAATAAGGCTGTATTTTATCACCCTATCTGTTTAATTTGTACGCTGAGTACATAAAGCAGGATTAGACCTGGAGGAAGGAGGCATGAAAATTGGAGGAAATAACAGCAACAGTTTAAGATATGCGGATGACACCATACTGTTAGACAGTGATGTAGACTTGAGTCAACTGGCTTGGACTCAATTCAGACTTAAGTTACTTCAGTGACTCAACTCAGCTATAAATGATGCACTGACTCAACTTGACTCAAGACCTGTATGTTACTGCAGTAGATAACCCTATCCTGGGGTCTACAATTTAATATTAAAAATATCGCCATGTGCTTGAGAGGTCCCCCGAATGAGCTGATAGGCAGGCACGGCTGAACGGCCGAAAACAGGAAAAACACCGTCAGGCCAGTAAATTCATAGTCACATAGCCCCAGGAGACCTCCAGACATGTAAAACTTAAAATACAAAAAGTGTCCTCAGCCCTGAGGAGCCGGCTTGAAGGGATTAACGCATCTGACAAACAGCCCATCAAGCGAGGATGATTTGCATACAGCTGAGGCTTTGACAACCCCGGCAAATTCAATCATGCAAGGAACGCTGACATTTTAGAGCTTTGTTCTAGCTCCTCCACCTATTGTTCTCCCCAGGAAAGGATTAGCCCTCCAGGTACCTTTCCCCCATAAATAGACCCGGGTTTTGAGCGGCTCTGTGGATCACTCTGGATTGCTCCCATCTTCTCAGCAGACTGTCACTCTGTCCGTTGAGCTATCCCCTCAGCCCTCCATGTGCTGAGTCTCATCTCTCTCTCCGCTGCTGTCTCGGACCTCCGGACTTCAGGACCAGGTGCAGTATTCCCCAGCTGTGACCCTCCAAAGCCCACTATCCAATTGCCTCTCTTTTTATTTCTCGCTAGGTCTTGAGTGAGTGAGTGCGTACGTGCGAAAGTCTTTAATTTTAATAAAATCATTTATTAGACATTTTCGTTTGGTTTTTGGCTTGGCCTGACCCCGTAAAAACTGGGTAAAAAGACACTGCTAGGTTACCCTGCCTCTCGCATTGCTATTGCTTGTGCTCTGGCTAGTTTCCATTCCCCATCACGTGGAGCACATTAAGGTGTCCCCCAAGGGACCCCAGAAATCAGGGTAACATGTATATTTTTAGTGACTGACTTGCTGCCCTTGATTCAGTAACATAACACATTCCTCCAGAATCTTACAACTTTGAACAAGACTTGCATCTCTTTGCCTATTGGTCACATGACTATCTGTCTCAGGTCCAAAGTGTGTGCAAATTTCTCAGAGGGGAACAGCAAACAGATTAGGCAATGGGCTTGAGGTCCACTTAGCAGCCTGTCCCTACTGCGTATTGGAGGAGACTTTTAAAACTTCTTCTAAGAGCAGAAGACAAGACTCACCCCAGAGTGCAGGGTGCATTTCTCAGAGGGGATCAGCAAGTGTGTTAGGCAACAGGCTTGAGGAGGAAGGCTCCTTCTAAAGCTTTTGAAACTTCAGTAATAGGAAGTAAGAAGGATCCTATTCCCCACTTTTGAAGCTGCAGACTCTTTTATGCCCATTGGCACAAAAGCCTCCAGCTTCGTGAAGGGGGAGTAAGAAGGATCTTATTCCCCACTTCCAAAGCTGCAGATGGAAAAAATCACAAATCTGGAGGGTCAATTCTACTTAAACTGTTAAAACTGACTTTATTCAACTCTGTCCAGAAATTCTGGAATGTAGGTTGGGGCATAAATTTGGCTCCCAGACTTGAGACTTGACTTGAACTATCTTCAAGGACTTGAGACTTGACTCGAGACTTGGAGAAAAAGACTTAAATGCATCACTGCCGTTAGAAAATAGCAGAAACTGGGAACCACTATAAAAAAAATTCAAGGAAGAAAATGCAAAGGCAGGTTTACAGTTGAACACTAAGAAAACAAAAATAATAATCACGGATGATTTACATAATTTTAAAGCAGGCACTGAAGACGTAGAAATAGTTCAAGTTTTTCTATACCTTGGCTCAGTCATTAACCAGAATGGAGACTGCAATCAAAAATCAAAAGAAGACTGGTATTTGGAAGGGCAGCTATGAAGGAACTAGACAAGATCCTGAAGTGTCAAGATAGATCACTGAATACCAAAGTCTGGATGGTTCAAGCCATTGTATTTCCAGATTCTATGTATGGCTGTGAAAGCTGGACAGTGAAAGAAAGCTGATAGAAAGAAAATCAACTCATTTGAAATGTGATGCTGGAGAAGAGTTCTACAGATACCATGGACTGCTAAAAAGACAAATGAATGGGTCCTAAAGCAAATCAATCCTGACTGTCCTGAGAAACCAAGATGACTAAACTGAGACTGTCATACTTTGGGCAAAAAATGAGAATACATGACTCACTTGAAAAGACATTGATAAGCAATAGGAAAAGACAAGGAACATATTGCAGATGGATAGTCTCAATCAAGGAAGTCACAGCTTTGTGTCTGCAAGGTCTGAGCAAGGCTGTTGATGATAGGGTGACTTGGAGGTCTCTAATTTATAAGTTGAAGTGGAGTTGATGGTAGTTAACAACAACAAAGTAAATGTAGGAACAACTCTCCTTATGTATTTTGTCATTCAAAACAAAATATTATAAAATCCCTTTTTTAACATTTTCCTGAAAAGGCTTTAGGAAAAAATAATGGGATAAAATCTTTTTATCTAAATTTTTCTGTTCAAGGCCCTCACACCTCCAGGTGGCACAGAAGTGGAACTTCATGGGAAAAGAAACAGATGAAACTGACAACATTATATAGTTTTGACCACCTACCTATTAACTATGCATCAGCTTGAATGACATGCTGACACTAGGAGAATTGCTAGCAAGATCTTCAGGAACCAATTATAGCTCTCTTTCTTTTAAATTCTATGTGCACTGTGCACTAGGAAGGATTCATTTGAAATCTGAATGAGGCTTTTTCTTTAAGCTCTAGACTTCCCCCTACTGGCAAGTCTGTCTATCTATCTATCTATCTATCTATCTATCTATCTATCTATCTATCTATCGGGCACGAACAGACTTTTTGTATTGAGGGCTGCATTCCCGGTATGGTGCAGTGGTTTGAGCATTGGTCTATGACTCTGGAGAGCAGGGTTCGAATCCCCACCCAGCCACGGAAACCCACTAAGTGGCCTTGAGCAAGTCACACTCTCTCAGCCTTAGAGGAAGGCAAAAGCAACTCCCTCCTGATCAAATAGCCAAGAAAACCCTGTGATAAGTTTGCCTTAGGATCACTGTAAGTGAGAAATAACTTGAAGACATACAACAACAACAACAACAACAACAACAACAACAACAACAACAAAGCTCTTGGAAGCTAAGTGTTGACAACAGCTAAAGCTGAAGCTGGCATCTTTCAGAGCCAGAACCAAAAGTGAGTGAATTCACCTCTCTGCCCATCCCTCCCTCTCCACTATCCCCTCTTCTCCCTTCCTTTCTCACTGCTCACTCAATGATCTGGCAGGAAATGGATAGATTACTCTTACGAATCCTGAATTTGTTTTAGTCGGCTTTTCAAATTAGACTAAAGATTGCATAGAATTAGGCCAAGGTCTGAATGTGGCCCTACAACTGGAAGTTTACTACCCCTGCTATCCGTCCCTCTATCCAACCATCCTAATAGCCAGTTCTATCTCCAAATTAAAATCTGTATATAGCCAACATCACCATCCTGGAATAACAGGGAGTAGCAGCAGGCTTCAGTGAGTCTCTCTGCCCCAACTATTGAACCTCCCCCATTTAAAACTCTAAGGGTCACCCTCATGAGGAATAAACATATTTACGTGTGCTTGTAAGTGCCTTTAAGTTGTCTGGCAACTTATGGTGACCCCAATGAATTCCATAGAGGGAGTACTCAGAAGTGGCTGTGCCATTTTCTAGCAAGCATAAAATAGTGGCTGGCAGTTTGGAGTGGGAGACATGGAATGGAGTACTTTGGATGATAATATAGTGAGTTGCCTGGCTGGTGCCCTAAATAGGGGACATTCTCCTCCACAACATCTTTTTGTAGATTTGACTTGTCTTGTGTAATAATATTCTGGGCAAAGTAGATGGAGAATTTCCTAATGTCATCACTTAGTGATTGTGGAAAGAGCAGGTGGTGGCAGGTCTACATGGTACAATGCAGTTATCAGATGGGGTGAAATGGGAACAACTGTAGAGAAATCTATGACAGGGCAGAACTGCACAGAGAAGAATTAATGGCTTCAGTAGGAAGGACTTGTATAAACCCAGCTCTTTCTACTGCGCCAGGCTAAGTTATTACAAAAGACAAACAGGTTTAGCAACAACACTGTTTACTCTCCCAGATTCATGTTTATAGGCAACATGTTCCATCCATGGAATACAGCAACTCCCATGGATTCCTCTAGACCAATTCTGATCTTGTAAAGTCTGAACAAGGCAAATAATTTCCAAATTAATTTCACTATGCTACTGACTGCCTGTATCTCCTGTTCACAGAAAGTTATGGATAGCACCACGTCATACCATCCCATAGAAACAGGCCAGATGAAGACACACAGAGGCTACAAGTCTTATCGAGTTTAAAAAGCATCATAGCCCTACCAAAAATGTGTACCATGTAACACAGTTGTATTTGGGTGGGGGGATAGAGGCCCTGATCCAGAGGTGAGAAAAGTGCCATCCTTTATGTGTTGTTGGACTATGAGTCCATCCAGCCTAGCCAGCACAGACAACAATGAGGAATGTGGTCCAACAACATCATTAGGAAGGCTACATGACATCACCCATCCCCACCCAAAGTTGCTATTTACATATAAATCTGGCACTACTCATACAGAGGAAATATGCTGCCAAGCAGAGGGTGGTGGTAAACTTGAATGTAGCTCACATTGTCACCCTATTTAAATAATATTTTCAAGCATCAAAGCTTCATTTCTATCTCATATTACTATATTGAATAATGCAGAAGCATTCTGGAAGTGTAGCCATATTCAACAGTGTCCTGAAGACTAAAATATTTGTTACAGCATCAGGTTTTACAGGCCAGAGCCCATTACCTCAGAAACATGAGTCATGATCCAGTAACCTCGGTAGATACAGATGTACAAATGTACAAGTACATGTAGAGAAAGGGCGGAAGAATGTGGCAGTTTTGCTTTCTCCCTCATTTTAACTTTCTAATTTCAATTTTTTCCCCATCAAATTTAGGAAGAAATTTTCAGATTTGGGGATATTCTCCTCAAAGGACAGCTCAAACGTTCCTTTCCAAATGGCCAAACAAAATTTTCATTCATCAGAACATCAGACTTAATAAAAGTTAGGGTTTTTAAAACTCTGTGTGTATGTGCCTTCAGTTTATGGTGACCCCATGAATTTCATAGGATTTTCTTAGGCCAGGAATACTCAGAAATGATTTTGCTAATCCCTTCTTTGGAAATACAGCCTACAGCATTTGCTATTTACTAGCAGTCTCCAAGCAAGTACTAAACAGAGCTGACCCTTCTTAGCTTCCAAGATAAAAATTTCCCCACCCAGCATGGCCAATGACAGACATACAACAGTCCAAAAAGAAATAAGTTTCCAAGGAGCTACAGTCCAAAAGGAGTAACTTTTCAAGGAGGAACATTATTAGAAAGGCTAAACTGGTCACTCTGTGGCATCACTCTGGGAGCAATTGAAGTCTTTTTGTTTCAAAAGTTTTTGGGAACTGTTCAGAGTGTTAAGAGTGTGATGTATTGTTCTTATTTCTTCCTTCTTAATGGATACATTTTTAAAATTGCTTCAATTCCTTTAATAATTTAATCATATTTTAATTTTTTTGTACATTTTTACTGTTATCAGTTTTTATCTGTATCTGTTTTGTTATAATCCACCTTAATCTCTGGGGGTGTGGAAAAGGGAAGATATATAAAAAACAAACCCTTCCATTTTATAATTGAGCACAAATGGAACAAAATAGAGTAAATTTAGAAATTTCACACTATCTGTCTTGGACTTGTAGGAACTGGGAATGGCTAGATAACTCAAGGAAAAAAATATGGCTTTCCAGGGGCCCTTCTACAGTAAATATTTATTGCAGTATGATTCCACTTTAACTGCTAGGCAATCCTAGAAATCTTGGGATTTGAACTACAATGATGCAGTGGAGGACCTCTGACTGAGAATTTTAAGTGCCCCTCCCTAAACTGCAAATCCCAGGAGTTCATAAGATGTTGCCATGGCATCTAAAATGGAAATCATACCACTATGGTTGTGCAGATGTTTGTGTGTTTGTGTGCTCCGTTCATCTAGTTTGGTTGGTTCATCACCAGTTGGAATTAGCCCACACCCACTCGATTGAGATCATTCGTTCTTTTGCTGGGATTTTCACCTGTGCTCTGCATAGTAAAGTGACACACCTGTCCCTGAAGAAAGGAGGAAAAGAGGCAGGAGAAAAAGACATGCTTTAAAAAAAAAAGTTAAGGTAAGCTGTCTTTGAAGAAGCAGGATAGCACAGGTATTTTTAGTCACAAACTTGCTGGGAGGACGTTATTGCTGCCTGTGGTAACAAAAGAGATTAAAATGACCGTTAGGTACTGGTGACCTGTTTTCCAGGCTTAATAACTAACTGCCTGTATAATAACACCTTTTGAGTAGATCGCTTTTGATTATCATATGCAGTACAGGCTGCTGATTTAGCTCCTCAAATGTAGTGAGCATTTTGCCCACATTCTCCCTTTCCCATTTCATTTTTAAGGGATAAAAAATATTAATAATAACCTCCTTGCACAGTTGAAGTATCATTCATGTCCTCATTCATTTATATTTTTTTAATTAATTAATTAATTTATTTATTTGTATCCCGCCTCTCCGTATGGATCGAGGCGGCGAACAACTTACAAATAGCATGTATTTCGAAACATTTCTATACATGCCCCCAACAGGCTGGGTACTCATTTTACCGACCTGCGAAAGGATGGAAGGCTGAGTCAACCTTGGAGCCCGGCAGGATCGAACTCACAACCTTGTGGCTTGCAGTACTGGCATTTAACCACTGTGCCACCAGGGCTTCTTTTTCTTTCTATTCTATTCTTTCTATTCTATTCTATTTCTTTCTATTTTCTTTCCTTCTGAAAAGAATGCCAAAATTTAATTATATGATATATCTTTTGGGGAGGCAGCATGCTGTAGTGGTTTGAGTTTTGCATTAGGAGCCCAGGGTTCAAACCTCTGCTTGGCCATGAAAACCCTTAGATGACCTTGGCCAAATCACAGTCTCACCACCTAAGAGGAAGGCAATGATAAACTCCCTCTGAACAAATCTTGCCAAGAAAATTGCTTGACAAATTTAGGATTGCTACAAGTCAGAAAGGATTTGAAGGCACACAACGACTTCATCTGAAACGCCTTTCAATGAAAAAAAAAAGAGGTCTTCCATGCATATAAAAGGGAAGACAGACAATCAATGTTTCCAAAAAAGGTTTATTTATGGTCCTGCTTCTTCATACATTTTAGGTGGCACAGATCCAGGCTATCTGAACGACTCTATCTTCCTATATAAACCTGCCTGAGTCCTCAGATCTTCAGGAGAAACACTTCTCCCAGTCCCACTAACTTCACAGGCACATTTAAGAGCACACAGGAGAGGTGTTACTTCGGCCCAGGCCTACCCAGTGATAGCACTAGATATCTCTTTTTGATATCAAACCATTTGGCCTTCCTCTGCCACCCGGCTCCATGTGTTCACGAGGCCTCCGGACAAGCACGTACACAGGTGCGGCCAGTAATTGTTGGACATTCCATTCTCCACCTAGGCAGACAGAACAGAGCCACTCTGTTGCTTCAAGGACCTCTCCTGCAAACACCTTCTTGCTTAAGCGTGACACTAACAAAGGTGCCTGGCCCCGAGCTGATAGTCTTACAAAGCCGAACTAAGTACCGTACATTTGCATACTGGCTACACTATTGTTGATTCAACGCGAAGCCGATCATGTTAAACTTGACCTTTTCCAAAGCTTTGTCCCGCTCCAAACTTGCATTGTTCTCACCGAGTAAGGCATGGCCTGCAGGCACAATTCACTTTATAAAAAGCCCTCAATTCCGAGACCACCTCGGATCTCTCCTGGGTCCCATCCAGCCTTGCTGCCGCTGTGTCTGGTGAGCCTTCCCCTCAGTCCTATGTACTGAGACTCCATATCCACGAACTCAATCTTCAAACTTCTTCAGGACTTCGAGAAGGTGTCGTATCACCCATTTCCCCCGAAAACTCCTATTTCCAATTCTTCCGTTAGGTGTGTGTGATTGTGGTGTCTTTTCTGTTTGTCTTTCAACAAAACATTGTGTTTGCTATTTTAAACTGTCTGACTGCTTGACTGACCTGACCCCGTAGACACTGGGTTGCAAGAGCCCTGCTAAGTTACCCTGCCTCTTGCTAGCTTTAGTGAGTGCTCCAGCTAATTTCCCCAACTTGGTGTTTGTGTTTTGGTTATTTGGGCGCCCCTTACGGGACCCCCAGAGAACAGGGTAACAGAGAGTGATCTTGGTGGCTGCTCCCCAGATTCTGGAACTCCATTCCCAGGGAGTTTCCTGCTTACTGTCCTTTCAGCGACAGATGAAAACCTTTCTGTTCCAGCACGCATTTGAGAACTTAGTATTTTACATGTAAGGACGTTCTGTTCTAGTGTACTGTGCTACCTTACCTATTTTTCAGACTTTAGTAGTATTTGAATTTTGATCTTTTCAGATGGGTTAATCTGCATGTGGTTTGATCTGTACTTATTTCTATCTTTAAGCTGCCTTGAGTCTTGGATAAAAGATGGGCTATAAATAAAGGGATTGATTGGGTGTTTGTGTTTTACCAGTTCCAGTTTAGGGCTTTGTCCTCTTTTGGGGAGTTCCACCAATTTTTGCCAGGCTGTGTGGCCTCCAGAGAAGAAAATTGGGGCCCGGACCTGCAGCAATTGCCCAACCCTGCTTTAACCACAGCACAGGGACTGAGATAAAGCCATTTTCCCCCTATCGTTTTGTCTCTATGCCAGGAAAAGTTTAATCTGCTTATCTTCCATGTATCAGGCTGCTAATAAGAAAAAGGTTAAACACACACATATATACAAACAATATTTAAAAGCAACACCGAGGGGCATCCAATGAAAATATTTTTATCATTCAAGCAGCCTTATGCTCGCTAGATTTTATAGCCTGTTTTCAAATGGCTAAGTATTGTCATTTGAACAGTACACAGAAGTTTCAATTCAGTGATTCAGATCCACAAGCATGCCTGCCACATGCCAATTCACTGGCAGCTGGGTTGTGTTTTTCTTTTCCAGAAGCTGAGCCACTAATAAGCTCTGTGATGAAAAACACCCTTGATTGTATCATTGTCAAAGAAGCAAGGGTTGAGAAAGCTCTCCAGGGAGGAAAAAAAAATAGGATAAAGCTGTAATTCTATACTCACTCACCCTACTGAACTCAGTAGGAATTGCAAGTCACAAACTTCAAATTAGTCCTTTCTAAGTAGTACAGTTCTTGCCTTGGTGAATGGACTGCCAAAATACCTTTATTTCACTTAATCCAGAAAACAACTGACGGAATCTAACTCAAAATCAGCTCAGAAAAGGTACCCAACCATCATAGTTTGGGGTATTCTGGGAGCTATGGCCCAAAAAAGCAATTTTCCCTAGGTCTGTTCAAGATGGTGACCAAACAGTGGATGCAAAACCAAAACATTTTCAAAATTATCAGAATCTCAAGGGAGATTACTGCAAGGGCAGTAGTTAAACTAAAGCTTTTAATAAAAAGTGGGGAAAATGCAGCTCTCCATATGTTGGAATACAAGTCCCAATAGCAAATACTGTGGTGAGGAAGTCTGGGAATTGCCATCCAGCAATATGGAGAGCATTTCTTCTCCTGCTTGCTCTGATCTCAAGAGCTACAAGTGAATAAAAAGATATGAGGCAAAATAGAATGGCTAAACATATTATGCAAAATTCTATCTTCAGTTAACACAGTCCTTAGCAAATTTTCTAAATACAACTGATTATGCACATTAGAGTTTCTAAATTGTCCAGGGGCAGCATGGTGTAGTGGTTTGAGCGCTAGACTACAGCTCTGGAGACCAGCCGTGGAAACCCACTGAGTGACTTTGGCAAGCCACCCTCTCTGAGACTCAGAGGAAGGCAAAGGCAAACTCCTTCTGAATAAATCCTGCCAAAAAAATGATAGGTTTACCTTAGGGCCACCATAAATTGGAAATGATTTGAAGGCACAGAACAACTAACTTTCAGGAAGGTAGTGAAAAATAGCTTTTGATTGAACCTCTCAATTAATGTAAAATAGGAGATGGGTAGATTCTTTATGAAGTAGATAATTGTAACAATTACGGCTTGTGCTTGTGTTTGGGGTTTTCAAGGAAGAACACAACTTGGGCTGAAACACTCTAGGGCTTAAAGCTGCATTTCCTCATTCTATCTGACTGCAAAACATGTGGAACACAGCCACAACACGGTCACCAGGAACAAGGGACCTTTAGGAAGTATAACCCTGAATTAATTTTCAGTACAATTACAGTAAAGCATGCACAATAGCCCTCATTTCCAAAGAAGGCCGGGGCAGTTTAGAAATATGGTACATGGAATCATCTTGAAATATAACATGTTCTTGTTAAACATTTGTTCCACTCACCCTAAAATGGTTGATTGAGTGTATTGTTCCCAAATTTTTGTCTACTAGTACTAAGTACAGCTCAAATTATTCCACTCCTTCAGGTTAATCATAGTATATATCAAAGTCATCAATATTCTTAGGACCTTTGGATGCAAAGGACTGTTTCACAATCCCATACAAGCACAGAAAATTCTCAGAATATGACCTCCTTATGACAGCATGCCCTTAAGTCATTTTACTTTTAAAATAGGGGTGGGCAACTACATCCTTCCACATGTTTTCAGCTGACAACTCCCTCTCATCTCCTCAACATCGGCTGTGCTGGCCAGGCAAATAGGACATGCATTCCAACAACATCTGGAAGGCCACATATTACCCAGCTCTGACTTTACAGGATTGCGAAGCCATTATCAAGGAGTAGGAATAAGTACTAGAAAGCACATACAGTCATCCCTCCACATTCAATAGGGTTAGGGGCACAGGACCCCTGTGAAAGTGAAAAAATTGTGAATAACTCTAGGCCCTCCCAAACCATATTTAACACAGAAAAAAGTAATTATCACCATATTCAACCCACGATGGATTCCTTTGAGGCATCAGGGTTCCTTCACAAAGCAGAAGTAGGTGACTGGTGGGGCTTACTGCCACCTCCACTGCAGCCCCACACCATTTTTAATAGGGACTTACAAGCCACAGTTTCTCAGTCTCACAAAGCTTGCAGTCCCTAATAAAAATGGCATCGGGCACAGCAGAGCTGACAGCAAATAATCCATGAATAATTAAATCTGCAAAAGTGAAACCCGCAAATGTGGAAGACTGACTGTACAATAAATCAGCAGAAAAGGAGGATACTAGGCTGCACACGCTTATAGATGGAGCAAATTTTATTCCTTCAAAAAAGTCCAATGCATTTCGGCCTGTTTGTGAATTGCTTGGTCTTCTTCAGGGGCACAAATCCAACAGAAACTTCTGGAGTTGCTGCTGCACTCTCCTTTTTTAAAAAGAAATAAAATTTGGTCCATCTATAAGCATGTGGAACCTAGTCTCCTTCTTTCCTGCTAAACCATTATAAAGCCAGGTTAATGCTCTGTAGGCTTTCTTCAGGGGTCTATAATATTTGATATGCAGTAGCAAGCTGTTGAACATTGCAAGTCACACTTGATCCTTTTTATTCACATGAGCAACCAAATCTTTACATTTAAATAGTATAAATCAGGGACAAGCAAATTTGGACTTTGTTCTCTGTACTGCAGCTTCCATAAGCCCTCATCTTTGGCTATGATGGTTAAGGTCCGAGGGAGTAATAGCTCAAAGATTATCAGAAGGGTCATAATACCTGGGTTTGGAGGTGTGTCAGTCAGTCCTGGATGGGGTTGTACTCCCCCTGAAAGTCTGTTAGTGACACCAGCTTTTAACATTGGTAACTGGGTATGGTTCATCTTCTGGGATGGATTGGTTTGATGAGAGTATCACCTGTCACTCAACACACCAATCAATATAGGTATGGAATAAATAGTTTGGCCGGGCAAGAATGTAAGGAGCTTAGGGTGAAAGTTATGGCTATGATCCTGGCAACATGTATAGGAAGGTTGGATTCTGAAGTATTCAATGTCATAGTCGTCTGGTACTGTTTGTGTAATTACTTTGTACCTAAGTAATGGTTTTCCTAAATCTGCCTGTCTGTACTCTGCAAGTTAAAGTGTTATCAATCTGTAATGATCAGGTCAGCAGGAAGAAAAGCTTTGTTATTCTAACTGGTACTAGCAATGCTGTAGAGGTACAGATTCACAAATTGCATAACATAGTAGCAGATATAACTGTAGGTCAGTGTAACTGGGTAACTTCCTGGCAAAAAGTGGTCTTTATTCTGGTAATACCTGTGATGCTATTGCTGTGTCTTTGTATCCCTTGCTTTAAGAAATTTGTTTTAGTGCCCAGTAAGTAAAACAGCAGCACTCTATGCTTTGATGGCTCAATGAGATGGTACTTTGTAGTCTAGTTTAAAGAATGAACAATGTGTAGACTGTGCATGGGTTTAAATTTGCTATGAAATGCTATAATTGTGTGAAATTATGCATTTAAGGGGGGAATGAAGCAGGGACCCCATATATAATTATAAAATATGGTTAAGTCTATAGAATGTTTGGAAAAGATTCTCCTGAAAAATATCTGCTCTAATGCCTCGATATGCTCATAATTATAGCAGTGAATATGAGGAATCATCTGGAAGTGGGTGAAATGTCATGGTGCAATTGCTAGCTGCGTTAGCTATAAATCTGTTATTGAGAATAAGGGTCAAGACAACCAGAGTGTTACTTTCTGGAATGAAAACATGAGTGAGGGAGGGATTGCAAACGTGCTGTGTTGTGAGATTCAAAGGGGGGCGGATTCGGGCGGACTGAGGAAAATGAAACTTATATGCTGTGTCTATAAAATAACTGTGTAACCTTACTTCAGGGCTCTTGATTTTCTGGGGTGACCCAGCCTGAGCCCGCGCGTTAAATAAATTTACTCTTTTTCCAACTCTGTGGTCTCCTATCTCTGATGTCTGCAACATAGGGCTTGTAGCTCCAATGCGACAGCCAGGAGTACTTATTATCAGCTTCAGCTGATACTCCAACTGAAGCCCCTTCCTAGAGCGGGAGGACCTAAAGACAGTAGTGTACATGCTGGTAACCTCAAGTCTGGACTTTTGCAATGCGCTGTACATTGGGCTACCTCTGTACCAAGTTTGGAAACTTCAATTGGTCCAAAACACAGAAGCCAGATTGGTTACTGGTACATCTAGGAGTGAGCATATCACACAACATTAAAGTCACTTCACTGGCTGCTAATTAATTTCTGAGCAAAATACAAAAGTGTTGGTTATTACCTTCAATGCCCTATATGGTTTGGGTCCATGTTACCTATGAGATCACCTCCTCCTGTATAATCTGCCTCACACACTCAGGGGACATTTACTTCCACTGACCAGGACTAGACTGGCAACAGTCACTCGGGACTTTTTATGCAGCTGCCCCTACCTAGTCTGTGGAATGACCTGCCAGAAGAGATTTGACAGCTGAATATGCTGCCTGAATTTAAAACAGCATTAAAAACCAGTCTCCTCTGGCAGGCCTATCCAGATGATTTTAAATTGTGAATTTTGATAATGAATTTTAAATCTGTACTGACTATTTTTAGGTATTTATATTATTTGTTCTTTTAAGATAATATTATGCATTTTAATTATTGATTTTAATTGATGTTCTGTTTTTAACTGATACACGTTAATCTGTTGTTGTCCCTCACCTCAATCCATGAGGACAGGTGGGTAAGAAATAGTAGTAGTAATAGTAACATTTGCTGTTACTGTTATTCTCCAGTTCTGTCACTGAATACAACAGAGGTGGGCAAAGTGTAGGCTGAGGTCCATATGCAGTCCTCCAGGGCTATTTTATGGACCCCAGGGCCCATGGGGTCAAAACTGCCCCCAACTGCCCCCTGGGAACATTTTGCCACATTTTGGCCCCACCCAGTAGAGCTGCCAGCATAAGAACTAGAGTTTTAATAGTTGTGTTGGAAACTGGATTTCAGCAGGTAGGTGCTGTGATTTCTGCATTTAGGACATCACTACAAAGGTACCAAAGCAGCTCCACTTTTTTACCTTGAACAAGAGACAGACCCAGATAGCAACAAAAATACGGCTGTTCTGTTGTATGCCGTGATTTTCAGATCCCTCTATAATAGTTTGCCAGCTTCTTCCTGTTCTTTCAATTCCACTCAGCATCTAGCTTGACAAGAATGTTTCACTCAAGGAGCGGATCAATACTCCCACTCCTTCCAATATCATCAGTGCTGAAGGTGCCACATATACACCCTTTTTGCTGTCATGCTGTTACTAAATAACCACAGTCAGCCACCACATTCCTGCAGACCACCAGGCAGACGTTGAGTCTCACCCCCTCGGTTTAGGGCATATGTACTGCCAATATGTCTTGACAGAATTAAAACAACAACAACAACAACTTGTGAGCATTCTAGCAGATCAACCCTTTCAACTGGAGTCTCCTGCCTCCAGCTATATGAGCTCAGAGTGGGGGAAAGGAAATCCACAGACCACACACTGCTTCTGAGACCCTGTTTTTCAGCCTCCAAAGTCCACCAGAAAAATCTCACAGGTGATTTTTTATCCCTCAAACCCCCATAAAATGGCAGTTTTGCCCCACAAGTCCCTAACCCTTCAATGACACCCAAACACAAAAGAGGGGAGTCGATTGGTCAAAAATGAAACTGGAAGTGACATGACATTGCTTCTGGTCACTTCAGCTGCTGTGGTACAGAGTGCAGGGCTGAAATAGCCCTCACAGATGCTCACCCTTGTCTTAGTTTCATGTATTTAAAATGGGGGGCGGGACAGAAGTATTAACAACTTCCTTTAGAGTCAGCATGAGGACTAATCAAGGTAAGAGGGGTGAGGGTTAAAAATGTGAGTTGCAGCAGTTTCCAGTGATCACCTTCAGAAAATTCACACACCTCCCAGGTACCTTTCCTTCACAATATCCCAAGACTGTTAAGGGGGATGTTAAGTACTGGCATTCCTCAAAACGGAGGCAACCCATGGGGGAAAAAGAATAAATAAGCTGTCAAAATTCTGTGATCCTCCACCCTGAGACTTTTTAATATAGGACAAGATATGAATATTTAAAAATAAGTAAAATAAATACATTTCAAACACTGGAAAACTAACTTATTTACTAT
This sequence comes from Ctenosaura bakeri, assembly GCA_948474755.1. Classification (NCBI taxonomy): domain Eukaryota; kingdom Metazoa; phylum Chordata; class Lepidosauria; order Squamata; family Iguanidae; genus Ctenosaura; species Ctenosaura bakeri. The sequence goes on from CAOLHI010003434.1 coordinate 437,903, forward strand.
TACTCCATACCTTCCAAAATTGAAAGATGAAAACTGGGGGACATATGGCCAAGCAACATAAACAAGATGGCAGAATGTATTAATGATGAGGAAGAACATGAAATCTAGGATTGCTTTCAGCAGTTTGCTTTTGCCTGAGCCTACTGGGAGGGCAAGATTCCATTTTTTCCTCTCTCCTCTCTCCCTAGCTAAGTGTAAACTACCTTTGCACTTTGAACTCAGTGTGCAGTGACTGAAGTGAGTTGAGGACAAAGGAAGAAAATCAGAGAAAAACTAGGATACTTTAAAATCAGCTGAAAAAGTGGGATAACAGCAGATTACTTAGGACTGCCCTGCTCAGTTCAGGGCAGTTGGAGGATACGCCCCACCCTGGCTGGGAATTTCCAGAGCTGTAGTCCAAACAGGTAACTGTCCCAAGTTCTGATAATTTTGAGATGAATGCTTGTAGTTACTCTGCTTATTTAAGACAAAAACAGAAAACAAAAACACACACACAACCCACCCCCCACTGTACTGATTGCTAAGCAGAGTCTACTTGTAAGCAGGTTTTATTGACTTAAGGCCTCCGTAGGTAACAGAGAAAGGACCAATCCTTCCCCATCTGTTCCAGTATTTTGGTTCTCACTGAGACTAATCAGATGTCCCAAGGAAAGCTCTAAGGCAATAGCCCTTGACCAAAGTTCCTCACCAGTTTCTGGAATTCAGAGACATTCTACTTGTGAAAATAGAGGACCCCGTAACTTTGTTGGGCTGCTGAGGAATGGATTTTTTAATATGGAATGCTGTATTTTGGTATTGATGAAACTTTCACTAAGTGTTTATAACTGAAGTGTTTTTATTTGTATCTGGTTTTAATATTATTATGAGCTGCCTTAAGTCCCACTTTAGGAAGAAAAGTAGAATATAAATCAAACAAATGCATCATGAATAATAGCTATCAATAGGCCTGTCTTTCATGAATTTGTTTAACCTACTTTCAAGCCATTTCCATCAGTAGCCAATGATCCCTTTTTTTGCTAACAACTTTCCTAAAGCATGAAAGGTGGCATTCTCTAGTGAACTCCTAACCATGGCATTTATGATGTTGGTTTGAGGCATAAAGAATTTTGTGAAAGGTCAATTAATTCTTTGGACTACAGTTCTCAGAATCTCCCAGCCACTGGCTAGGGGGATTGCTGAAATGTTTGTCTAAAATGTTATTTTTTTCCAAAACTCCAGAGATCATGAATGTGACTTTTTTTAGTATGAGAACTGAAGGTAACACTTGCGAGGGCGGGGGGACAGGAGCATTTTCTTCTCAGCTCTTTCCAAGTGAAGAACCAACAGTCAGTTACTACTGTTTCCTTTCCTCAAGATTTTGTCTTTGAAAATTTGTCCACTTTGCCTCTATTTTAGGCCCAACCCTCATCTTTGATGTTCTTTTTGTGATTCCTGTCCTCTCTCAGTTTTAAGTGACTAGGGCTATGGAGACTCTGACCTATATCTGTTGAGGTGTGCATTTGTAAAATGAATGATGAAACCAAGTGTTACAAATGCAGCAAGCTCCTAGGCACTACAGAAAGAAAGCTTTGATCATGTGGATTTTGTGGTGCTTATCCTTGCAAGACACAATTCTTCACTTAAGAAGAAAACATCATGAAAAGACCAGCCCTCTTGTGAAATAGGCCAACACATTCCAGAATAGCATCACACACAGAGATCTGCTTGCCTTTTCCTGTCCAGTAGGGAGAAAAGCTTGATCCTCACTTCCAAAAAAGTTGTTACTTTGAGGGTTTTCACTCACTGATTCCTGGAAGGATTCTGCCAGTCTCAAAACATAGTAATATTTTATAGGAAGCAGGTTGAGCCTGCTTGTGGAGGAAGAGGCACATATATAGAGGAGCCACATAAAAAGGGGCAACGGGGTTCCTGGACTTTTAATAATGGTGTAGAAGAAAGAATTCCAGCAGGTTCATCTTGCACAATAGGACATTGCAGCAATTGTTGCTTGTCACACAAACCTCACCTGCTGAGCTTCCTTTTTCCACAAGGAGGTACAAGAGGTACTTTGTCCCCTTTTTCATGTGGTTCACTCTATATAGGCAGCCCAGAAGAGAGAGTCTATTATCACTACAAATACATTTATGGAGGGTGAACTAGCTTTGTGTCAGAGGGCTGTATGACACGACACTTTTCCTACATACCTTTATTGCCCTTAAGGGGTATTTGTCAGTGCTACTGCTTTTAGAGTACTGGATGTTAAAGATCCAGCTTTCTCTTTTGATTTTTCCAGCTTCACTTAGTGCTTGACTGCCAAGCACTAACCTCTTTGGGGCAGAGATGAATCAGCTTGCAAACAATGCATCTGGCTATGGTGCAATGATGTGGGAGTTGGGATGTGTCCTGCACAGCTTAAGAGCATCCCAGAAATGACTGTGCTACAGACAAAAAAATTCCTACAGATCTCCCTTGAAACAAGTCAGTCATGAAAAACTGCTCAGCGCAATGCACTGCCTACACACTTCAGGGAAAGGTGGCAATAGTAGGGAAGTATGGGAAACGATTCAACAGCTCTTGCAAGTAGCTCTTTCACAGTATGTAAAATGACCATGCATTTATGGAAAGAGTTTACCCTCAAATCTTGGTCAAGTTTCTACAGCTCCCACAACCCCTCAGACAGTATAGCTATACTGGAACAACAGGTTCTTATAGCAAAAACAGTCAAGAGTCCTGGGACAAATTAATGACACACAAGTGTATTGGTGCATTAGTTTCCATTTAAAAAGGACTTTGTTCTATGAAATATGCATATTACAGAGTAAAGCCTGCAGACATCAATACATGTTACATTAATATATAACAATGAGAACTGTGAAGTCCTCTTTGCAACTTCCATACCTGACTAACTGTAGCAAGCCATAACTATTAAAAAGGACAACAAATAAAAACAGCACTTCCCTCTGAGTATGCAGCCCACAAAAGCCTCCTGGAACAAAAGGTCTTTGTCTCCCTTGAAAGTACAGGAAGGAGGGCACCAATCTAACCTCTCTAAGAAAGGAGTTCCAGACCTTGGAAGCAGCCACCAAGAGGGCCCAAAACAGGTTGGGAGTGGTTCTGGTGGTAGGAAAAGGCAAACCACAGCATCTATAGGTGGTTTTAGGTGCTTGGCTTGAAAGTTATCCAAAATTGCACTGAATTTTTTTTAATGGAGGGGGCCTTGGGGACTGCTAGCAGCCTTCATATAAGACTGAGGTTTGGAGGCCACCTTCAGCTCCTATTTTCCCCACCCCAATCTATATGCATCAGTGTGTGTCAGGCAATTTCAGGTTCCCAAACAATGGCTCCTATAGGAAAACCAAAGGTTCAAAGTCTATCTGCTCTGCAGCAGAATACACCAGTGCAGCACTGCTGTACACAGGGCAATATCTGGAGCTTAGAATTGCTACCCTTTTGGCTCTGGAACTCACAAAATCCCCAGGCAAGTAAAACCAGGGCCATCTTACTTGTGGGATGCTGAGTGTTGTAATCCAAAAAGGTGTGCACAGAGACATATTAAATTTTTGGAATGTAAAAAAAATCATTTATACATTAGCTATTCATGCCATGAATGTGCCTATAACTGAACAAGAGCAAGCAAAGGCTTGTTTTAAGTTCATATTCCAAATGTGTAAGAGGTTTCTGGAGTCAAGCAATTTTTTACTCTGTGATGTACTATGTACTCTCTTTCTTATCACCAAGCTTGCTGATGTGCAAGTCCTGCCTTGAAATGAAGATGCCTGTGCCTATGAAGCAGATCAGGCAAGAGTGGACATGCTAACAGACTGAAATTTCACAGACTGACATATCTACCTGCCTTAAAGTCTATGGCTATGCCTGCTGTATTGTAAAAAAACTTCAGTTCCCTCTCCTTACAATTACCAGACAAAAAGCGTTCATTACACCAGCACCAGGATATATTCAGAGGCTGCAGAGTCAAATGTGACTGAAGCTACAGTTTGAAAAGGAGAATCCAAACAAGATTCTTACCATGAAGGAAGATACAAAGTAGGTACTAGAATCAGGTACACATGAAGATTTCAGCAGATACAGACCTGCCTAAGTACTACCTTCTCCACTGAGTAGAATATTAAAGGCTTTGTTGATAAGAGAAGTGTGAAAACACTCGCCTAGAGATTATTAATGCAGATCAAGATGCCTTTGGATCTGGTCCATAGCATTCTCTCCTCACAGCAATTAGGCTTGCAAGAGAGGGAAAAAGCTCTCATTCATGTGAATAAGAACTCCAGGGCTTGGTGGGAATATGGCCACTGCTGTCTCTGCTAAATTTCAGCTACCACCCCTAGTATGAGTTGCCCACACCCATATATGAAAGCTTCCGCATCTCTGTCCTAGATCTACTCTTTCAATCAAGGCTACTGCAGATTGTGGAACATAATCAACCCTTGTAAGTATCACTCTTTAGAAGCTAGTTGAATAAAAGGAAATCCATAGAACTAGCAGAACATTAAGCCACACACAGATCATTCCGTCTACGCAACTAAGGAGATGCTTTATTTGGAAAATGGTGATATTCTCTTATGAACAGGAAAGGCAGATAAAGTTGAGACACTCAGGGTCTCTTCCCTTACTACTGGTTTTCATTGTTCAAGTGTCCCTTGAAGAAGTCATGCTTCCTGGGGGCTCAATATTTATTTTTATGTTTCAAGGGTCAGAAGAAGTCCCCCTTCTATTCCCTTCTCCTTCCCTTGGGAAAGGCACATTCTGTATGTTCTATCGGTCTCACAATGCAAATAAGCTGCCAGACCCTTACCTGGATAGGAAGAGAAGTAGAGTGCTAGCGCCAGCAGCCCACCTTTCCATAAGCCTTGCATGTTCTTGGTATGAAAGAAGCCCTCAGTGCTAAGAAGAGAAGGCACCACCTGTATATAAGGAGCAATCCTGGGACAATAAAACAGGATGGAGAGAACTCCTACGCACTGGAAGTTTCATAACTGCCACTTTTGCCCCACCCAGCCTCAGGTGAATGCAATTATTGCACATAATTTATAAGCGCAAAAGCACTCCCAGATGAGAGGTAAGCAGTTTCTATATCATTGCCTATTCCCTGCTGGGCCAGCTCCCAAGAATGTAGTTTTCCTTATGTTTCCAATTGTAGATGAATAGCAAGGAAAGGGAGTTCCACCATTTGAAGGCTTATAGGCACCTCACCTTCATAGACAGTTCCAGTTCCTAGCAGAGGTACCATGCTGGAGGCCTGAGTGGCTATCTCTTTAAAATCAAGATCACCTCTTATGAGAAGCCTTCAAGGTCAGGGGTGGGAATTGTGTAGCTCTCCAGAGGTTTTTGGACTGCAACTTCCATTAGCCCTTAGCATTAGTGGTGAGGAATGCTGACAGCTCGACAACATCCAAAAGGCATAAAAAAGTCCCACCCCTGCTCTCGTCCCTGTCATAATCATTCTAATTCCTACTTTAATGCAACCCATGGATGTTGAAAATTTTTAACAATTTGGGCTGGCATCCTCTTGGGACATGATCAAAGAATATCACTGGACACATCATTGTGCTTCCTCAGTGGTTACACATGTACAGTCCTTAGCGCAGGTAACAATTCTGGAGGCACACATGCAGTCCAATCTCTCACTTTTGGTTTGCTGGGTGGGAAAACTAAGCCAACACACTTCAATGAGTGAGTGCAAGGTTGTGGTGCACATTACATAACAGGTTGCACAAGCTGTGGGAACCAGCATAACTACACTCATATATATCTATGCTATATTTAAAGTGACTAAATACAAAGTGTATATTCGTGCTATACTTTTATCTTTTTAAACCAGCTTTGCCAAGATAAAGATCACTATGTTACCTTGAAATGTGCTTCTGCCTTGTACCTCCCAAATCAGGTTTGGGATGTATGTTTCACCTCAGGCAATAGACAGATCCCTGAGTTTCAACCATTTCTTTTGTATTCAGAAATGGAGAGCTGTCATTTTTTTCTTCTTTTTGTACAGTAATCACTGCAAGTGTTAACCAAGAAGTGGCAGCTTTGAGGCCCATGGATCATGCGCAACACCTCAAGCCCTTGGTAGAGAAATGTGGGGCTAAAAATGGATCATTACCCCTGTAAACCACCATGTCTCCAGGTTGCCCACTTTAATACTATTTTAATGAATATTTTTGGAGCCCCAAATAACCCCTGCCTTTTTTCCAGAATGGATGTGACCTTTTGGCTACTTCTGGTTTTGAAAAAAGGAGGCAGGCAGGCATGGTCCACAAAGAACCAGGGGTGGTGCTGGAGGAAAATTGTGATCCTCTACTATACTGACTGCCACAGTGCTTTCTTTACTTTACCTTTCTTTCTTTTTTTCTTTTTCTTTGATTCTTTACCATTAGTCCTTTTCTGGTTTGGTCCTTTTCAGCTCTCTGTAGCTCAAACCAACAGGTCAGAGTTTCCAGCCAATACTCAGAGATTCTGCAAGTTGAAGTCCAAAACATCTGGAGGACCAATGGCTCAGAAACTACCTTAGTGTAACCTGAAACCTACACACCTCCCAGTGTCTTTCATTTCTACCTTGAGAAAGAGTTTAGCTCACTTCCGCTGGTGGCGACACAGCGAGAGGTTGGAATCCGCGTCGCTGCAGTTTCCTAAACCCCGGTGCGGTCGGAATTTTCCTCAAAAAGTTAAAATCTTGGAGGAAAAAGATCCCTGGAAAAAGGGGATCGTGGGGGAGGCTCGAAGGGGATCCGGAAAGACCGGGAGCGTGTGGAGAAGAATGAGAGGAGAAAGTGCACGCCAGAGTCGGGGATCATAGAGCCGCCATTACGGCACCGGGGATCCTGAAAAAGGACAGCTGTGATCCCACTGTTTCGATTATTTAAATATTGAAGAACAGTAAGAAGAGGATAGATCCTGGGTAAGTTCCCTATACGATTTTCACTGGGGAGAAATAATCACGCAGCCCCAGCTTGTAAAGAAGTGGCGGGTCTCTCAAAATATTATATCCAGGGACGAGGAAGCAGTAGAGTCCCAAGCCGGATTTGGAGCCTGGGACGAGAGAGTGAAAGCTGAGCTTTTCGGAAATAGTGGAACTGTACTGAATAGAAGAAAAGCGGGATCAGATCTAAGGTGGACTGTTCTTGGTTTGGACTTATTTAGACTTAATTGACTGATCTGTGTGGAGAGAAGTTGGATTTAGCTTGGTCTTGAGAAGGAGCATGAGAACATTCAAACTTTGAGCTGGCGTCTTCGGTAGATTTGCTCCACCATCTTTATTGTTGTTGTTTTTTTGAATCAGAGACATAACGTGGCAGAGACCGAATTAGGTCACCCTTCTGGATGAACTAATTACTGTGTGGGAGAATAGGGGGACAGTAAGACTTTAAAACTTGATTTAAGACAGTAAGACA